>CM031086.1:12571978-13139708 GCA_018257905.1 Gillenia trifoliata
ATTTCCGACAAAACCTTCAAGCTACACATGCATAATTTACAATTGCATATAAGGCATTATATAGAAGAATATCAAAATTAAAGAGCTATAATTTCTTGAAGGAATATATCACACACACACACACATATATATATACCTTGTTTCTTGGAGTGGAAAACTCAGTGGTGGGCAAGTCAGAGTAGAAACTATCTGATATGGGAGTGCATAATGTGGCGGAGCTGCTGTGAGGGCTGGAGCCACCGCTACCAACTGGTGGTGGAGATCCTAGCAAAGCATCCTTGAGAGAATTCATGCTCCAAGTTGACTTTGGGTTTTTGAAGGTTCTAGCTGACAAGGGATGAGAAGATTCATGAGTTTTATTAAACGACGACGTCGAAGAAGCCTTGGAATTGATAATGCTGGGTTTGGTCCTAGTCATGCTACTGGTTTGGGATAAACTAGGGCTTGTTTTTGTTCTTGACATTCTTTGGGATGTTGATTTCTTGAAATATAATTTTGATTATTATTTACTGTCACACTCAAAGAGAGATTGCTGGCATCAGGAAATGGATAGGTTCATCTTCTGAAAGAACTTTAATATGGTTGAATGGACTGACCCTTTTGGAAATTTAGGTTTTTGGTAAGTCACTCTTATGGAATGTTGAAATCTGTTAGAGTATTTAGCAGATTGAATCATAATGTCTTAGGATATAGTTTTTGTTTCTTTGGATTTTCACAATCTTTTCTTTAATATACAAATCTTAACTGATATCGGGAGATTGAAACACAATACCTCATGTACGAAAGAAATGCTCTTGATCACTTAAGTTACAAGTCAATTGCAAATTTTCATACTTTTTAATCGTCTCTCATTGCTCTCATCTAAAAAAAAAATTATATATTTTCTCCTTTAGTGATATTATGCAGATTTGTCCTTAATGTCCTAAGATTCAGTTGTTTTTATTGGATTTTTCATATATTATTTTTCTGATCCAAACAACATTGAGTAAAGGGAAACCCAACACATGACCTCATCATGTGCATGGAGTAATACTTTTGACCATCTAAACTACAAACTCTTTACAAGTTTTTATTCTCTCTCCTTAATTAGTAAAAAAAATACATGTAATATAAAAATAAATAATTATGATTAGCTTATTGTGTAGCTTAACTCATCCATACTTCTTATGTGTTATAATATCGTTGTATTAACCACTTGCTAGCCGTGAATTTCATGAGTTATAAGTATGCTTGAAAAATCACCAAATAGTTTTGCAAAACAAGGAGTCAATAAATACTTTCAATATAAAGTATATAATTTGTTTAACACAAAAAAATTAATTTTATTTATTACCATTGACTATGAAGAATTTGTAGAAAGTGTTATGTAACTAGCAAACCAATAAAGAATCCTTCTTTTTTATATCCAAATAAATTAATTTAAATGTCAAAAATTTATTATAAATTTCTCCAAGATGGTAAACAAATTGAATGGGAAATAAATTTCAATTATGGGGAAAATATATAGGATAAGGAGGGAAGAAGAAAGGTGGTGGGGGAGGAGAAGAAATAAAAAAAAATGTATGAAAACAAAATCTTGAAAGTGAAAACAAATTAAATATTTTTTTTAAGTTTTTGTTTTAAATTTTCATTTTGTCTTTTTCCTTATGCATTTTTTTTTTATGGGAAAATAAAAGTTTAGAGACTAAAGCCTCGATTATAACCTAAATCCTTCAGGTGCAACATGAGAGCCTATCAAGCACAAGACGGAATAGTTCTCTCCCAAATATAAAGACCATTGACAGAGTGATCATATTTAGTAATGGCATTTACCAGAAAATTTGCCTCCCAAAATACATGCTTCCAAGACATATGCTCGAAATGAGACGCTATGAACTTTCTATCCTCAATGATAGTCTTCAGTTTCCATAGAGTGGAACACTTCCCCAAAATTGCATCAATAACAAGCTTGGCATCGCCGTC
This sequence comes from Gillenia trifoliata, assembly GCA_018257905.1. Lineage (NCBI taxonomy): Eukaryota > Viridiplantae > Streptophyta > Magnoliopsida > Rosales > Rosaceae > Gillenia > Gillenia trifoliata. The sequence goes on from CM031086.1 coordinate 12,573,941, forward strand.
CACCTGAATTTTGCTTAAGTTCTTTCTCTTGGCTTCTCTTAAGGCTTCACGAAGCACAGCTGCTTCAGCAACAGGCACTGTACGTAGTTCCACCAAATTTCCGAGCACAACGACAATATATAAGGCAGCAGTTTCATCTCTCATCACAAATCTTTCCGAAACATCATTATTAATGACTGAACCATTAAAGTTGAATTTTACAATGTTAGGGGCCAAAGGAATCCACTTAATAAAACTATTTTGTCGGTGTGAAAGACGGAATTTGGTATAATAGCCAATTGGTGATGCTAGGAGACCACATCTCTTTAATAGAGGTGGAGTCCACAATACAAGTAAGTCCCGCCTCTATTAAAGAAATAGTTTAGATGTGGTCTACAAAATATGGTCTCCCTAACATTTTTCATGACCAATGGTTCGGCTTAAAAACCAAGGTGTAACGCAGAGTCAGATGCCTGCTCAATTTCCCAATGGCTGATGTAGCCCGACCAATGCTCAGATGAAGTTGCGCATAACATTTGCCAATTTTGATCCAAGGTGGAAATTATTCCCAATTGTGAATCAAATGCAATTGTCCCACATCCAAGGCGTAACTGTCAATAAATATATGGTATATCAAAGGGTCAAACTTGCATGGTACGTACCATTGAATGGTCCGACCATTGAATAGTTCGTAAACCATCATGACACAAGGGAACGGGAAGCGCAATAGCAACCCATAAGCTTTACTAATAGGGGCATCGATTCTTTTGAGTAATATATCTGGAAATGCCCATTGATTCCTTATTAACACGATTTCGAACACAACTGGTACATTCCAAAATAACCGTTAAATTCATTTGGAGCCTACCCCAAGATTTTTCCTATCTGAGATGGTAAATTTTGTCAAACTGCACCGAGGCTTTTTGAGTTAAAACTGCACACTGGATGGGAGTCAAGTTGGGTCCATTTCCAGAGTTCATCTTTTTCTTGAGGTCCAGCCCACAAAAGCCTTAGGAAAGCATTGCAATTGATTTACCATCAAGTAATATTACTCGGACTCAAAATTCCGTATCTTATCATAATTTTTACACGCCCTTTTTCACTTATTGTACACCCTTTTATTTTTCTAGCCATTGGATTGAAGAATTCATAGAATCAATGGGCAGAATTAAGAGGTGGCATGCAAATGGTGAAAAAGAGTGCAAAAATCACTCGCCCACGTGGAATTTTGAGTCCGAATCTCACACATGTGCTCATTACATCCAATCCCCAAAACTCATTCAAAGAAGTGATCAAAATGTAGAAGAGGAGGGCCTAAAATTCCATCAATTAAACCAAAAATGTCTAAAACTCTGCTTCAACCATTCACATAGTACAAAGAAACCTTATAAAACTGAAGTCTATTGATTCATGATCCATAAAACGCCATATAAAATTTTGGTTTCCTATTGTTAGCACAGCACCCGCCTAGGCCTCTCTGTGCACAAAGTAGAGCTTACCCATGACATGAAGAACGGCAACAAAGGCAATGAAACCAATGCTCATGATGAGAACCACATTCGGGGAGATCTTGAGTCCCGGAGCATCATCTGTGTAAAACTGGAGCATAGTCCCTGCTGCACCTCCCGAAGCACCACCACTCGTAGTCCTCCTTCTCCGCAAGCTCGCAGTAGCTGCGGCACTTCCTCTTGGGGGAGCTGCTCCACCGCCTAGAACCATTTTCTGTAACACCCACTCAAATTAGAACCTCTATCAAACATACATACAAAGCTAATAGAAAATGAATTTGGCTGTGAAAAAGAATTATAGGAACTCATGCAGGAAAAGCAACACAAATTGATTCTGCTCGTGTGGAATCGAAGATTGTTCTCCGATTCAAGTTGAGCACGACAAACAAGATGGAAAACGAATTAGAGAAACAGAATTGATCACAACTATTTAGCATAACCACATTAAAGACCATGCAATGGCAAACAAAGACATTTAGAATTTGATTAACAGTAATTAGGGTTTCTGAGAAATAGCAAAACCCTTTGATTGCTGATTAATGTTTCTACACGAAATCCATCAACTCCATATCTAAATGTCTACAGTCTGAACTAAAAGCACTAATGTGATTCAAACAACAAGAAATGATAACAACATGAAGAGATCTACAGAATTGCGGAATTCAAATAAAAAATACGAATATTACAAGCAAAAAAATATTAATTAAATTGAAAATCAACAATCGCAGCTAATCCAATCAATCAAGTTATAATTCAAATTACCAAAATAATTAGAAAATGAATCGAAAATTCATACGATTACATAGAAATCAAGAAACCCCAATACTCAATTGAGCCATGCAAATCTTGAATTATGCACAAAAATTCAGATCCGAGAATCAGATCCAAGATACAATCACGAAAACAATACGAAAATTCGAAAAATTAAATCAACCAAAAATATGAAATTGAAGATTGCATGCAGCAGATCTAAAAAGCTACGAACAATTGGAAGGAAAGAGGGAGGAACAGGGCAACAAACCTGAGTCGACTCGGTGGAGAGAACGAGTTGGAATGCTGAGGTTTATCGAAGCTGCTGCTTTGAGAGTTTGAAGATCCGAGGACGTTTTTTTGACTCCGATGGGCTGAAAAAATCCGTTTTATTTGGGGGGAGTGCAAACGCGTTGGGGTTTCTTTTTGTCTACGTGGTTTTACGGGTTGACGCTTCCACGCCTATTAACTAATTATTTTCTGCCACGTGTAATGTCACGTATGCAGTCCTGCCAGATATGAATGCCTTTTATTTTAATTTCTTATTATTTGTAATTTTACATTTTTCACTCAAACGCTTTAACAAAGTAATCTTTTTGGGAAAAATCATCCACAGACGACATTCACCTGCCCATATTAATTAGCATTTCAATGACCCGAACCATTCAGTTCAAGTAGACCATTAAATTCCGCACGTACTAGCCAAAGTGAAACCCTTGCTTTTACCGTAAAACTTAAAATCATTTTTGACTCGTACATTTAAGAGTATTTTCGTAGAGTACTTTCAAATATTTTTTTAAGAAGTTATGCACTTTATTTTTAATATAAATTTTAGCATTTTATAATAAAAATAATTTTTTTTGCTCGATTATAAAAAATATTTTCAAAGAAAAGCACATATGATATGAGTTTAAGTGCTTTAAATAAGCAATTTCGTGCTAAAATCTCTTGTTTTCCTATCGAGTCGAATTCCTTGTAAATTAAGCTATATCAAGGGCCTTATTTTTCTATGGGAGGACGAAAGTCATGTCAAGCGAATGATGTGAAAAATTTCGACAAATGAAACCAAGAGTCTAGAATTATTGATAGCAAGCATAAGAGTGTGCAAAAGTACTGCAGAATCTTAATACACAACATGAAATGTTTAGAGCATAGTTAAAGTGCGCAAAGAAAATATGAATTATTCTAATCCCGTAGGATGGAAGAAACATACTAGCTAAGAAGGAAATCCTATGTTTATTTGGTACTCAAGTCGTAAATACTAGAACCGTCTCGCCGCCACAAGTCCAGCCTACTAAGTCCTCGGAGGGACGTTGCAATGTAAAGTGTGGGTGGACAAAAATAATCATTTCTAAAACCTTGTCTTTCGTAATATAAGTAACCTCTCTCTAAAACCCGTATAGTTTCCCAAAAGATAATACATATAGTATGAAAACTCGTCAAAATAGTATAAAGGTACAACCCGCTAAAAGATATGTAAGTAAACACAATTTATCTCAACATAATATAATATACTCATCAACATATGCACACACAAGACCATGCGTAAAGTAGCTACATGGAACAAGTCTGGGTGTACTAGATATATGCTCGCATTACGATCACGTGAAGCCGACGTTAATTGTGCTCGCATACGAGTCCTAGCCGCCTAATGAAAACTAATACAAAGCCGACACCTATAATGGATCCAAGGTGAGCATAACGGTGCTGATAACATACACGTGAAACCGGTCTTGGCATGTATGATGAACAAATAAAAGTGCATATGATCATGCCATTACAATTTTCTAAATCTCAACATAATATTTTCTTTATACTTACCTCATAAGTAAAAGCATGGCATGATAGAAAATAGTTCACAAAAACCATAGTGAAAACTAATATAAATAATATAAGCTCTTCTTATAAAAAAAAAAAAAAAAAAAAAAAACAAAGCCCACTCACCGATATGTAGTCGGGCCGTAGCCGCCTTGCCTCGCTTCCGACTCCCTCCGCCGTACTCCTTTGTGGTAAGTCTCACCTATATGAGATAACAGCCATAGTAATAATTAAACTCATAAGGGTTACTAATTAAACCGATAAACTACACTTATCCCTTGTTTGCTCAATTCGTAGGTCCAAAATACCCGAAAATATCACACATACGTCCCAGTAGTAATGCTGCCGTCACCACCATCTCCTATCGACGAAAGTAAAAGTGGTCCCACGTGCTCCCCACGCGCACCATGCCTGCCGCACTCGGCGATCAACCTGCCGGTCAAACTAACGACCTTAATCCGACGTCGTTGATTTAACGAAAGATTCCGGTATCTCTCAAGTAAATTTAACCGAATACTCCTAATGGCATTAAAAGAATATACCTCGAGAATATTCCCGGTCTTGACGGTCCGAACCGGTTTGCCGATGTCACGACCCGGTTTGACCGGGTCAGCATTAGTCTCGAACTTGCCGCCACTGCAACCTCGCCTAAGCAAGTTCGCCCGCAAGCCTCGCCGTCCGAACTCAATGGGTTTGTCGATTTTCGATGAAGTGCAATCGTGCACCTCGCAATTTGGGTGTGAGAGAGAGTGAGAGGAAAAGGAAGAAAAAGATAGAGAGAGGGAGGGGAAAAGTGACAAAAATTAAAGAGAAGGGAGATATTTGTTTTGGGGGTACCGTGTACCCACCAAAACACTAAAATTACATTACACACTCAAGGAAAGTCTAGCGTACACATGTCCAAAATATCCCTTGGGATTAAATAAAAATAGTCTCGACATGATGTTACAATTTACCCTCTTAAAGAAAATTTTGTCCCCGAAATTTTAACATTACACAAAAGTAGAATCAAACAATAAATATGGATAAAGAGCTATCATACGATCGTCCGTCTTCAAAGTTGCTTCCTCAACAACATGATTCCCTCCCACTCAGATTTTTATTAAATCTTGCGCCTTGTTCCGTGTAACTTTCTCCTTCCAATCGAGAATCGTAACAAGTACCTCATCATAGGTCAAATCCAAATGGATCTCCAAAGGTTGGGGTCAGATTACATGAGTAGGATCAAAAACATATCTCCAAAGCATAGAGACGTGAAGACATTGCGTACCTTCGAAAACTCGGGAGGTAAGTCAAGCCTGCAAGCAACCTCACCAACTCGTTCAATGATATGGTACCACTCAATATAGCAAGGACTTAGTTTTCCTCTCTTCCCAAACGTACAACACCTCTCCACTGCGATGTAAACTTCGTAAAATACTCCAATCACCAATTGCGTAAAACCCCGGCTCGTAAATGTCCGTCTCGCAATTCTATTTTGTTGGTCCTCAGGCAATTTTCAAACTCTTCTTGATTACCTCGAATGTTCTTCCGAGTCACCTCGTCCACTAACACCGGACCTACTAAGGCTCTCTCGCCATCTGACCAACACACCCAAGCAAGTTCAACAAGTTTGCCGTACAACGCCTCAAATGGTGACATACCAATACTTGAGTGGATAACCGTTGTTGTAAGAAAAACTCCATTAAAGGTAAGTGATCATGCCATTTGTCTCCTAACTGAAGGCTTGGAAGACTCCCCAACATATCCTCTCTCGAGAGTCTCGACAGTTCTCGATCGTTCGTCCGTCCGAGGATGATATGCTGTCAGAAGTAGCCGTGACCGAAGGCTTTGTCAAATGCTTTCCGAATTTAGAAGTAAATCTCGGGGATCACGATCGAAAATAATACCGACTAGAACACAAATGATACTTGACAATCCCCCCGTGACAAAAAGTTGAGCCAAGCGATCCATGAGTAGTTCTCGCGGATTGGTAAAAAGTGTGTCGACTTGGTGAGCCTGGCCGACAATCACCCAAATACCATCATAGCCATCCCGTGCATGCGGTAGTTTATACACAAAATCCATGGTGATATTTTCCACTTCCACTCCTGCATAGGAAGTGACTCGCGTAACCCATATGGTTTCTTTCTCTCTCGTTGTCTTGCCGAAAATTCAGGCATCGACTCACGCATTCTGGCAATTTTTCCTTTTCATACATAACCAATAGTAAAAACGCTTGATAATGTGGTACATCTTAGTGCTACCAGATGCATAGCATAGGCCGAAATGTGTGCCTCATCAAGAATCTTCTTTTTCAACTCCTCAACATTAGGCACAAACATCCGATCACCGCATAAGCAATCCATCCGTCTTTCGTACTCTTCAGCCCAATCTTTTTTTTTTTCATTCCGCACCGCCCCGCATTAGTTCCAAACACTGATCGTTCGCCGAGCATCACGAATACAATCCACAAGAAATGGTCTAATATGAAAACTAGCTAACAAGACTCCCGTGTGATCATATCTCAAGGCCAAAGCCTTTTGTACAATTTGAGATCCGACAAAACTTTAATATGACAGCATGTAGAGCACTAAGTCGACTCATGAGATTTTTGCTAAGGGCATCTCGTTACTACATTAGCAAGACGGATGATACTTAATGGTGCAGCTTGTACTCACCGATCAACTCCATCCATCTCCACTCGGTCTCATATTAAGATCCTTCGGGTAGGAAGATATTTGAGACTCTTGTGATCTGTAGAAGATTCTAACATGTTTCCTCTATAGAGATAATGCCGCCAAATTTTCAAAGCAAAAACAATAGCCATAACTTCGCATCATGTGTGGGATAATTCATCTCATATGGCTTCAGCTGTCGAGAAGCATATGCAATTATCCTTCCATGCCGCATCAACACACAACCCAGACCATTCCACGAAGCATCACCGTAGACTCAAATTACCACCGCCATCGTGAAGTGCTAAGACAAGTGCATGAGTGAGACAATACTTCACTCGCCGGAAACTCCGTTCACAATCATCATCCTACTCAAATTTTACTCCTTTCCCCGGTCAACCTTGCAGGTAAAGCTATAGCTAAGAAGTCATTCACAAAGCGTCGATAATAGCTTCTGCAAGCACCAAGAAAACTCTATATCTCGCAAATACCATGGATGCTCCCAATTTTAACCGCGTAATTTTCTAAGGATCGACAAGAATACCTTAAGCCGAGATCACGTTGTCTGGAGATATGCCCCAAAGTCAATCTTGGAAGAAACATTTCGTGACGTTGTCCATGTATGGATAACCCCGAATACAAAGAAAAGGCAAAAGTCACTTATTAGACTATCTCAATAATCGATATATGTCCAAAATAGTGAATCCATGGACAATGGATTGATGGAAGAAGTAATCTAATGATGTTAGACCGCGTAAACCTTCATCTACAACTACGATGTTCAGTCAAATTCCTGGGTCATAGGATTGTCGTAGGGATACTCGACAATCTATAGACCAAGACGTACTATGTCGCCTTCCGTATGGAAGGATGGAAAGTCTCAACCATTCGTGTAGTGACACTAAGACAAGTAATGTAGGTGCTCATTAAGGGAATGAGTTCACTCAACACAATCGAAAGAGAGTACTTGCATGGAGGTCTACTCATATGTCAAGCAAGTAACTCTACTCAAGTTGGTATAATGTAAGTAATCTTTGACCTCGCAGACATCATAGTTGTCTTGTGGATACGTTGTCATCATTTGATAATGAGACATGACCACATCTCATCTTGGATGTGTTCTACATTGTCGGGGCCGTTGATTTATCCCGTAGGCATGTGAATGACTCAACAAGGGACTTCTAATCCCCGTTACGAGAGGAAGAATACTCTAAGATATGATTCGGAAATCTTCGGCCGAGCGAGCGTTATAATGGAAAGTGTTCCTATACGACTCAAATGAATCATATAACTTCGATATAATCACACATTGCGGTTTGACATTAAGTATCCATACCCTAGTAATATGATTGTGAGTATTGCATTAGAGAAGGATCGAATTACATTGTAATTCCAACCGAATAGGTTCTCCGAACAAATTTACATTAGCTTGGGTAGCCATGATATATGTTTAGATGTCACCATGGGCTTGCGGGTTCTTCTAGATGATTAAATAAGTAGTCAGTCAAAGAAGAAAGAGAATTAAAAGTAAGTTTTAATTCACTAAATGATTGGATTAAAGAAATCAATTGGATTGATACCAATCACCTCACTCGCCTTGCTAATTAGAACCTAAAATGATTGTACACCGATACACTTTTTGTTGGAAATATGCCCTGAAAGTCATCTTGAAGAAACTTTTCAGACATTTACCGTATATATGGATAATCCTAAATACGCGTAAAGGGCAAAAGTCACTAATTAGGACAATCTCATTAGTTGATATATGTCCAAATAGTGAATCCATGGACAATAGATTGATGGAAGAAGTAATCTAATGATGTTAGACTGCAGAGACTTTCCTCATAACCATGATGTTCAAAATGTTCCAGTCATGGGATTGAATGAGGGATACTCTATTAACCATAGACCAAAGACGCATCGTGTCGCCTTCCAAATTGGAAGGATGGAAAGTCTCGCCCATTCGTGTAGTGACACTATGACAAGTATGTAGGTGCTCATTAAGGGAATGAGTTCACTGAATACAATCGGCGGAGTACTTGCATGGAGGTCTACTCACATGTCAAGAAGTAACCTTACTGGATTGGAATATGTGAGTAATCCTTCGACTCGAGACATCATAGTTGTCTCGTGATTAGGTCCTTGGATCTTTGACTATGTCAAAGTCACCCCAATCTTGAGGGTGTCCACGGCATAGTTGGGGTTAAGCTACTTAGCCATGGAGGCAAGTGAATGATCAACAAGGGATCTCTAATCCTCGTTACGAGAGGAAGAATACTCTATGATATGATTCGGGAATCTTTCGGCCGAAGTAATGAGCGTGAAAGGATGGAAAGTGTCTTTTACGACTCAATAAAAATCATATAACATGGTATAATCACATTAGGGGTTTGACATTATGTATCCATACCCTAATAGTGTGATTGAGAGTATTGTATTAGGGAGAAGCGATCAATTACATTGTAATTCCAATTGGAATAGGTTCTCCGAACAAACTCTACATTGGCTCGTAGCCATGATATATGTGTAGTGTGTCACCATGGCTTGTGGATCTTATAGATGATTAAATAGTAATCATCAAAGAAGATAAAGAATTAAAATAAGTTTTAATTCACTAGATGATTGGAACTAATCAATTGGATTGATACCAATCACTTCACGCCTTACAATTAGAACCTAAAACGATTGTACACCGAATACACACTATAGTGGTGGATCAACACTTGAATGATGGAAATAACTTTGGATTAATTGAGTGTTATGATTAATTAGAAAGTCTAAGGAAATCATGTAAGCGATAAAAGACGCTTTGGGCTTAATGAAATAAGTAAGTTCGGTTAATCCGGCCCATTAAGCCCTAATCTCTTTGGCCTTTTATTCAAGAGATAAGATTTAATTTCGAAATCAGAAGTTCTCAAAGCCCAATCACACTCCTTTGGCCGGCCATGAATGAGAGAGAGAGTGGAGTCAATTGTTGACCTACTTCCTTTATATATGTGGAAAGTTTATTGAAACTTACACAAGTTACTTATCACTATACCTCACACCATAACTTGTATGGCTTTGTGATTGAGTGGGTTAACTAAAAGAAAACAAAAATTCTCCTCTTTCCTCAACATAGCCGGCCAAACCCAAAAGAAAGCGGGTGCTACACTTCTCTCTTTCTTTTTGGAGATCCATCATCCATTCCATCACTTGGTGGGTGTGGATCTTTAGAGGTCTTCTACTTTGGAGGCTCTAGGAGAACCTATTGAAGGCAATCAACTGAAGGTGTAGGAACTCGGTGAGGGAAGCTGCGCCACGAGTCTCCAAGAAAAGTAATGAGGCATTCATCCCTGGCCTGTGTGCAGTGCATCGTTGCGCATAACCGTCATACCTTCATCACTTTGTTCTTATTTTCTAGGATGCATCAAATATTAACTCTATGCTTCTCAAGTGCATTTCCGCATTTAATTATCGCTTTGATAATTTAGCTTCCGTTGCTTACATATGAATTTTGAATTGCTTATGCATGCTAGTCATTAGAAATCCCACATGAATCTCATATTTTCCTCTCAATTGGTATCGCAGCCAAAGGTTTATATTTGATGTGTCCTTTTGGATTTTATGCATAAGGGCTATGATTTTATGTTTGACATAATATTTCTTCATTCTAAATAATAAGTTTATCTTTTGTTTTTTCAATTGTTGAGAAATGTGTTTCAAGAGTTGAAAGATATGCATACAAAAAGTGTTTTGGATGCATGAATGAAGAGTGAGTTTCTTGAACAAAATTGGGGCTTTTTATGCATAGGGGAGGGTACGGTTTTTGGGGAAATTTTGGGCTTGTGTTTGTGTTTTATTTTGATATACACTCACACACTTTTAAGCTAGAAAGTCTAGCCCTTTGTCACTTTTGTTTTTGATATTGAAAATCACCAAGAAAGTGCAAATCTTGAAATTGTTTTCATGGTTTTTGCTCCTGGTGTTCATATCTTTGTTCTTCCTTTTATTTTCTCTGTTTTGGGTATTTTAATTTTGTTTGTAAGTTTTGGTCTACACCATCCTAGTTTTGACTAGAGACCTTACCTCCACCATACCCAAACCTTTACCTTTAAAGTCAATACCGGGGCGACATTAAAGCGACAAAGAAAAGTATGGCCTTTGCTTGTAGAAAATGCTTGATATTTTCTCCCATTCCCCACTCCCCAACCGGCCATCCCTAGTGATGGGTCCTCTTTAGGGACTCTTTTTGCAAATTTAAATATGTTATATTTACTTTTAAGTATTTGCGGTTTGACCCATAACTTTTAAGTATTTGCATTTTGGCCCCACCTCTCTGTAGAGGACAAAATATATTGATATTTTATTTTTTGTTTGTAGATTAAACTCATCATACAATTATGCCCATATGCACTAAATCTAATTGATAATTGTTGCATTAATTATTATTTAATTTGGATTAAATAGTTAGAATAATGGTTGACTATGGACATACGCCTTAAACGATAATTGAGCTACAAGTAAGGCCGCACAAATTCAAATTGTTTGAACCTTGGGAATGTGTTTTAATTGCCATTTCAATTGGACCACAACATCGTTAGACGTTAATCTTTCTCTCCCTCTTAGTATATGTAATTTTTGGAATTTGTACAAATCGGTTTGTAATTCTTATTACTTCTTTTTACCTCATTAGTTGATTCTAGTACTAGACTAGAGTTTCTTTAACTATTGGTAAAGATAGATATTGCAAGGGGTTTTTCATGAGATTAAAGATTTGTTGGGTCCAACGCCCTAATTAGCAATGAATGATTGTCTTTCTCGTTTCTAATGGCTCAATTAAAAATGTTTTAATTGATTGAGAGCACATAATTGTAAGCGATACCTTCCTCTAGATCTTATTCAACAATGTTGGCTCGTTGTCAATTAACTCTACAATGTCCATAGTCTTCCAAAGAGCCTAAAAATAACTAGTATTTGTTATAGGTCACAATTTATTGTAATATGATTAAATAAATAAAACGACATGAGACCTCAAAATCCCTCAATTACAATCAATATTAAGTTGAAAGCGGAGAGGTGTTTTGAACACTTCTTCGTGGCCTTCCATCCTCATGGTAGGCTCCAATCGTTTATGACTCATACACCGCCTTCACCCTATTATGGGGAGTGCAAAGTATGTGCTTATACTCGTGAGGGGTCTATTTCAACATTTGATGTGGTAAAGGTAGGATACGAGTATGGCCAACATCGTATCATCGTGAGGTCATACTTGGACCCCTATCCGAACCTGACATGGTGGGTAAAAACTTAACTAAGGGTACAGTGCCAACATCATATCATTGTGAGGCATTGTTCTCTAGAGGCCAAAGATGGGTAATCACAAGAGGCTGTTGACACATCCCCGACCCGGATGTACACGTGGACACCCAAAAGTCGAGTGTGCCGACACCACGAGGGTGACGAAAGCCAATTAGAAAGCAAATAAGAATTCTATTTGAATAAACTAAGATCAATATGTACACAAATGTACGGCGGAAGAATTTAACTAATTACAAGTCGTACAAAGTACAGAAACTCGAAAGTGTTTACAATTACCAAGAATTTAAACACTTGTCATACCACCGCGCCGCAACGCCGATAGCTCCAGCCCACTAAACCCAGCGGCGAAACAAGGCGAGGGCCAATAATAGTCATTTTTGTAAAAACTCTTGCTTTCCCGAAAGTAGTAACCCCGCTCGCGGGGCGGTAGTAGTTGGTTGGAAACCGCTTTAAAACGTACTATAATAAAGAGAGGTAGAAAACGAGGTAAGTACGGAAATATACTTACCGGGGCCCGAAACGCGTAAAGCCACCGTTCGGCATGCTAAAAAGCTTTACTCCGTAAGTTCGTAAAATAAGGATATACGGAAACCCTCGCCTCCGTGGCATCAAAGGAAGACTAGTGGTACAATCACAATACTAAACTATAAGTTAAAACCGCCGTTAGGTATATAGCAAACACAATAAGTCTGCGCGTATATTTTCGTCATGAATGTGTCGGGTGTATAAATAACAGTACGCTCGTGTACACAATCACATGAAGCCGGCGCATATGCGCATCACAACGAGTTCGAGCCGCCCAGCGACGAGACTCCAGCCGGGCACCTCGCTATAGGTGCATGTGAACAATCACGTGAAGCCGGTCCCGGCCCCTGACGGTACACCAAACACCGTGTAAGCAACCTAGCCGAGCGATGAAAACATATCACTTTAAATTTCTAAATAAAACAAGGTGGGGTAGTTTCCCATAAGGGATGCCTCAAACTAATCAATATATATGGTATTCTCGGGGCCGTACTCCTGAAATACCAAGCATATAGCTATAATACGTGAAATACCAAGAATACGCCACACGGGTACCAAGGTATAGAAATACCAACTTAATCTGGCAGAAACTAGGGTGAACCCAAATACTTAGAAAATTACCATTTCCAAGGTTCACCCAAATACGCCTCTAAGGCCCAAACGAGTATAAAAACCTAAGCCACGTAGGGAAATAAAATAATTAATTCCCTAAAATCCCTAAAATAAAATGGGTCCAATACTAACGATAAGCATACAAAAAGATACGGAAATCACCAATTTAATGGTATATTCCCAAATGGAAATGTAGGCCCAAGCCCATCACTCACCTCCCCCCCATGGCCTAACGAAATACCGAGTCGAAAACTAGTAAACCGAGTAAATAAAAATAATATAACAAGGTCTACCAATGGCACGATATAAATATCCATTTAAAACCACAATATAATGTAGGCATAAACCAAATATAATTTCCCAAACATAAATCACATTTAAATAATATAGGGAAAGGGCCCACTCACAAATACCGAAGCCGAGAAGTCCAAACGTACGTCCTCCGAACGCCACGGGTCGCCAAAACCTATTTTGGAACACCTAAGATTAATAAAGTAATCGAAAAATACGAAGAAAACGGTGTTCGAAACCCGAAAACGGAGTTTCGGGGTCGGGAAACCCCAAAACCGCGCCGTGTCGCCATGCGCCGCCGCACGCGCGCCACACGCCGCCATTGGCCTCACGCGTCGCCACGCGCTGGCCGTGGGAGGTCACACGCGCTCCACGCGCCCGTGGAAGTCCACCACGCGCCGTTACTCGTACGCTTAAAAGCTTAAAGGAATATGCTCCTGGCCCAACCGGGCCAACCGGCCATTGACGCCACCAGGACCGGCTCGACCCGATTTGCCGACGTCACGGCCACTCCCGACCTTTTTTTCTCTCCTGGGCCGTGCCGCGCCGCCGCCGGAACCGGAAATTTGGCCGAAATTTCTGGAAATTTCGTAGCTTCATAACTCCTTCATTTCAAGGCAAATTTGACGATTCAAGTACCAAAATGAAGCTAAGTGAGGAGATTCAGAATTTACCTGGCAAGGAGGCCAAAACTGCCTCTAGATGGTTGGATTTTGAAGAAAAACTTTCTGGGTTCAATTGAGCCGCGATCTCCCGTAACTTCAAATCTCTACTAAACTCTGGCCAGTGGCTCGATTGAGGCTGCGTGGACCTCTAGAGTCGTTTGGTGAAGAATTCCGAGGTCCTGTCATGGGTCGAAATCGACTGGAAAGCTCGTCTCTGAAGTGTTAGGGACACCCACTGAGTTCCTCGGTTGAACCTCGGGTTTTCAAAGTGATCGGGCAGTGGTCTAGGGTCGGGTAATTTGGGGTCAACGAAGACGATGATGATGAAGGGCCGGTGAGAGAAGGGTGGCTAAGCCACCATGGCGTACCTGGGAAAGCTCCGTGTCCAGATCAAAATGGTGAAGCTTAGTTGTTTTGTTTTGTGCTGCGTGAGAACCAAGGAAGAAGAAAGGTTCGGCTCTAGTCAAAGACCTGCATACAAAATCCTGTGAATCTAGGGATAAGCCGGCATGGGCCAGCCGACACTGTGGGCCCCACCCCAACACCCAAACCGCCCAAAATTAAAATACTAGGAAACGCCGAAAACCAACGCCCGTAAAGTGAGCCTGCTCTGAGTCCGAATGACGTCCGCTCGCGTCTACGAGTTCGTATTGATGAGCACGCAAGAAAATACATGTGGGAAGGCCGTACGAAAGTTACGACGCAAAAAAAGTCAACCGAAAGGTCAACCAAGGGCAAATCAAGCCATTTTACACCTCCGGAATAAAATAGTATTATTTTCCTAACGGATATAACACCTACCTCTCTTATAAAAAATTTCTTCCCCAAAATTTGGTATAAGAAGTACAATGAGGTAGATGCGAGTAAAACAGACCTCACTACAACGTCTCCCAAAAAGCCTCAAAAGTGTCGTCGCAAAGAAATGATAATTGTCTTAACTGAAAGTTGGTCGTGAGTCTGGCCACCACAACAACTCAATGTGACAACAAAGTGCCTAGAAATTCAATCAATGGCAAAGAGGAAAACGACTAGCCGAACGAGTAATCGCACTGGCCCGAAGGACTTCAACATGATGTGACACCACTACGCTTGCACTACGAAGGTGGTAATCGATATAGTGCAATCGTAGTCACTCATCAGCTCAATCCATCTCTTTTGATCGAGATTGAGGTCTCCCGCAGAAGAGAGATGCCTCAAACTTTGGTGGTCAAGGAACGGCCAACACGCCTCACCAGAGAGAAAATGTCGCCGTAACTTCTGAGTAAAGATACCGGCAAAACCGCCCGACTCATGTAAGTATGATAATTCATCTCATGTGCTCTGTGCTGTCTCAAGGCATGAGCGATTATCCATCCATGTTGTGCCAGCACGGCACTGTGCCGCTCGCTGACGCATCACCGTAGGTTACGAGGTCACTGCATGCCACAGAAGAAGGTGCAATAGACAAGAGGTGGGTGAATTGACTTCCAAATCATATAAGCCAAGAAAAATTCTTGTGCCCTGGTCGTCGCTCCACACGAATTTAACATTTACTTGGCCACAAGAGAGTGCGTAGTGACAAAGAGAAATCCTTCACGAAACGCCCGTAAGAACCGACCAAGTGAAGAATATCATATACTTCATAATTTCCCAAATATTTAAACATTGCATCAAAAGATATGCTCATTAAAATCAATTATTTAAATATCCATACTTTTTGTGCATAACCGAAATCACAATCTAAAAATCATTTCATAAAAACACACATATATAGATATATAAATATATATATATATATATTCATGTCACAAAGTCATTGGAAATCTCATAAATATATCAAACCATAATTATTTCAAAGCATATAAATCATTTGTTAAAACAAAAGTCCACTCACTAGTATTCTGGAGTATAATCCCCCCGGGTGTCACCGTCCCCTGAGCGCCTAGTCGTAGGATTACCTATTTAATATTAGGAACAAATGTTAAAAACATCCATAAAATAAACAATTATAACCCTTATATAAAAAAGAATCCAAAAATAATATTATTTTGGCGAAAACGGCTCGAAACAATTTCTCGTCCCGAAAACTTTCCCTACCAGCTGCAATCACGTCACGCTGAAAACGGCCGTGACGCGCGCCACGCGCTAGAGGAGCCGTCACGCGCTAGCACGCTGGGCCGGGCACGTGTCGCCACGCTAGCACGCGCCGGCACGTCGCCACACGTGCGGCACGCGCCCGCCGACGTCACCCCACGCCGCCTAACGTCATCGGCGCGCCCCGCCGACGCGCCGCTGCTAAAGTCACTGGGGAAAGCCACCGCTGAAGGCCGCGCCCGCGCCGTGGCTCGCCTAACTGAAAATTTTCTCCAAAATCATTCCAAAACTTCAAAATTCATATCTACTTCCATTCCTTGGCAAAATTCAACGCCCATATCAAAATGAAGGTATTGAAGAGTAGAATATTTACATTCCTTGAAATTGGCCTAAAGCGTCTCGAACAAACCCTAATTCCGTCTCCTTCAAAATCGCACTAAAATTTACATTCCTTATATCGATTTGAACCTACTCCGATGAGATAAAACCAATGGAAATGGTTTCAAGGCTTACCTTGGCTAGGATTGTACGTAAAGCTTGATTGGCGCTTGTCAGTTCGTTCCGATATCGGCTTGGCGATTTGGTTCCGAGTTTGGGATTCTAAACCGCGCTCCGTCTTAATGATGAGACGATAGTAATGGCTATAGTCTCGTGTCAGTGGTTTGACGGTTTTGTGCTTCAACCCAATTCCTAGGGTTTCGTTTGTTAACTCGTGGAGGTTTTGCCAAGAGAGAGAGAGGGAGAGAGAGAGAGATCGTGGAGGGAGAGGGAAAGAAATTACTTCATGTTAGGCCTACAAATTCTAAACCCAAAACCCTAATTTAACTTATGCGTGGAAATTACTAAAACGCGCCTACACTTTAAAGTTTAGTAAAACGCTCGCTTTAACTCCAAATTGAATTCCCGCTTGCGTCCATGTGTTCGTATCGACGAGTACTACCGGAATATGCAAAGAAAATAATTTTCACACGTCATCTCAAAAAAAAAAGTCAACATTTGACCAATTGGGGGTATTTTGGTAATTTTACATACAATATTGAGACAGTTGTAATATTCTACACCTTTAAATTGAGCAAACAAGGGATAGGTGTCGTTTATCAATTTAATTTGTAAACCTTTATGAGTTTAATCATTACTATAGTGATATCTCATATAGGTGAGACTTACCACGAGGAGTACAAATGGTCGTAAGGTATGGCGCTACGACCCAACTACATACGTTGAGTGGGCTTTGTTTTATGAAACTTATATTATTTATATTAGTTTCCATTATGGTTTTGTGAACTATTTTCTATCATGCCATGCTTTTACTTATGAGTTAAGCAAGCAAAGAAAATATTACGTTGAGATTTGAGAAATTGTGATGGCATGATCATATGTACTTTTATTTGCTCATCATACATGCATTCACCCCGTGTCTAGTACTCGTCCGGCCGTGACCAAATTTCTTTACGTGTATGTTCACATTAGCATCGTTATGCTCACCTTGGATCCATTGTAGGTCTTTGAAGTTGCAAACGTGGCAAAAGTTAATAGAATGTTAGATGAAAAATTCAAAAACTTAACAACAAAGGAAAATTGACTAATTATAAGAGTTCATAGGGGAAATTGGCTAAAATTAAACTTCATTGAGAAATTGGTCAAACTCTCTACAAATTGTAGAGGAAATCGACAAATACTCAGCGATCATAATAAAAGCATAAATGATGTCCACCGATCCTTTTGAAGAATCATGGTGAATAAGCCATTCTAATGAAAACATTACATCCATTTCAATTGATCAAATCATCAATGGAATCTCTCTTTTCTATACGATGGGGTGGGATTAAAAAAATTTTACTACCACTCAGTCTATGCTTAATGGTAGGATTACAAAACCGTTTCTTTGCTGCCATTAGCTCCTCGAAATTACTCGTTTGTTATTCCATAATAGACTGGTTCTTTTGCCTACAGAGGTAATGAAATTCCAGCCAAAAGCAGACCCACCAACAATATATGTCCCTTCGCTTGACCATCTGCAACACGCTGCTTGGTAGTAGGGGTGGGCAATTGGAATCGAAACCAAAATCGAAACACGAATCAAAAACCGGGACTCGCACCGAACAATTTGGTTTTTGCAATTTTGAAACTAAAACCGTTTGAAACCGAACCTCAAGCTGGAAAGTAATGGTTTGGTTGAGGTTCCTAACTTCCGCACCGAATCTAACCGAACCAAAAAACTGCAAAATATAAAGTAATATATTTAATTTAATTAACATATTAAGTGTTGGGGTGTAATTGGTTATTTAGTAAAGTCCACACATTTCGTATAGACTCAACCATAACGTAACATGCCTAGACCTAAACCTAACTTGGATACCAGCCCGACACCACGAGACTCACGACATTGTCTCCTCTCTCGAGCTCTCTCACGTCCTCGGGCTCCCACCTCCCGCCATCTCTTTCGCTCTCTCAAACTTCAAATTGTGATCAATCCCGATTAATCTTCGATTAACTCGCTCCTCTCCATCAAGTCATCCGTCCAAGCTTCGAAAAATCAAACTCCCCCGTCCTTGACTCCTCTCTTTCACAAAGAACGCGACCAAAGTCTCGATTCTTTCGCTTCTTTCCACCCGACGTGCAATATGGTAAGAACCGTAAGAAATTTGTGATTAACTTTTGGGTATTTGTGATTAATTTTAGGGTTAGGGTTTGGATTCATTTGAATCAAGTGTAAAAGCCTAAAAGGCGTAAAAGCTAAGAAATTTGTAACACTCATTAATGGGTTCTCTCGTTGGAATGTGATTTTATTTGAAGCCTTGATATTTGTGATTTATTTGACGTGCTTAGATGATGTTTTGGAGTTGTAAGCGTGATCGATATGATGTTGAACTTTGTTTGTTTTAAGAAGGCCCTGCTGCCTCTTTCTCTCGCCGCCGAGAAATATGCATAGTCAAATGTGTTTTTGTGTATAATTTTGAGAATCAAATGGAATAGAATATTGAGGCAATTGCCGATAATTATTAATTGGTATGAGAGAAGCTTGCAAATTTATTTGTGCATGCAATGTTACACCTCATACTTCCATGATTTTGATGCATCTAAAAATGATAAACTTTGTTTCAATTGAATTGAAACCATTTGAACCGGAACTACAAAACCGTTTGAAATCGAAACGAACCAAAACCAAATGGTTTGGTTCCATTTCGGCCCATTGCCAAATCGCATCGAACCGAAAACAAAATAAATTTAGTTTTGGTTTCGCTAACCTCAAAAAACCACACCTAACCAAACCGTGCTCACCCCAACTTGGTAGTAAATCGAGAGAGAGAGAGAGTAGAACAATGATGAATTAATAGAACACTATTCTCTTTACGTCTTGGAGGAGTTGCCCAACACGATTTGGGGTTTTTATTTTCTAAATAGGTGTAAAAATAAATTTACATATTGAATTGGGTTTCGAGGGTAGTTTAGGTAATAAATTTGGATTAAAGAGATATTTATAATTTAATTAAAAATAATGAGTGTAGAAAGTTGGATATATGGGTTGAAATAAAATTTCCATATAAATATTACTTTTTTCTGGTCTGTAGGTCATCATCCTAATCCATGTATTACTTCCTGCCTATTGATTCCCTTTGCACTGAGATTGCTTGCCATTCTACAACGGTATTATAGCTTGCTAGTTAAGAGTATTCACCCGGTTCAGGTGTCCAATTGCCACTTCCCCGATATCACTTGTATGAGAAAATTTTCCATTGAAAGTTCAAAGCTTATAGCTCGGTTAGTTAAGAGTATTCACCCAAAGTCCTGTGTCCACTCCCCCGATATCACTTGTATGATAAAATTTTCCATTCAAAGTTCATAGCTCATGGGAAGGTTTCCCTAATTGAAGTTAAAATTTCAATGAAAAGTACAAGATTTGACATGCATCCACAGCAAAATACAGGGACGGTTACGAAAATATTCAAGAACGTCCATCGATACTAAAGTTACATCATCAATTAATCTTTGTATAGTCTCAAAGTTTCCAAAATATATTAACGAACTTACTGACGCCATTGAAGAAACTCAAACGTCAAATGAGTTGAGACATTGACACGACAACGATGAAAAAACTTGAATCCCATAACAGTTGCATGAGAACACAATGAGCACATTCACAGATAATGATACTACACTTTGAGGTAAAAGAAGTTCATCCTAGTACATGTTACATATCGACAATGTCAAAAGAGGAGATAAACTCTACCCATGTGTTTGCTTACTCTAGCTCCTAGCAAGTCAGTAAATAACACTGACAACTTGTAACTGAGCTGCACTCGGCATGGTTTCTGTGGGCAGGGAAGCAAATGACCCTCGGTTATCACTATGCTGAACTAAATAAGATTACAATCTATCTATTTTCTGTAGCTGCCCAGTGAATATGAGGATGCTCATTGAACTAAGTCGAGATTCCCATCATCAAGCAGAGAAGTCAAGGCTTTAATCTCTTGAAAAACCTACCACCTTTCATTCCCACTCCAGTCTCGGCAAGACTTGCTGACAAGAGAGCTTTGGAATTTGGTCGCCATGTCAACTCTTTAAGAACCGAAAATAAGGTTGCCAAGGCAGGAGTGATTTCACTGTCCGTTACATTGTTACAAGATACTACTCTAAGCCTTTGAAGCTCTTTCCAGCAAAGGAGTACTGACTCGAGGCCTCCTGTTGTCAGCAGCGAGCATCCTTCTAGAGCAACCAGCTTCACCCTCCTATGTGATGAAAAAAGGTAAAAAGATTAACACTGATCAAACTTGACAGTAATTAATAGGTGTTGCTTAACATCAATCTCGAGCTAGATTATAATGATAAGAATGATGGCTACTCATACATACAACTGGGGAGAGAAGAAACAAAGAACATCTAATAATGAATGTAAACGGTCCTTTTTCACAAGTTCAATCCAGTTACAGAAAAAGAACTCTTCAAAAGGCAGAAGATGAAGGTACTAATCACAAAATTCATAGAATCAAAAGAAATTCAAACTGATCTCTGCATGCAACTAACAGATTTCAGCTCATATCAATACTCAGCGGTAAAGTCATATTATCCATGAAGACATGCAAGAATGCAATACCAAGACAACTACTTTTTCTAAATATCCCAAAACTACAATTTTGTACATCGATTGAGAGGAAATGTTTTTTAATGTGCACAAATCAAAACTAAACTTTCCAAATTGTTACTGTCTAATTTTGCTAGCAAAACCAGTCCAAATACAACCTTCAAGCAACTCTCCATATTTTCCTTTTTCTGGCATACCATCTAATGTATATAATCTCAGGAACATCACCTTTTACCACCGAATTTTGGAGGAAGCTTTCAGCTATCCACATAATGCATATTATATGACCGCTGCCGATTTCATTTCCAAGAATAGTGGATACCACAGCCATAGCGTGTCTGTATTCAAGTTCCAACTTGCTGAAAACTTATTCGACTTTCATTTTTTTGTTTTTTCCAAAGTATCTCATGTCTCTTTATGGAAATCCTAATGCGTAGAATTAGAAATAAATTGCAGCCCCTCTTGTAGTAGGAAAAGCATTAACCCCATAATTACGTAATTATAGCAAATTGATATTCCCAACTCATCCAACATACATATATTCATTAAACCTATGATGATATCTTTATGAATTCTAATTGTAGGATTGCCAACCGGACTAGCTAGGTCAGAATTCTGATTTTCTGGACTGAGCTTTATTTGAGCTCAAACTGATCTCAGGCTATAATTATATCAAGCTGAAATAAAGGCAGACCAATCTAAACTCTTTGTTACAATGTAACGCTGATATATATGGAAACCTATTAAGAGGGATCATTGTGTGAGCGCCCAACCCTCATTGTGATCAGAAGATCGGAACTGCCCATTTCTTAGGTCTCCATGCAAAAACTCATGCAAATGTTCTTTAAGAACTTTAAAACTTTAGACTTAATTGGAAACAATTCACTAAAGCTTTAGAGTTGAAAATTGGGAACAACTCGTCAAACCCTGGCATAAAGTCTGACTCAAGATTATATGAAAGTAATTATCAAGGTATCAATCCACATCATAAAAATAAGTCTCGCAAAGGAATTACTGAAACTATTCGAGACATTTGGATATTTGAAATTCTATGAGGATCAAGTTCCTAGATCAAACACCATGGGGATATGAAGGCCACACAAATATGGTGTACGCTTTGATTTGCTTAATCATTCCTTACTAAAGCTATTCACATTTCAATCTCTACTTCCTTAGTTAACCTTGGACGATTGCATTAAGTAAAGCCTACAACTTAGCAAACAAGACAGAGGTGGAACTAGATAGTGGAGTCTCAAAGAATTTAGATGGGCCTTTCCGAGGCAGTTGAAGCCTTAGAGGCAGAGCATTCTCACAAGTTCATTTCTGATCTTTGTCTGGAAGTGCTTACAATAAATACATACCATTAGTTAGGGACAGGGTGTCTTCCAAAACTTTTCGAACAAGAAAACTGCCCGGCCCTATCACCATCAGTGGAGTCTCGTTGTGATGAGCCTCCAACTATTCCAGAATCGCTTTCCTAAATGACAGAAATTCTACCACAAGACACATCTTAGGATTGGTATTTTCATTAACGCAATGCCTCAAAAAGGTATTGCTGCTGAAAGATTAATTAGTCAGGTGCGCTAAGAACCACAGATCTAAAACCAATAAACTATGTTTAACTATTTGCATACTTTAAGATTTTACATCTTCCGTTTAGTGCAAACCAAATAATTTATGGGTAGACAATACAACCGTCTCCTATGGCATACTCCTCTAATAATCTTCCATGCAGAGAGCATTTATCGTACGTAAAAGTTTTTTTTTCTTTTATAAATAACCAATTTGCACAACAATGTAAAGTCAGGCATAACAAAAATATAATCATAAGTTTCTTCAACATATTTCAGGAAACAAATAAAGATAAACACAAATGAGAAGAAAAAAAATGATGTACCTACAAATACTTGCAAATGCGAAAACTTCATCCACCAATCCCCAACAATCCTGCAAAACAATATCCCTAACAGCCTCACACACCATGAACAATGCCCTCACACCATGCTGATCCCTCACCTGACACCGCCGCAAATGCAACTCCTCGATGGCGGGACAAGACCCCAAGTGCTCATCGGGGCCAGGGCTCGAGTCAATGCTCTTGCAAGACTGAAGCATCAAAGTCTTCAAATTCCCACAAAAGGGCAGAGCAGCCAACCACCCACCATCCATCCTATGATCATTGAGAGTCAATTCCTCAAGCATTTGGCAGCACTGCCCGATCGCCTTAATCCCATCATAGCTCCCTTCACACCCACAAAGCTCAAGCTTCACTAACCTCCTGCACCCCTGAGCTAAAATCGTCATCCCAATATCCGAAATCACCGCCCTGTAAAACCCATCAACAGAACCAATCAATTTCACAATCTGCAAGTTCCTACACCCACTAATCCCCTTCAACGCCAAGTCCCCACAACAATGCAGCTCCAATTCCTGCAATGTCTGACACTCCTCAGCAATCCTAACCAACCCATTTTCACTGGCGCCGATAACAGCGATTCGCCGCAAATTCTGGTACGATTGCGCAATCAATCTCAGCCCATGGTCCACCACGCTCTTCTTCAACACATCTCTCTCCTCAATAAACCCATTGGGGCTGAAAAGCGAGTCGATATGAACAGTCAAAGCCTTCCTGGTCACCAGAATCCCCGAATTCCTCGGGGACCGAATGCAGGCATGGACAATATCGACATCGTCCAGATTCGGGAACCGGGCGAAAACCCGACCCGAGTCCAAAAACCCCCAATCGAAAAGCTTCACGGAATTCACCAGCCGGCCGTGGAGGTACAGCCAGCGCTTGCATACGAGGGAGTTGGGGAGGTACTGGGAACTCGGGAGCTTGGAGAAGATACAGAGGAGGAGCTCGTCGGAGAGGAGGGAGGTGGAATCGGGTGCGGGCGGGTCTAGGGTGAGGGAATTGAAGGCAGAGGAGAGGTCCGGCTCGGAGTGAGGAGACGGCGAGGCGGTGGACGGGGAGAGGGAGTTGAAGTGGTTCTGGAGCTGCATCTTCATGATAACATGCTTGAGAGCTGGGTCTGGGAGGCTCAGTGGCCGCGGCCGCTTGGGCAGAACTGGGGGTGGTGATTTTTTTGGGCTTCCAGATTTTCTGTCTGGTGAATTTGGTGACATTTATTAAAAGCTTTTTGGAAGATAGGGAGAGAGAAACAAGACAAAAAGAAATAAACACTTTAAGTAATTAGGGTTAGGGTTTGTGAAAATCTAATTTTTTTCTTAATCACTGTCTATCTGTCTCTTTCTCTCTCTGGATTCTGGAAAAGATTAGACTCTTTTTATTTTATTTTATGAAATAACGATATTTATTAAAAATACTTCAAAAATATGCACCAGACACGAACTTCAACCTAACTGCAAAAACAAGTCTCTCACTAAATTTTGAAAAGGATTGAGTTTTGGATAAATGAAATGAGTGAGTAAATGGGGTGAGAAAATGACTCTGCTATCCACTACAGGTGAATCTACGATAAAGTAGGAATTGGGGTGTGGGAATTGGCTAAAAATAAAACTTTAATGACGTGAGGTTTCTCATTGGATGATTAGGGTGTTATGTGTGGAGTGGTTTGCAGAGGATGAGTTGTGATATTGTTGTTTTTGGGCTGAGAATGATTAACAAATGAAGGGTTTAGGAGACGATAAAATATTATCATTTGAATTTAAAAGTTTTGTCTCACATTAAAGGGGGTGTAACAACATTTGGCTGTGTTTGAAAAATACAACTCTTAAATCTTACAACTCCCAACTCCTCCCATACATAAAAGGAAGTACACCTCTCAAATTACCTTTTTTTGGATAGCACTTGCTTTTTCTCCTTTTTCTTTTTTCCTTTATTTCCACATAATTTAATAATAGCAATTTTCCTTTGAGAGAGTAAAGGGATGAATGAAAAGTTATTTCGGAGTAATAATCACATATGGAAAGGATGATCTTATTTTAGAATGATTATCTATGAATCAAATCAGTTGTTTTCTACGTTTTGATTCAATTGGTGATCGCCTGTATTGACACAAATTTTAACGGTACAAACCAGTAATTTGGTAAGAGTTTAACGGTATAAGTAGAATATCTAACTGGAGGAGCGAGTGAAGAAACATGGCTCCCTACTCCATGCATGTTCGTACCATTTATACATGACATCACCTTGAGATGTCAATGATGGTTGAAGAGCTCATTGATCCTATCTCTCGTGGTTGAGAGGGTTTGACCGTTCCTGAGTTTTTGGTGGCCTAGGCTGAGAAACTAAAATGGGCCCTTTCCAACACATTATTTTCACAAGAAAAATAAAATGTACAAATTCTTTCTATATATTCCTTTTTGGGCTTAAAACATATTAGTTTGACTAAAATAAATATATATAGTACATTCATTGGAAATTTCTTCTTCTAGCATTTCTAGAGTCAAAATCATCAAGCACATTGATGCAGCGTGAAAGTACCCAGCTATGAAATAAAACGAAAATGAAAACTGAAATTGAAAGACATGTGATAGATAGGGTCCATTATCTCCAAGTGCATGGAGAAACAAAACCCAAAAAACTTTGCATCTAGTACCAGCCTACGATGTAGACAACTAGAAGAACAAAAGTTGGACAATCTCACAACGAGAAAGGAACTAAACAACAGAGAACACAACTATAAATATTTGCATTCATTAAAAACTTTGAATACTTACATTCAGAAAATTTAAAAAGACATAATGAAATAAAGTGACAAAAAACTGAAATTACATAGTTCATAATACTGGTAATCTAATCAGCCAAAAACACCATGGCTTTTATTAAGTGCTACTAATTGGTTTTAGTAGTTCATTTTATGCCAATACTCCATAAATGCATGTGCCAACAAATCTGCATTATCTTCTCCGGGTTGAAGAAAATTCACCCTCGAATTTTCATTTTCAGTATCTTCGATTTCCCCTTTGAAAGGAATGAGGTGTTTAACATTGAATACATTCGAAGTACGACTATGGCTTGGTAACTTCAGGCGATAAGCTTTGAGATTAATCTTTTCAACAATCTCATATGGCCCAATCTTTCTTGTAGACAACTTGGGAGTAGGCTACAGTGCTCGCAAGTATTGAATGCTCACACTGATCTCACCATTAAAAGGAGGGAGGAGGGAGGAGAGAGGGGGAAATGAGGGTGAGATCGGTGTGAGCATCCAATGCTTGCGAGCACTGTAGCCAGTCCCGACAACTTGTTGTAATCTCCAACAGAAAAGCGATCCTTAGTCAAAACAGCCCAAACAAAATCTCCCATATCAAACTTGACCATTCGCCTTTTGGAATGCACATGAGCTTTGTATTTTTGACTTGATTCTTCAAGGTGGTTGTGAGTCATGCTATGGACTTGCTTGACGTTGTCAACGAAAGTTTCTGCCTTGCCACTGATTCTTTGCATGTTTGAGATAGAAGCAAGATCAACTGGTGCTCTTAGAATTAAGCCATTGACAATATAGAAATGATACATTACGGTGCTACGATTGACAGAACAATTATAGGCAAACTCTGCAATCCATAACTTTTGGTCCCATTACTTCAGATTATCACCCATTAAGCAACGCAAATGATCTCTCAATGAGCGATTCACAACTTCAGTTTGCCCGTCTATTTGAGGGTGATAGGTGCTGCTGAAATTCAATTGAGTATTAGCTAACTTCCATAAGCTCCTCCAAAAATGGCTCATAAACTTGGTGTCCCGATCTGAAACAATTGAGCTCGGCAACCCATGAAGTTAGTACACATCACGAAAGAATAACTCAGCAACTTTTGAAGCATTTGCTGTCTTATTGCAGGCAATAAAGTGAGCCATCTTTGAAAATCGATCGACCACCACAAAAATTGAGTCCACACTGCGCTGAGTGAGAGGCAAGCCCAAAATAAATTCCATGCTTATATCCACCCATGTTTGTGATGGAATAGGTAAAGACATGTACAATCCAGCGTTGGTCGCCTTGCCCTTGAAACTTGATAGATTCGACATCGTTCCATAAAACGATAGACCTCTTTACGCATTGTAGGCCAAAAATAAGAAAAAGAAACAAGCTCAAAGGTTTGTCCCTTCCAACATGGCCTTCATTATGTAACTCTTGTATGATCTTCGGTCTCAAACTAGACTCTGGTATACAAAGTTGATTCCCTTTAAAAAGGAACCCATCATGTAATACATAATATGTTCTAGTTCCTTGCGCAACACCTTCAATAATGGGAGACAAAAAAAAATTAGTGTTCAATAAATCATTCAAAGAGTCAAACCCCAATACCTGAATTCTCATGGATTCAAGTAAAAATTTTCTCCAGCTCAAAGCATCTGCAACCTGATTTTGCATGCCGACTTTGTGCTTCAAGACGAATGTAAATTCTTGCAAGTATGCTGCCCATTTAGCATGTCTCGTTGACAATTTCTCTTGGCTGTTTATATGCTTCAAAGAGTCATGATCAGAATACATAACAAACTCTTTATAGATCAGATAGTGCCTCCAACACTTCAATGCTTGAACAATGGCATAGAACTCCAGATCATATGTGGAGTAATGCAATATTGAATTGCTCAATTTTTCACTGAAATAGGCAATAGACTTCCCTTCTTGACTCAAAATAGCCCAATACCAGTTTTGGACGCATCACATAATAGCTCAAAAACCTTTGAGAAGTCAGGCATCACGAGCAATGGAGCGGAGCTCAAATTTTTCTTGATTTGATTGAAGGCAGTTGTTGCTTCTTCGTTCCAAGATAACTTTCCATCTTTCATACCATCTGTGATCGGAACCATGATGGTGCTAAAGTGTGGAATAAACCTCTTATAAAATGAGGCAGATACGTGAAAACTCCATATATCATGTATGGATTGTTGTGCCATGTGGACACTACTTCAACCTTTTTCTTATCCACAACAATTTCATCTTCGGATACAATATAACTAAGAAACAGCACAAAATTGGTCATGAATGTACACTCCTTCAAATTTGCATAAAATTGCTCCTTTCGCAATGTAAGCAATACATCCCACAGGTGTTAAACGTGTAAATCATGACTTGTGCTGTAGACAAGAATCTTATCAAAGTACACCACCGCACAAGTTCCAATAAAAGGTCGAAGTACTTAATTCATAACTCTCATGAAAGTACTAGGAGCATTAGTTAGCCCTAAATGGCATGACCAACCATTCATATAAGCCTTCTCGAGTCTTGAAAGATGTTTTCCATTCATCACCTCTCGAATGCGAATATAATGATACCCACTTTTCAAATCAATTTTGTTGAACGCTATGGCATCACACAGTTGGTCAAGAAGATCATCAAACCTTGGCATCAGAAATAGATACCCAATTGTGATTCTACTGAAAGCTCGACTATCAATGCACATTCTCTATGTTTTATCACTTTGGCACCACCAAGGTAGAAACATCACAAGGGCTTAGACTTTCCCAGATAAAACCTTTTGCAAGCAACTCCACAACTTGTCGTCTCAACTCCTCATGTTCAGTTGGGCTCATTCGATAGTGTGGTTTGTTTGGAAGGCTCGATCTAGATACGAAGTCAATTTGGTGTTGAATGGTTCGTAGTGGGGGCAAACCATTTGGAATATCCTCTAGAAATACATCTGCAAATTCCTCTAACAATGGTTTAGCCAACTCTGGAATTGGACTATCAATCTGCCCATTCTCTTTGCCGACCAACACATAGACCACGTCACTTTGCTTCATTTCAATTACGAACTTATTATAAGTAAGGAGATTAGAACCTTCCCCATGGGATGGTTTAGGCCCAAAATCCTTAGAAGAAAAGTATAATACGCTTACTATCCCAATAAAAGTTGTAGGTGTTTCTTCACCCATTATGGGAAACATTTAGATCATATTGCCAAGGTCTTCCCAAAAGAAGATGGCAAGCGTCCATGTTAATCACATCACACCAAACCTTGTCTCTGTACATGTTAGTAATAGAGAAATAGACCAAACATCGTTTGGAAACCTTTCCCTCATTGCCACGCTTAAGCCAAGAGAGTTGACAAGGATTTGGATGTGGCTTTGTTTCAAGCTTAAGCTTTTGCACAGCCTTTTCTGCCACCACATTTTCATCGATAATAAGCTTACAAACCTTCCCTCCAATTGTGCAGGTTGAATGAAAAATGTTGTTACACAGCCAATGATCAGCCTCATTACGCGGAGTGAAACAAATTCTTTTAACAATAAGAGCCTCCCCTAGGTCCCCTTGTAATATCTCTTCCTGATCGTTGTTTCCATCACCATATCATAAATTGCTTCTTGAGAGAAATCATAAACAACATCATTTGTATATTCACTTTCAACAAATAAGGTTTTACCTGGACGATCAGATTTTCGACATTCGTTGGACTTATGATCAAGTTCACCACACTTATGGCACTTCCCACCAAAAGCAGGAGCATTCTTGGCATTTAAGCTTCCATTAAAAGTGAATTTTGGGACAATAGGTGCTGGAACGATATTCTTGGAGGTTGTTGGAGAGGCTGATGTGAAATTAAATTACACACAAACTTAAACCCTATTAAGATAGATGTAGTATATGAAAGTAGGGATCGTTCTAGGCTAGGGATTAACTAGGGATGCTAATCAACACAATTTAAACTTAGAAACACTAAACTAGACTCAAAAACAGAAAACTAGACTTTAAACAACTCAAAACAAACTAATATGACTCAAAACACACAAACTAAGTTCCTAAGACTAAAAACTAGTACTAAGGGGAATTTTGGACGAAAATTAACTAAAAAGACTCAAAATATTAAATGAGGGATTGGTTTGGACGAATTTGACTTAGAAATTAAAACTGAACTTTGAAAACAGATTTGAATGCTAGAAACGACTAGAGTACTTGACAAGGGTAAAAGACTAGTTAGAAGATCCTTCTCCACACATGATATATGTATACAAACCAATTTCCAGTTATTATTCCTTAGACTATGAATGACAACACCCCAAGTTAATTAGGTACGCTTAAATTAACCATCAGATTTTCCTTAATTCATTGAATTGGATGGGATACGCGCATCGCAACCAAATTATACTTATCAAGTTCCCTAACTATGAAAAGCATGATAGAAAATCATATCAAAGGTCACTAAGTTCTTTGAAAATCATAAGCATTGACGAAGCATTCGTAACTATGAAAAGCATGATACTCCTGCCCAGAATTTACTTAACGCGATTGTGACTAGCAACCTTCACTACTTGTAAATATAAGTTTGTAACTATTAGGTGAAACTCCCTTATATTTTAGCATCAAATTCATGCATGTAAATTAAGTGTGCACCCTCAACCCACGTACATAAATAAGTTTTGATAACTCAGTTAAGCAAATCACATTCAAGTCTCAAGAAACAATAACTGGATGTAATCAATTCATATTAAACATATAATCATGGCTTCGAATTCACTTCTAACTATAAAGAAATTAGTTCCTCATGATTACAACTGAATAGAAATTATTAGCATTAAACATTGAAAATAAAGATTGAAGACACCTAAAATCCTCCAAAGCTGCGGCACCAATCTTCAATTTCTGACTTCTGGCTCTTCTGTGTTCTCTCCTTTGTCAAATTGGTTTTCTTATGTATCTTGTGCATCTCCGAGTGATTCCATTCTCAAAGGATTCTAAGGCACGGTTTTTTAGAGAGTTTAGACTCCCTTAGAACTCCTTAATCCATCTGAATTAAGTGTAGAAACACGCACAAACAGCTGTCCCGTTATCTTCCTTGAAACCCAATCCGACTAGGACTCTTCTGCCTGTTTCAACCTTCCGTCACTAAAACAGTGATAACTATTTCTAGAAGTATCAGAATTGTGATCTATAAAATCCTATGGAAACTAGACATCCAGAGCTTTCCAACCATATATGGCGTGACACGTGATTCGTTCTCAGGAATTCTGGGTGCTCTGTCGAAGTTGACAGTTATGCACAGCACTGTCTACTTTCCACTCGGATTCCATTTTCTTGCAATCTGCTTGTCCTCTGAACTCCTATCTTCACTCATTAGCACATTCCTAACCTCATATGAACTTCAAAAACGTCCATCCATCATGCTCCAAACAGGTGCTATCCATTCCAAGCCCAAAACTGCTCTAAAATGCTCTAAAAGGCCCGTTTCGCCAACTTTGTCACTTGGACCTACAAATACACAAAAATAGCTTAAAATACTTTAATAAATAGAAACTAGGTAAATAAATGCAAGGAATTATGCTAACAAAGTCGCATAAATATGCTCCTATCAGAGGCTGCTGTTGTACACCCTTATGAAGGTACATTGCAATGACTCTTTTGTTTCTCAATTTGGAAAGCCTTTTGATGCGCTTCAGATACACTGTAAGGATCATATAGATTTAGAGCCTCTTGAATATTTTGTCTCAATCCGCCAATGTAACGTGCCACCGATTGGTCATTGGTCTCGTCCCAGTCTTTTTTTGCAAGCATATTGTTAAATTCCTCCGCATAAGAGCTCACTAACTTATTGCCTTGCCGAAGATTTTGTACCTGCATATACAAAGATCTTGCATAATTGTGGGGCAAAAATTTAACACGCATGTATTTCTTCATCTTTTCCCATGTTTCAATTTTTCTCTTCCCCTTTCGAATTCGAAAGGCCTTAACTTGCTGCCACCAAGCTGATGCTCTTCCTCGTAAACGAGCAGCCATCAGTCCCACCTTTTTATCTTTTGGAACCTCCTTGAAATCAAAGATGCCTCTACCCCTGTCAACCAATCTAAGAGCTCTTCCAGTTGCATCCCACCATGAAACTCAGGGATTTTGGTTTTGAATGCGGAATCTCAGTGATTATTATTGTTTTGAATCACCCAAGTAGCTGGTTTGTGGGGAATATATGATCTCCTTTGTGCCTCAAAACCTGCAAATAGATTAACATTTTAATGTTCTTCTTCATAATCTTCCTCGTAACCCTCTGATGGTGGCGGAGGGTTTGTCATTCCCAACGATATGGCGGTGGATTGTCAGGAAGCCGAAGTTTGATTTCCTCCATCATATGCATCATCTTTGCAAACCGAGTGTCATGTTGAGCCAACGAATGCTTGATTTCTGTGGCACACCCCACCCTCGATACCCACGTGGATACCGAGTTTGGGCGTGCTGGGCGACACTCGTAAGTGACGAAGCCATTAAATGCATGACAACACTTAGTTTAAGTAAAGTAAATTACCATAAAGTTGCGGAAAATAATGTCAACATGCACAAGGTTCAGAGCGTACTAATTTGAAACAGCGGAAACAAAGTAATGGAATAAGTTCCTAAAATCTCTATCCATAACAGGGATGGATATTATTATAGAAACTGAAAAGAAAAAGATGAATCCCTACATGGTCGGGATATATGGTCAGAGCTGCCACACAGATGCCTCGACTTCGCCCGATGCTCTATCACTATGTTCTGAAGGGGGCGCAAAAACAAAGGTGTGAGTGGACGAAAATAAAAGTTTTCGCAAAACGTTTCTCTTTTCAACATAATAACCCCCTGTTTAAAAATCCAGTAATAATTGTAAAATCATACTATCATAGTATGTATCAAAACGTACTTTATAAGTATAACTGAAAACGTATAACAATATAAAATCTGTAGATCACAAGTCATATTTCCAATAGATCCTTTCATCAAAAATATATCAATTGTATAGATATAGGAAAACCAACACAGGGTATATAGGCAATCACCCATGTACGTGTTGAGGAACAACCTCTCAATCCCCGTACAAGCACTTTACGTTATTCAATTAAATTGTACTCCTAGTACCACACACATGTAAGCACTAGCGCATTTGCGCGTCACACCCGAGTCCTTACGTAGTGGGGCCTTTTCCCCAATTATAAACATAAACGTAAGACAAGCTTGCACTAAGGTATTTACCGGACAATACCCCTGGAATACAGTGCCTGTGACCCAAACATGTGAGACTTGTCCTACGGCCATGAGACGGTACTACAACGTAGTGAAAGCATACTAAGTGTGTTTGAAAACATACATATATATCATGTGTTTAGATATAAGGAGCAATATCCCTTTCATAATACCCAAATATTTAATATCGCATAAATAATATTTGCTCTCGAAATCATATATCAAATACCAATATATATTTACGCATAAGTGAGATCATAGTATAAACCATTTCATAAAATATATTCATACTTTTGTACATAACCACAATCACCATTTAAATCCATTTCATAAAGCACATATATATATATATAGAGAAATATATATATATATATATATAATATCACAAACCATTTCATAACATACAAATTCATGCTTCAAAATCATTTCATATAATAAAACTATCCAAATTATAAATATTTTAAAGCATGGAAACCATTTAATAAAACAAAAGTCCACTCACAGGTGATCGGGAGTGAAATCTCCCTCGGTGTTGCCCTCCTCGAAGTGTGGCGCCGAAGAATTACCTATTTAATATTAGGGGAAAAATTAGAACCTCCCTAATATAAATTGTAACATCCCGTAAAAAGTTTGTTATAAAATAATTTCTGTGGAATATTCTCTACACGTGCGTGTTTATTTTGTACACGTGAGCGTGTAAGTTTACTGTTTTGGTGGGTGCACAATACCCCCAAAACCCAATTCTTTTTTTTCTTTCCTTTCTCTTTCTTTCCCTTCCTTCTTCCCCGTCACTTTCTTTTCCCCAGAATTTTTTTGACTTTTTCTCCCTTTTCTCTCCGTGAGTGCACAGTGCACACCGACGGAAACCCGTCGAATCGAAGCGAACGAAAATCACCACCTCCTTCGTCTCGACGCCGTGGACTCAACGGTGCAAACCGTTCGTCCAAACTCTCACCCGTTTGACGGGAAACGCAACCGGAAGAACCGGACCTTCTCGGCCATTTTCCGGCCAATCTAGACCGAGGTGAGGTTTCTAACTACCACCATTGTGTTCCTCTCGGTGAGTAGATGAATTTTCATAGGTCGTTTGTCTGATTTGGTTGAGTTTTGATGTAGATCGACTTTGCTACAGTGAACCGCAACCTTCGGGGCAATTTCAGGCCTTTTCCTGAGCTTGTACGACCAATCCAAAGGTACACCGTGATTCTACTCTTCTCCAGCTTCATTTTGATATATGGCACGTAATTTTTGGACTTGAAATGAAGAAGATACGGAGTTTTAAAATTTTCCCAGAAACCGGCCAAAATTCCGGCGACGGCAACGGCGACCGGCGGCGGCGCCGGCGACCGGAAAAAGACCAGAGAACCAGCGCTGACGTCAGCGATGACGTCAGCAAACCGGGTCAGACCGGGCTTGATGACGTTAGCGGCTTAAACCGGCTTGAGCCGAGCCGTGTTGACGGCTTGAGCCGAGCCGCGTTGACGGCTCGAGCCGAGCCGTGTTGACCGGCTTGAGCCGAGCCGAGTTGACCGGCTCACCGGCTCGTTGACCAGCTCGCGCGTGAGCCGCGCGTGGAGCTGCGCGTGGAGCCGTAGGCTCCGACCTTCAAACCGCGCGTGGGGGCGCGTGGAAGGTCCTTTTTCGATTCCGTCTTCGCGAGGCGACTCGTGACGACGCGTACTACCTAGGGGCAGTACGTATGATATTTTTCGAGGTGTTTTGAACCTCCTGGTTGAGCAAACAAGGGATAGGTGTAATTAATTAGTTATTTAGTAACCTTAATGAGTTTAATCATTATTACAGTGATATCTCATATAGGTGAGACCTATCCAGAGGACTACCGGGGCTACCCAGGACCGGGGGGCTACGACCCGGCTACCTACAGGTGAGTGAGTGGGTCTTTGTTTTGATAAATGTATATATATGTATGGTTTTTCAACGCTTTCTTTAACTGTTAGCATAGTTTCATATCATTACGAATGTTGGAGGTAGAACATTCGTATTATACTGCCATACATGTTTTCATACTGTTGCTCATCATTAGATGTATACACCCCAGGTATTAGTACTCAGTCTTGTGGCCAGGACTAGCCTTGACGTTAGGAGTAGTCACTATCAGTACCGCTACGCAGCTTTGGATCCATTGTAGGTACTAGCCTGTCTTAGGTTGCACTAGGCAACTCGGACTTGTGTGACTGCACTTTGTGCACCAGCGCTTAGCGCTAGACTCGCGTCATTGTAGTACTCAGCGTATTACTTTTATACCTAGCCTGTTCATTGTGGTTTAGCCACGTGGACTTGTGTGTTTACATATGGGTGAGCATGTCAGTACATTATATATCGGGGAGTACCCGAATGTTTTCATGATAGTATTTTGAGGTTCATACCTACGGGTATGACGTATTTTCTCAATTATACATGTTTTTCAGTGAGGGGTTAGTAAACTCTTGAAAACAATGGTTTTATCAAACTTTGCTTTTTGACCCACTCACCGTTTTATGTTTTGTGCCCCTCCAGGACCTAGTGACGGTTCCCTTAGCGGTGATTCGAAGGCTCTCTTCGGCGGCGGTCGACGGTTCTGACATATCTTCGAACTATGTAGGATTCACTCCTACTTGTAGTTAACTTTTAATTATCCATCCTCACGGGGATGTGAATGTTTTTATATTCCTGCACTATTTACTTAGCTCTGACTGTTATGCATCCTGTATTATGGGTTTTTAACCCTCACCACACTTCTACTTCCGCACTCAACTCTTAATATTCCTACTTTTCACCATTTCTTGCATAATTGGCTTTCGTCACATTACACGTGTCGGCCAGCACTTCCCGACACCTGGCGTGTCCGGGATCGGGATGTGTCATAAATTAATATAGGCCCTATAGAAAAATATTCCAAAAATAACACTATTTTTGCGAAAACGGGCTCGAAAAACGATTTCCGGAGCCCGAAAACCCTACAGCCGTCGTCCACCGCCGCCGGCGCCGCCGCACGCGCCGGGAAATGGTCGGACGCGCTGCCACGCGCCGGGAGGTGGCCTCACGCGCCGGCACACGTCGCCACGCGTTGGCACGTGTCCCCACGCGCGGCACGCGCCTGCTGACGTCACCCCCACGTGCATGCTGACGTCAGCCACGCGCCTGCTGACGTCAGCGCCGTTAAAGTTAACGGAATATACCTTTCTGACGGAATATTCTGACGCCGTCAGGAATATTCCGATACCGTTGACGGAATATTCCTTCTTCTTCCACCTCTCGCCGGTCGCCGGAGCCGCGGCCGGCGCCGCCGTCCTCTGCCGCCTGGTTCGCCGGAATTTCTGAAAAAATACCGATTTAATCCCAAAACTTCAAAAATTCATAACTTCTTTGTTCTTTGGCCAAATTCAACGTGCCATATATGAAATTGAAGGTATTGACGCGTAGAATATTTTCATACCAATTTGGGGCCGGAAAAATGGCCGGAGATGGCCTGAAATTGGCAGGAAAGATTCTGGAAACCTTAATTCCGTTCTCCTTCAAAACTGCACCAAATTGGACATTCTTTATATCGATTTGAACCTACTCAATCCAATAAAACCAATGGTAATGGTTTCTAGGCTTACCTATGTCGGGATTGTACAGAAACTTGAATGGTAGTTCGTCGTTTTCGTTCCGGCGTCGGTTTGGATGATTGGGCTCGAGTTTGGGGATTCTGAAATCACAGTCTCGTGCAGAATGACGAGACGATCGTAATGGCTATAGTCTCGTGTCTCGGTTTGATGGTTTTGTGATTCGTCCAAAATCTAGGGTTTGTGTATGTTTTGGAAGTTTTTTGGCTGAGAGAGAGAAGTGGGAGAGAAAGAGAGGGAGGCAGTTCAACGTGCAGAATGAATGGGGAAAGGTTGACTGCACAGCAGCCAGCCAAAAACCCTAATTCCAACTTACGGAGTGAAAATTACTAAAATGCCCCTACACTTTAAAGCTTCATAAAACGTTCGTTTTAACTCCAAATTGAGTTCCGCTTGCATCCACGCGTTCGTATCGACGAGTACATCATGAATATAGAAAGAAAATAATTTTCACATGTCGTCTCGAAAAGTCAACAAAAGTCAACATTGACCACTAGGGGTATTTTGGTAATTTCACATAAAATTTTGGGACGGGTTGTAACAATATGTCATCTCATCTCCCTGGGAATGAACATTTCACTTTGGAAACATCCTAAAGAACGTAACCAAGCTCTGAATACCAACTGATGCATGGTGAGAGTACCCAGCTATGAAATAAAACAAAAATAAAAACTAAAATTGAAGGATAGATGTGATAGATAGGGTCCACTCATTTTCAAAATCAAGCCTTTGCAACATATCTTTCTCAATGCACAAAATTGTTCTGGAAGGGTGGACTGTTATGCCTTGGCCACCAGCTGATCCCATTTTTTAACAATAAAAAACATGCACAAAATTGCCTATCCGTTTAACCTTTCATGTGTCATAGTCGACCTACAATAATTTTTCAACAACTTCAATCAAATTACCTCTTTCTTAGTTTCTTACATTATGAAAGAACTAAAACTAGGTTAGGAACTTAAGAGATATTTGAAGGGGGATTGAGAAGGAGAGAATGGAAAGGAAAAAAGGGCGGAATGTTGTTTGCACGATAGGTTTGGGAAAGAGATAGACGCAAGATATAATTAACGTTTTTTTTCGTTGTATCAATATATAGTTCGTTTGAACTCCTATACCATACTAGAGTTGTATTCTTGGAAAAAACAATATTTGCTTTAAAAAATTACTTTTATATATGCTAATATTAAATATATATATATATATATATATATATACTTTTTTTTCATATATGTATACTAATGTAAAAAAATTTGGAAAGCAACACATAACGTGCCTGGCTCGATCATTAGCTTCATAGAGCAGGACGCTGAGGGAGTTAATCTCTGTTCAACTAGCTCAGGCAATAGTGGACAGGATTATGGTGGACAACGGCAGTACAGTAAACATTCTCCAACTGTCGGTACTTCAGGCAATAGGATTGGAAGACACGATCAAGTGCAGAGCAGAGGTACTCATCTACTCATCGTATTCAACGGATACACTTCAACTACCATAGGTACAATCGTACTTGACGTCCTCACTTCTCCAATTGTCTGCTCGCAGACTTTCATGATTATCGACAATCCTTCTCCCATTCCATGTCAACCTTGACTCGTGAAAATTGGAGTAGTGACGTCCGAGGAGTACCAAAAAAATCTGATTCTGTATCCCAGGCGGAGGAGTTGGAGAGATTAAGTCTGACCAAGCCATGTCAAGCCGCTATGTTGTACTAGTGCTAAAGGAGTCAAAGAAGAATACTTCTAACCCTATCGTAGCAGCTGGTGCTAAAGAAGTCAAAGAAGAATGCTTTCAACCCTGTCGTGGCAGCTGAGGTAGTGAAGCAGGACTCTTTCTCCACCAAATAGAAAATACACAATTCAGATTAAGAAGGTGAAGTTCAAGCTAACACCTAGCCAGACGAGGCAGGATAGAATCCCAAAGAAGATGTTGAATACATCATTCTTGATCCCAATCAGCTAGAGAAGATGGCAAGAATTGGCTCACGACTGAGCCCCAAAAGGAAGCAGTGGTCAGACCACGTCAAAAACCTTGCGGAGACATTCAATACCCTCTGGTAGTACAACATGAAGTTCAATCCCACCAGATGCACGTTTGGAGTCTCTTCAGGCCGATTCTTAGGGTACCTTGTTACCCAGCGAGGAATTGAAGCCCATCCAAGGCATATCAAAGTCATCTTGGAAATGAAGTCCCCAACCACAACAAAGGAGGTCCAAAGTCTGACCGGACGAGCAACATTGCTGAATAGGTTCCTCTCGAGCACAACCGACCGATGTAAACCATTCTTCAAGGCACTAAAGAAGGCGCAGAAGGACAAGTGGGACGAGGAGTACGAGAAGGTATTCCAACACTTGAAGAAGTACCTCACTTCACCGCCACTACTATTCAAGCCTGAAGCAGTGGAAGATTTGTTCATCTACTTGGTGATATCTGAAGTTGCAATAAGCTCTGCCTTTATACGAGAAGAACTGGGGGCCTAACTACTCGTATTCTATACGTCTAAAGCTCTCCTCGATACAGAAACTAGATACTAGAGATTGAAAAGTTAATTTAGGCCCTTATTGCAGCGGCCTGAAAGCTCAAACCTTATTTCCATGTGCATTCTGTCATAGTCATGACATAATATTCACTGCGAGCAATCCTGCACAACCTAGATGCTTCTCAATGAGTAATGAAGTGGGGATTAGAGCTTGGCCAATATGGCTTAGTATACCAACCCTGAACAGCAATCAAAGCCCAAGCACTTGCAGACTTCGTAGTCGAGTTCACACCTGTAGAGGATCTGTGGCGTTTGTATGTGGACGGAGCTTCCAACAATCAGGGAGCAGAAGCAGGCCTGATCCTCGTTACTCCAGACGGTTCAATCCTGGAACAATCCATCACTCTAGGCTTTCGAGCATCCAACAATAAAGCTGAATACGGGGCTTTACTAGCAGACCTCCATTTGGCGAAAGACAGCAGTGAAGAAGCTCGCAATACATTCCGATTTGCAGCTGGTCACCAATCAAGCCTCAGGAGAGTACGAAGCAAAGCACCCAAGAATGGCGTAATACTTGGAGAAGGTCTGAGAGTTGCTCAGCGCATTCCCTACCTATACCCTCACGCAGGTTCCTCGAGCATACAATGCTCATGCAGACTCCTTGGCAAGCTTAGGCTCTGCCCTAGACCACCAGCTCAGACGCTCTATCCTAGTGGAATTCTTAGAGCCAGCAGTAGAGAACTCACAAATTAACACCACTTCGAGTTGGCAAGATCCCATGATAGACTACTTAGTCAATAGTGTTCTCCCCAATAGCATAATAGAGTCACGAAAACTCCAAATGAAGGTAGCACGATACTACATGACCGAACCACACCTTTGCTGCTTGCAGCCTCCCTAAGACCTTAAAGTCTTGAGCCTCATTCACAAAGCTGCTTGCGGCAATCATTCTAGAGGCTGATCTTTAGCTCAGAAAACTCTAAACGTAGGCTACTACTGGCCAACCATGCACCTGGATGCTAAGGATTTTGCTTAAAGATGCGATAGATGCCAACGCTATAAGCCAATCCCAGTGGTACCTGCCAGCAAAATTTATCCACAGACGAGTCCTTGGCCATTCATCCAATGGACGATCGACCTAGTGGGACCAATGCCGCTAGCTACTGGGGGTAAAAACATGATGATAGTAGCAACTGACTACTTCACCAAATGGGTCCAAGCGAACACAAAGCGATTTATCTGAATGAATATCATCTACTAATTTGGAATCCCACATTCCATTAGCACTAACAATGGTTTGCAATTCATGGAAAAGAACCTGGTAGCATTCTTCCAAAAGTACGGCATCAAGAAGTACATGTCCACTCTGAGATACCTCTAGGGTAATGGACAAGCAGAGGCATCTAACAAGACAATCTTGGACTGCCTCAAGAAATCTCTCGACAAGAAAGGAGTCTCTCTGGTAGCTCATCTCTCATCTAGCCACTTTCTTTTCTTGTCGAGATGCTCCCAAGATTCCTATGGGCGTATCGCACAACCAAGAGATAAGCTACCAAAAACGGCAAGGAGGTCACCACTAAACTAAATCTAGCAGAGGAGCAGCTCGAGAATGTTGTCACCATAATCGCTGCTTACCAACAGCAGCTTATCTTTAGCTACAACAAAAGAGCTAAGATCCAGCAGTTCCAGCCAGGAGATCTAGTCCTAAGAAAAGCCGGAAGGTTCAAAGAAGATGGATCCCATCTAGGAAGGTTTGTATAAAATCAGTCGAATAGGCATAAGGGGCAGCTACACCCTCACAACCATGAACGACAAAGAAATCAACAAGCAGTGTAATGCCTACAACCTGGGAAAGTACTACGCTTGATCTTCCAAAAGAAGTCTAAACCTTGTTCAGAGAACCCGTCCCAAAATTTTATGTGAAATTACCAAAATACCCCTAGTGGTCAATGTTGACTTTTGTTGACTTTTCGAGACGACCTGTGAAAATTATTTTCTTTGCATATTCCAGTAGTACTCGTTGATACGAACATGTAGACGCAAGCGGAACTCAATTTGGAGTTAAAACGAACGTTTTACGGAATTTTAAAGTGTAGGGGAATTTTAGTAATTTTCACACCCGTTTGTTAATTAGGGTTTTCCACTCCCTCTGCACGATTTCTCTCCCTCTCTCTCTCTCCCATTCTCTCGGCCAAAACTCACAAACCATAAGCAAACCCTAGATTTTGGACGAATCACAAAACCATCAAACCGAGACACGAGACTATAGCCATTATGATCGTCTCGTCATTCTGGACGAGACTGTGATTTCAAAATCCCCAAACTCGAGCCCAATCGTCCAAACCGCCGCCGGAACGAAAACGACAAACTCCCATTCAAGTTTCTGTACAATCCCGACTTAGGTAAGCCGCGAAACCATTACCATTGGTTTTATTACATTGAGTAGGTTCAAATCGATATAAAGAACGTGGAATTTGGTGCAGTTTTGAAGGAGAACGGAATTAGGGTTTCTCAAAGCTTTCCGGCCAATTTCAGGCCATCTCCGGCCATTTTTCCGGCCCCAAATTGCTATGAAAATATTCTACTCGTCAATACCTTCATTTTGATATATGGCATGTTGAATTTGGCCAAGGAATGAAGGAGTTATGAATTTTTGAAGTTTTGGGATTAAATAAGTATTTTTCCAGAAATTCCGGCGAACCAGGCGGCGGAGGACGGCGGTGCCGGCGGCGGCTCCGGTGACCGGCGAGAGGAAGAAGAAGAAGGAATATTCCGTCAACGGTAACGGAATATTCCTGACGGCGTCAGAATATTCCGTTAAATCTAACGGTGCTGATGTCAGCAAGCGCGTGGCTGACGTCAGCCGCGCGTGGGATGACGTCACCGAGCGTGTGCAGGCGCGTGCCAGCGCGTGGCGACACGTTTCGGCGCGTGGCGACACGTGCCAGCGCGTGCGGCGGCGCACAGCAGTGCCGACGGCGGTGGACGGCAGGGGCACTGTTTTCGGGCCCCGTAAATCATTTTTTGAGCCCGTTTTCGCTAAAATAGTATTATTTTTGGGTTATTTTTCTATAAGGGCTTTATTTATTTATATTAGGGAGGTTTTAATATTTTTTCCATAATATTAAATATGTAATCCTTCAACCCAACACTTCGACGAGGGCAATGCTGAGGGGGATTTCACTCCCGATCATCTGTGAGTGGACTTTTGTTTTCGTACTTAGTTTATATGCTTGAAAATAATTATGGTTTCATATATTTATGATTTTAAATGATTTTGAGGCATGAACATATATATATATATATATATTTATATATATATTTTATGAAATGATTTTGAGATATGAAAATATTTATGGATATATATTATGGAATGATTTTGAGATATGAATATTAGTGCGTCACATCCCGATCCCGGACGAGCCAGGTGTCGGAAAGTGATGGCCGACACGCGTTAGCGTGACGAAAGCCAAAAAGAAAGTTGAAGGATGAAATAAAGAATAATGAATATTTAATTGAAAAAGATCAGAGTGCGGAAAACAAATTTAATACAGCCGTAGAGGAAATCCTACATTGTCATACCACCGCGCCAACGACGTCGCAAGCTCCCAGCCAACTAACCTGGAGGGGCGCAAAACATAAAACGGTGAGTGGGTCAAAAAGCAAAGTTTAATAAAACCGTTGTTTTCAAAAGTTTAGTAACCCCTCGTTTGAAAACAAGTATAATTTGAGAAAATACGTCATACCCGTAGGCATGAACCTCAAAATACTGTCGTGAAAACATGCGGGTACTCCCCGCTAATACTTTACTGACATTTGCTCACCCATATGTAAACACACATGCCCAAGTGGCTAAACCACGAGGAACAAGCTAGGTATAAAAGTAATACGCTGAGTACTACAATGACGCGAGTCTAACGCTAAGCGCTGGTGCACAAAGTGCAGTCACACAAGTCCGAGTTGCCTAGTGCAACCTAAGACAGGCTAGTACCTACAATGGATCCAAAGCTGCGTAGCGGTACTGATAGTGACTACTCCTAACGTCAAGGCTAGTCCTGGCCACAAGACTGAGTACTAATACCTGGGGTGTATACATCTACTGATGAGCAACAGTATGAAAACATGCATGGCAATATAGTACGTGTGTTCTACCTCCAACACACGTAATGAATATGCATCTACGCTAACAATTTAAGAAAGCGTTGAAAAACCATACGTATATATGTACATTTATCAA
This sequence comes from Gillenia trifoliata, assembly GCA_018257905.1. NCBI lineage: Eukaryota > Viridiplantae > Streptophyta > Magnoliopsida > Rosales > Rosaceae > Gillenia > Gillenia trifoliata. The sequence goes on from CM031086.1 coordinate 12,617,415, forward strand.
ACAAAGACCCACTCACTCACCTGTGGGTAGCCGGGTCGAAGTACCCCGTCCTGGGTAGCCCCGGTAGTCCTCTGGATAGGCCCCACCTATATGAGAAATCACCGGTACAATGATTAACTCAAAAAGGTTACTAATTAACGAATTAATTACACCTATCCCTTGCTTTCTCAATTTGGAGGTCCAAAACACCTCAAAAATTAACATGCATACTACCCCGAGGTAGTACACGTCGTCACGAGTCGACACGTGAAAACAGATTCGAAAAAGGACCTTCCACGCGCCCTCACGCGCGGCTTGAAGGTCGGAGCCTACGGCTCCACGCGCAGCTCAACGCGCGGCTCACGCGCGAGCCGGTCAACTGAGCCGGTGAGCCGGTCAACTCGGCTCGGCTCAAGCCGGTCAACACGGCTCGGCTCAAGCCGTCAACGCGGCTCGGCTCAAGCCGTCAACGCAGCTCGGCTCAAGTCGTCACCGCGGCTCGGCTCAAGCCGGTCTAAGCCGATGACGTCAGCAAATCCGGTCTGAACCGGTCTGCTGACGTCAGCATGGCCGGTCCAACCCGGTCCGATGACGTCAGCACCGGTCATCCCTGCCAGGATTCCGGTCGCCGGCGCCGTCGCCGGAATCTGGGAAAAATGGCCGGAAACTGGGGAAAACTTCAAAGCTTCATAACTTCTTCGTTTTAAGTCCAAATTGGACGATTCAAGTACCAAAATGAAGCTAGAGATGAGGGGAACAAGATTGTACCATTTTGGGGACCAAAAACTGGCCAGAAGTGGCCTGAAATTGAGGGAGAAGTCACGGTGCAAAAAGCCGATCACGGTCTCCTCGATTCTCGGCCAACCACCACCATCCAAGGCTCGAGTAGGGTAGAATGGACATCCAGGAACACGGTGGTGATTCGTTTGAAGTGATTTGGGTTCGATTTCAACGAGAAAAGGCCGAGGAAAATTCTCGGGCCTCGTCGGAAAATTTGGGAAAACAAGCCCGAGGCTTGAGCTAGGTTTGCAGGGTTCCAAACAGGGTGGAAAGAGGTCGTTGAAGGTGGTGGTGATGTCTGTGATCTCACCTGGCCAAAGATTGGCTCGGTGAGATGGAAATTTGGGCACGGGGTGCCTTGAGTAGTTTTTTTTTTGTGTGTGGTTTTGCAGAGAACCAGAGAGAAGATGAGAACTGGGAGACAAGGATCCAGAAAATCTGGATTGGCCACATGGCCTGCAGACATTTGGGCCCCAGCCCAAACAAGACAAAATTGCCCAAATTTGAATTACAGAAAACGTCGAAATTCAACGCCCGTAAAATATTCGTTCGGAGTCCGAACGACGTACGGCTCGCGTCTACGAATTCGTATCGACGAGCACGTCAAAAAAAAACAAGTGGATGTGTCGTACGAGTTACGACGCAAAAGTCAACCAAAAAGTCAACCCAGGGGTAAAAACGTCATTTTGCACCTCTGGGAAAAAATAAAATAAAATTTTGAACGGGATGTTACAAGTGGATATATTGATATTTAATTTATGGCTTCTAAGCATGATTTTGTTCGATTATACAAGGTTTGAATATTTGGGAAATTATGAAGTATATGATATTCTTCACTTCTACACATGATGTATATATGTATGTTTTCAAACACACTTGGTATGCTTTCACTACATTGTAGTACCGTCTCACGGCCGTAGGACAAGTCTCACATGTTTGGGTCACACGCACTGTACTCCAGGGGTATTGTCCGGTAAATACCTTAGTGCAAACTTGTCTTACGTTTATGTTTATTTTTGGGGAAAAGGCCCCACTACCCTAATGCGCAAGTGCTTACATGTGTGTGGTACTAGGAGTACAAATTGATTGATAACGTAAAGTGCTTGTACGGGGATTGAGAGGCTGTTCCTCAACTCGTACATGGGTGATTGCACATATACCCTGTGTTGGTTTTCTTATCTATACTATTGATATATTTGGTGAAATGACTTAAGAAAAATATGAATTATTCTATACAGATTTCACGTTGAGATTTACTTTCAGCTATACATATATTATAGTACGATTTGGCACATACTACGATAGTATGATTTTACAAATATACTGGATTTCAAATAGGGGGTTACTATGTTGAAAAGAGAAAGGTATTTCGAAAACTTTTATTTTTCGTCCACTCACACCTTTTGTTTTTACGCCCCCTTCAGGACCTAGTGATAGAGCATCTGGTGAAGTCGAGGCATACGAGTGGCAGCTCTGATTCTATCCCCGACCATGTAGGGATTTATTATTCTTGTTCAGTTTCTTTAATAATATCCATCCCTGTTATGGATTGAGATTCTAGGAACTTGATTTATTATTTTGTTTCTGCTGATTCAAATTAGTACGCTCTGAACCTTGTGCATATTGGCATTAAATTCCGCAAACTTTATGTCAATGTAATTTACTTAAACTAAGTGTTGTCATGCATTTAATGGCTTCGTCACTTACGAGTGTCGGCGTGGGTATCGAGGGTGGGGTGTGTCACATCAAGTTTGAAGTCGCCAAGAAGGTCGCTGGACAACATTTCACAAGTTAAGGACTAAAGATGTGCAATTTGCTTCAAAGCTTTATTAAATTTTCCAGCTCTTTTTCTATAAAGATTAGTGAAATTTTCTCCAAGGCTTTGTTGAACAATGTACACAACGGAGACCTCTATCTTTTTCCGAGCAAGAATGGGCCCCAGGAATCCATGGGTTCCCTCTCCCATGAGGAGAGGCTAACAAACCTGCAAATCTAGACGTGGATGGGACGCTTATACAACTGACCCGTGTCAGCGCAGCTCAGAATTAGTGACAATGGTCATGACTCTGGTCAACTCCCAGAACTGACTTAGCTAAATGAAGGATTTGTCGCCATTGACCGAATCTGCGAGCACCCCAGCTTCTATAGCAGGAGAAGCAATGTGAGTAGTACGTTCTGTGAAACAAAGCTGTCAACGAAGTTCAACGTTTGTTATTGACTACGCAGATTGAGGAACCTTAAAAAGAGTAGTCACGGATGCCAACGAATTCCAAGGCCGGTAGTCTATTTAAGAGGCAGGTCAGAGAATTCGTATAGATTCCAAAGTGTTGGAAATGTGCCCTAAAACCAATCATATGATGATACTTTACGGACATTTCAACTATTAAACTAATTTAGTTTAATATAAAGGGCAAACGTTATTGTTTAAAGTAGTCTCATATAAATGTTATATGCTTAAACAATAAGTCCAAGGAATATGTGCTTAGTAGAATGTAATCTAAACAAGTTAGGTTCATGAGACCATTCTCATTCATGAGACATATCCTAAACGTTCCTGATCATAGGATTGCCAATTGGGCATTGATAGTCCGTTAAGATCAGTATGTGTTATATCTTCTCTCAGGGAGAGTGACTAGTCTCGAGTCATTGGTGTAACTGACACCAAGATAAGCATGTAGGTGCTCAATATAGAATGAGTCCACTGAACACGATCTACGAGGAGTTCTCATACTCATGTCACATGAGAACTCATGGTTGGGATAATGCAAAGTAGTCCTTTGACCTGAGGCATCATAGTTGTCTTGTGGTTAGGTCCTTGATCTTTGACTATGTCAAAGTCACCCCATCAGAGGGTGTCCACGGCATGGTTGGGGTTAAGCCACTTAGCCATGGAGGCAAGTGAATGCGCAACAAGGGATCTCTAACCTTTAAACCGTTTGAGGGAGAATACTCTATGATATGATTAAGAATCTCTGGCCAGAGTATGAATGAGATTTAGGAAGTCGTTCCAAATCATATTCAATGTAATCATATAAGTAATGGAATCACATTGGATAGTAGACATAAATAAACTATCAAACGAAACAATGTGATCGAGAGTATTGTATTAGAGAAAGACCGTATTGCATTGCAATTCTAAACTGAATAGGTTCTCCACCTCTTCTGATTAGCTTGGGTAGCCATGACATACTACTAGGTGTCACTCATGGTTTGTGGAAGCCCTAAAGGTGTATAATCACTAAAAGGGAGAATTGAAAGTATATTTCAATTCACAATTGATTTGAAAGAGTTCTAATCCTTCACTACCTCGCTAAAAGGAACCTAATGGATCGTACACCGTGTAAGGTAGAGATTGATAAAATAATGGAGATGAGTAAGGATAATTAAATGGTTTAATTATTTATGGCAAGGATTAATTAATATGTTAATTAATCAAACGAATAAGTTCGTTATAGACCTCGGGTTAGTTTTGGGCCTCAAGGCCCAATGGGCTTCGAACGTCAAGCACATTGACTTAAGTTGTATGACAACTTAATGACTAATGAAACATAAGGGCCCAAACAGCCCAATGAACCCATATGGCCGGCCATTTAGAGATGTGTAGTGAACTTGCTTTAATTGCAAGTTTGCCACTACATTGTGAGGTGCTATAAAGGCAACTTTATAACATTTCAACAAAAGGGTTTTCTTTGGGGGAAAGGATGAGAATAAAAGCTCTCTTTTCTCTCTAAGAGGCCGGCTACCCTAGAAGAAAATAGCTAGCAATCTCATTTCCTCTAGGTCACTCATCTCCTCATCAAGGTTCTCCTTGGTGTGGAAAAATTAGAGGTTCTCAATTTTGGGAACTTGGAGAATCCACTTTATCCTTCCTCCTCCAAGAATTCCATGGAGCTAAGAAGCAAGGAATGAAGGCCCTCTCCTTGGGTGATTAGCCTTTGCTTATGCAAAGATGAATCAACAAAGGTATAAGAATTCTCAACTCACTTTGTTCTTGAGTTGAGTCATGGTTCACCATATCTACTAGGCTTTGAATTTCTTGGGTAAAGTTTTGTTTTTGAGTGCATACAAGCATGATTCCGCCTTTAATTGTTAATTGCATGCTATTGATGTTGCTCAAATGAACTTGGTTTTCCCAAAATTTCCCTTCACAAAGAACCTTGTCATGCTGCATGACATGCTACACTACTCATGAGTTCTAGAATATAACAGGCGACTCACAAGTTCGATGCCTAGCATGTTGTGGCCACAATGTGCGAAGTGCTACTTGTGAGGGTAACGTCTAAGTTTGTCCATGAAACCTAGCCTTAGTCGCACAACACAGGATCCTATGACAAATGACCAACATATGGCTCTCCTGTTACTTTTACATTGCTAGTAAAGCACGAAAGCCAATAACAACACGGTCAAAAAACAAGTGCAGTGCATTCTATAGAACTACTACCCGCGAATTCCAATGCTTCGTTCATGTTTTCACATGAACAGATCAAGAGAATCCCATGCCTTAAGAGGCTCTTAACATGCTACACGACATGCTACGCAACTCACAGGGTCCATTACTCACCTAAAATCACCAACCTTTTCGTCTTGACACCCTGGACTCAACAGTACAAACCGTTCGTCCAAACTCCCAAGCGTTTGACAGGAAAAGCTCGCGGAAGAACCGGACCTTTCCGGCGATTTTCTCGCCATTCTAGACCGAGGTGAAGTTTCTAACTACCACCATTGGGTTCCTCTCGTTGAGTAGATGAATTTTCATATGTGGTTTGCTTGATTTGGTTGAGTTTTGACGTAGATCGACGAAGCTACAATACCCGCGGCCTTTCGAGGCAATTACAGGCCATTTCCCGAACTTGTACGGCCAAACCAAAGGTACACCGTCATTCTACTCCTCTGTAGCTTCATTTTGATATAAAGAACATGAAATTTGGCCTAGAAATGAAGAAGTTAGGAATTTTAGAAAATTTCCCAGTTTTCTGGCGAGTTGAATGGCGGCGGACGGCGACCGAAAAAAGTTGCAGCGGCGACCGACGCTGAAGTCAGCAATCGAGCCCGACCGACCAGGTGACGTCAGCAACCGGTCCAAACCGGCCGATGACGTTAGCAGACCGGAGAATATTCTAGGGAATATTCCTTTTAACAGTGTTAGGAATATTCCGTTAGATCTAACGGAGATGCTGGAATATTGCGTTAGATCTAACGGCGTCAGTTGACGCCGTTAGTTTGACCAACGCGTTGATTGGCACGTTGACCAGCACGTGAGCAGCGCGTGGAGCCGCGACTGGGCCGCACGTGAGGGCGCGTGGTAGCTTATTTTTCAATTCCGTCAACGCAAGGTGACTCGTGATGACATGTACTACCCAGAGGCAGTACGTATGGTATTTTACGGAGTGTTTCAAACCTCCGTGTTGAGCAAACAAGGGACATGTTTAATTAATTAGTTTAATTAGTTACCTTTATGAGTTTAATCATTACTATAGTGATATCTCATATAGGTGAGACTTATTCAGAGGACTACCGGGGCTACCTAGGACAGGGGGCTACGACCCAGCTACTTACAGGTGAGTGAGTGGGTCTTTGTTTTTTATAAATGTATATCTACGTATGGTTTTTCAATGCTTTCTTTAAATTGTTAGCATAGCTCATATCATTTGCGAATGTTGGAGGTAAAACATTCGTATTATATTGCCATACATGTTTCTATATTGTTGCTCGTCAGTAGATGTATAACACCCCGGGTATCAGTACTCAGTCTTGTGGCTAGGACTAGCCTTGACGTTTGGAGATGTCACTACCAGTACCGCTACACAACTTTGGATCCATTGTAGGTACTAGCCTATTCTAGGTTGCACTAGGCAACTCGAACTTGTGTGACGCACTTTGTGCATAGTGATTAGCATTAGACTTGTGTCATTGTAGTACTTAGCGTATTACTTATATACCTAGCATGTTCCTCGTAGCTTATCTACTTGGGCTTGTGTGTTTACATATGGGTGAGCAGTCAGTCATGCATATCAGGGAGTACCCGTGTTTTGAGCGTTCAATTTGATGAACGGGGAGTACCCGTATTACTATTATAGTATTTTGAGGATCATACCAGGGAGTATGACGTATTTTCAAAAACTATACATGTTTTCCAACGAGGGGATAATGTGCTCTTGAAAACAAAGGTTTTATCAAACTTTGCTTTTTGACCCACTCACCTTTTTATGTTTTGCGCCCCTCCAGGACTTAGTAGCGGTTTCGATTACCAGTGAGGCGTGGGCTTGCTTTGGCTGTGGTTGGTGCTTTGGCTGTGGTTGCGTGGGCTTGCTTTGGCTAGGATTCGCTCCTACTTATTGTTAATTTCTACTTATCCATCCTCACAAGGATGTGAATGTTTATACTCTATGCATTAGTTACTTTGCTCTGACTGTTATGCACCTATAATAATGGGTTTTACCCATCACCACACTTCGACTTCCGCTTTCAAACTCTAAATCTATTCACTTTTTCTCATATACATGCATAATTAGCTTTCGTCACATAACACGTGTCGGCTAGCACTTCCCAACACCTAACGTGTCAAGATCGGGATGTGTCAAAAAGGTACTGTAGAATTTCTTAAAATAACAATAAGAGATGAAGAAAATGTAAATCACACAAGTCCATATCCGATCTTTGAACTTAATGTTATTTCTTGGACTACTTAATTATTCGTTTCTATTTGTGATTTAACTCTTTTTACCAATTCTATTTTGAAAAACATTTAATACGCAAATTTCTATCTTTTACTCACATATTGGGTAAGCCTAATAGAACCCTAGTAGTTGCAGAGAAAGAAAAAAAAAAAGCATAACAAGCTTTTATGGCGCGGGTCTAGAATTTTCTTCGTTTGGCGTCTTTCCACATTCAAACCACTGCACATAGGCGAGATCATCATTCTCTTAATGTTTGTTTTTTTATTCCTTGTCTGCCTGACGGATGGAGGACGTTTCCACTTTAGCTCCGATAAGCGATTGAGCCTCCCAAGTCTTGAGTAGTTTCTGAAATGTCTTTTTTATATAAGCCTGTTTATTCATCTCTACAAAATTTGAATACGTAGTACTAAATACTACTGTCTTTTTAACCATTAAATTGAAGGTAAAAAAAAAAGTACTAATCCAAGCCATTAGATTGTCATAGTATTTAAAACTACGTATTACTAAAGTTTTTTCGTAGTTTCTACAAAATATCTTCAGTTCTACATAGTGTTTAACACTACAAGTTTTGGACGGCTGAGATTGTAAGTTGAGACAACTAGGAATCTCAATTTGCAATCTTAGCTGCCCAGAACTCGTAGTGTTAAACACTACGTAGTACTAAGGTAATACCCTAGTTTCTGTTGAAGTAGTATGAGTCTAGACTCCTCGGCTCAACATGTACAACATGAAACCAAGTTTAGATCGGATATGGGAGACGGCGATAAGTGTGGGGGAATTTGATAGGAGTATGTTTATGCAACTTAGTTAGCTTGTTTTAACTTTGCATTTACGTAGTTAGTTATTGTTTATTTAAGCTATTTTCGTGTGTTTTCAGGTTCTAAGGACAAAGTATGCAAGAAGGTGCATTTTGGAGCACTTTGGAGCAATTTTGGGTGTGGAATGAATAGCATATGATTGGTGCATGATGGATGGACGTTTTGGAATCCTTATGAAGATAAGGAATCAGCTGTGGGAAATGAGTTTCATATGCATAGGAATCCCTAGAGTGAAGGAGGTCACGGCTGAAATTGAGGAAAGACCATCCCGATGGGAATAAAAACCATCCCGATGGGAATAAAAAACCATCCCGATGGGAATAAAAACCATCCCGATAGGAATAACTGCAGCTTCGACCAGAGCACACGGAAATTCCTCAGATCGAATCACGTGTCGTGCCATATATGGTTGGAAAGCCCTGGATGTCTAGTTTCCATAGGATTTTACAGATCATGATTCGAGGATGCTTCTAGAAATAGTTATTGCTGTTTTAGTGAAGGAAGGTCGAAACAGGCAGAAGAGTCTTAGTCGGATTGGTTTTCAAGGAAGATAACGTGACAGCTGTTTGTGCGTGTTTTTGGACTTAATTCAGATGGTTTGAGGAGTTCTAAGGAAGTCTAAAATATCCTAAATCGTGCTTTTAGAATCCTTTAAGAATAGAATCACTTGGAGGACGCACAAGATATATAAGAGATGAACCGATTTAAACCGAAGAAAAAGAGAGGGAAGCGGACCATTATATAATTTTCTATCCTTCTTCATACCCTTTGCCATACCATACGAGACTTCTACATCATTTATCATCCTACACTTTTCACCACCAACCCCTTGTGCATAGCAAAGACGAGGAAAAGCCGTGGACGTGCATGCCATTCAGTACGAGTTGTGGGCGTTTTAGGTGTAATCTTTCTTTTATTTTCAATGTTCCAATTCAATATTCTTTGCTCTCTGTACATATGAGGAACTAAACCCCCCTTGGCTAAGGGGGGATTAGAACACATGATTATGCTTGCTATATGATTTGATTACCTCTAATTGCGTTTCATAAGTTGTGAATTCAATTTACTTATCTGTTTGAATTAAATTGATTTGTGTGTGTGGGTTGAGAGTGCGCTTAATTATCATGCATAGAATTGAACGGCTAGGGTATAAGGGAGTTTCACCTAACTAGTTATGAACTTATATTCATAAGTAGTGAGGTTGATGATCTCAATCGAGTTAAGTAAATTCTTGGCATAAGTTTCTACCATGCAATCAGTAACAAGTGCTTCGTCAATGCGCCATGATTTTCCGCGAACTTAATGATTTTTGCTTGTATCTACATTTTGCAATCATATAGAGGACTTGTAGGGAATGCTTTGGGTTGTCGTATGCAATCATCAATTCAATAACGTTAGGAAAATCGAAGGTTAATTAAACGGACCTAATTAGCTTGGGGCATTGAGAATTCATGGTTTTATTGAAAAGCAATTGGAAATCGTTTTGTATGCAAGAATAACATGTGTGGGGGAGATGAACCCCTTAGCCGGCTTTTTCATCATCTATTTAAACCAAATTACGTTTTCAAATACTGTTTGTTTTCCAAAGTTTAGTTTTGTTTTCAAAAATTCGTCAAAACCAATCCCCACTGTGTTTTCAAGTGTCAAATTAGTTAGAAAGTGTTTAGATTGTGTTTTTAAGTGTTTTGAGTCTTTTGGTTTGTTTTTGGTGTTTTTAAGTTCTTAGTTTTGTATTCTTTGAGTCTAATTTTAGTATTTTAAACTTTGTTTTACGTTTTTGAGTCGATTTCAAGAGATTTAGTAATCCCTCTAATCCCGGTTTAGAGCGATCCCTACTTACATACTTCACTACAATTGTCAAAGAGGTTTAATTTAGTGTCAAGAGGGTTTAGAAGCGATCCCTACTTACATACTTCACTACAATTGCCAATCGGGCGTTGAACGCTCAACAATATGAGTGTTGGGCAAAGGACCACCCCACGGCAACACCAAGTAAATGAGGTAAGTGCCATAACCGAACTTCAAATCAAATGGCTAACCTTACTACTTTGCTTTCTCGGGTGGTGGAAAGTCCAAAGATCAAAACCGTAGCTTCTTGTGGCGTATACTCCATGCAAGGCCACCCCTACAGGACATAAGTGCCCTACAATTGATAGAATGGAGGGTGGGGAGACACTCAATGCTAGTGGGATATGGCAACCAATACCAACCACGGGGTGATCCGTTTCCAATACTTACAATCCCGGTTGGCGTGATCATCCAAATTTCAAATGGCGAGAGAACCCCAACAAGGCCAACAACCAAGCTGGTTTAGGCAACAACCCCGGTTTCTATCAAAAGCCGTTGGCACCACTGCTGGCTTACAAGCACAACTGCCCAAAACAATTCGGGTAGTTCAAGTGATAATGATAAGATTTTCAATTACTTGCCCACTACTTTGGCGGGGGAAGTCCAAACTCAAAACAAGAGAAGGCAAATCCAAGATAAGAGGGTGGACAACTTGGAGAGAGAAGCAAGTGGGACCAATTGCGAGTTCATGGGGCAATTTACATTGAGCAAGGAAGGTTGCCTAGCTCAACGGTGGTCAATCAGAAGGTGGATTCGAGTCTTGCCAAAAGCTATACATTTGCGAAGTGGGAAGCAAGTAGGATCTGACTACTCAACCCATCCAAATCACTACTCAACGAGGAGGAAGAGTTGAGAATTGAAGAGGAGGAGCCAAAGGCCACTCACGGCCTGATGGGAACAACTATTGCCGCAAGCTCCATGTGTTCCTAATTCATCCAATTCATCCACTAAAGGTAAACACGTGTCAAGTTCAGTTCCTACTAATGTTTTCCTTGAATGTTCCTTTTCTAGTAGGTTTAAGCAAACAAAGAAAGAAGAAGCCGAAAAGGACATTCTTGAGACGTTTCGGAAAGTTCAAGTCAATATTCCCCTTTTGGATGCAATCAAGCAAGTCAGAATGCGCCAAGTTCTTGAAGGAACTTTGCACCAATAGGAGGAGGAGAATTTCGACCAAGGAGGTGATCAAGTAGGTGAAAACGTCTCAGCCATCTTGCAACGCAAAAGCGCCTCCCTAAATGCAAAGATCAGGGTAGTTTTACAATTAGATGTGTTATTGGTAATTCTAGGTTTGAATACGCCATGTTAGACTTAGAGTGCATCTATAAATGTCATGCCATATTCAATTTATGCATCTATGAACCTAGGAGAATTGAAAAATGATGGTGTGATCATACAATTGGCCGATAGATCTAATGCTTATCCAAAGGGAGTTTTGGAAGATGTTTTAGTGCGGGTTAATCATTTGATCTTTCAGGCGGATTTCTACGTAGCCCAGAGATGGATGAATCGGATCATGCCCGCCATTTACCCATCCTCCTTGGAAGGCCATTCATGGCTTGCTCGGACGAAGATTGGCGTTTATAATGGCACTTTGACGATGGAATTTGATGGGGGAAGTTATTAAATTCAATCTTTACGATTCTGCCAGTATCCTAGTAAGAGTCATTCATGTTTTCTATTGATATACTTGATTTTTTGGCGCGGGACCATTTGGATAATTTGAATGACGATGCACACTTGAATTGGTCATTGCACAAGGAAAGGACATACAATACATTGAAGCGGCAACCAGGAACCCCACGACATGCATGAGAGTCCCTTGCCGTGCCCCTAATGAGGATATCATTGAGATTGGTGGCTGCCCTCGAGTCACGCCATCACAATTGGAGTAGCTTGTCAGACATATTTTAAAAGTTGAGTTTCGGCTAATAAAAATGTTTCCCTCGGTTGTGCGACCACCTATACTTGAACTTAAGCCATTGCCTAGTCATTTGAAGTATGTTTTCTTGGGAGATGATGAGGCGTTGCCCGTCATCATCTCAAGCACCTCCACGACGCACAAAAGAAGAGAACAAATTGGTGAGGGTGTTAAAGGAGTACAAAACAACAATTGGGTGGACATTGTGGCGACATCAAAGGAATCGGCCACACAACGTGTATGCATCGTATACTTCTGGAGGAGGGGTCTAAGCCATCTTGAGGCTCAACGCCGACTCAACCCTCAATGATGGAAGTTGTGAAGAAGGGAAATCATCAAGCTCTTAGATTGTGGAGTGATCTATCCCGTCTCGGATAGTAGGTGGATTTCGCCTATTCAGCTGCGTTCCAAAGAAATGTCCCGGTGTGACGGTGGTTAAGAATAAGGAGCGAGAGAGCTTGTGGCTACGCATTGTGAACTTGTGGAGGTTTGTACCGATTATAGGAAGCTTAATGCCACCCACGAGGAAGGATCACTTTCCTTTTAGTTCATTGACCAAATCTTTGAGAGGTTAGCGGGTTATGCTTTCTATTGTTTTCTTGATGAGTTATTACGGTTATAATCAAATTGTCATAGCACCCGAGGACCAAAGAAAGAACCACATTCCATGCCCTTTTGGTACATTTGCTTATCGTGTTCGCATGCCTTTTGGTTTATGTAATTTTTTGCCACATTTCAAAAGATGCATGATGAGCATATTTTTACGATTATGTTGAGAAAATAATTGAAGTTTTTATATGGATGATTTCGAGCGTTTTTGGTGATTCGTTTGATGGATGTTTGCATAATCTCAGTTTGATCTTAAAGCGTTGTGTTGAAACTAACCTTGTTCTTAATTGGGAAAAATGTCATTTCATGGTTAAACAGGCATAGTTTTAGGTCATATCATCTACGAGAAATGGTATTGAGGTTGATAAGTCAAAAAGATAGATCTTGTACGTCACTTACCCTCTCACTACTTCGGTTAGAGAGGTTCGTTCTTTTCTTGGCCATGCGAGGTTTCTATCGTCGGTTTTATCAAAGACTTCTCAAGGTTGCCCAACCTCTTTGCGAGTCTCCTTCAAAAGATGTGGCGTTTGATTTCAATGGGGAGTGCATGGCATCATTCGAGCAACTCAAGGAATTGCGATCATGACCCCAATAATTGTTTCACCGGATTGGAGCCTTCCATTCGAAACATATTGTGATGCATCCGACTACGCGTTAGGAATACATTTGGGACAATGAAAGGACAAGAGGCCGCATGTCATCTACTTACGCCTCCTGCGGACGTTAAATGATGCCCGGTTGAACTATTCCACACTACGGAAAAGAAAAGAACTTCTTTGCCATTGTCTTTGCTTTAGATAAATTTCGATCATATCTAATTGTACTAAAGTAATTGTTTTCAGCGATCCATCTTTGACTCACGAGAAGTACTTGCTCACTAAAAAGGAGGCCAAGCCACGGCTAATTCGATGGATATTTGCTACTTCAAGAGTTTGACATAGGAATTCGTGACAAGGAGAAGGGAAGTGAAAACGTGGTGGCTGACCACCTAAGCCGAATAGTGCACAATGAAGAGTCCTACCCATTCTTTGAGACATTCCTAGATGAACAATTACTTGTCCATCAAGGTTAGTGCACCTTGTATGCCGATATTGTTAATTTTTTGGTGTCAAAACGTATTCCAAGTGAGTTCACTAGGCACCAACGTGATAAACTTAGGCATGATGCACGGTTTATGTTTGGATGATCCGTATTTATGGAAATTTTGCCCCCGTCCAGTTATACGTCGTTGTGTGCATGAGTGCGAATGTCATTCAATTTTGAGTTTTGTCATACATATGCATGTGGAGGGGCACTTTGGCACACAGCGCACAACCACCGAAAGTGTTACAATGTGGATTCTATTGGCCTAGTATGTGTATTTTTAAGGATGCTAGAACTTTTTGCTTAACATGTGATAAATGCCAAAAGAATGGGTGGTATTAGTGCAAGGGACCAAATGCCGCCGAGGTTTTCTATCTAAATGTTGAAATTTTTGATGTTTGGGGTATTGATTTTATGGGTCCCTTTCCTTCATCGTATGGTTTCCTTAGCCATATTTTGCTTTGCGGTTGATTATGTGTCGAAATGGGTGGAAGCAAAGGCCACCGGACTAATGATTCTAAAGTGGTTGCGATTTTATTAGAACTAACATTTTTGCAAGGTTTGGAATGCCACGAGTAATCATTAGTGATGGAGGGTGGTCACATTTTTGCAATCGGACCATTTGAGCGTTATTGAGGAAATACGGTGTCACCCATAAGGTTTCTACACCTTATCATCCTCAAACGAATGGCCAAGCCGAAGTTTCCAACGAGAGATCAAGCAAAATACTAGAGAGGATTTGTTGGGCCAACAAGGAAGGATTGGAGCTTAAGGTTAGATGATGCACTTTGGGCGTATCGTACGGCGTACAAAACCCCATTGGAATGTCCCCCTTTCGACTTGTCTATGGCAAGGAGCGTGCCATTGATAGGAGCATATTTATGCAGCTTAGTTAGCTTGTTTTTCTTGCATTTACATAGTTAGTTATTGTTTATTATAGTGATTTAAGCTATTTTCGTGTGTTTGTAGGTTTCAAATGGCAAGTGAAGCAAGAAAGTGCATTTTGGTGCATTTTAGAGCAAATGGACCTTAAATGGAGTGCATGCATATGATTGGTGCATGATGGATGGATGTTTTACAATCATATCAAGACCCAGGAATCAGCTAGAAGATGAGTTTCATATGCACAGGAATCCTAGTGTGAGAAGGAGGTCACAGCTGAAATGGAGGAAAAGAAGATAAAACCATCCCGATGGGAATAGAAACCATCCCGATAGGAATAACTGCCAACTTCGACAGAGCACCCAGAATTCCTCAGATCGAATCACGTGTCGTGCCATATATGGTTGAAATCCCTGGATGTCTAGTTTCCATAGGATTTTACAGATGCATGATTCGGATGCTTCTAGAAATAGTTATCGCTGTTTTGACAGAAGGTCAGAAACAGGCAGAAGAGTTTTAGTCGGATTGGGTTGCAAGGAAGATAACGTGACAGCTGTTTGTGCGTGGTGTTCTTACTCTTAATTCAGATGAATCAAGGAGTTCTAAGGAAGCCTAAACTCTCTAGAAAACCGTGCTTGAGTATTTGAGGATGCAATTTAAATTGAAGTGAAAAGAAGAGAGAGGCCAACGGGGAGCACACAAGAGCCAAACGTCGAGAAATCCCCGAGATTTGCCTAAGGGTTTTAGGTGTATTCTATCTATGTTTAAATTTATTTATTTTTGTTTCATTGTAATTATGAGTAACTAATTTCTTTTTAGCTAGGGAATTCAAAGCCATGAACATATATGTGATATGAATTGATTATCCGGTTATTGTTTCATAAATCGTGAGTGCAATTTGCTTAAGTTGTTTTACGAGAAAACTTATCCTTGTGTGTTGATTAAGGAGGCCTACTTAGTTTGCATGTTAGGGTTTGGAGCTAGAATATAAGGGACTTTCACCTAATCGTTAGGAAAGCATATTCACAAGTAGTAAAAAAATCGAAGGGACATCGATTGCGTTAAGTAAATTCTTGGCATAAGTTTCATGCAATCATAGTAACAAGTGCTTCGTCAATGCTTATGGTTTTCATAGAACTTAATGATTCTTTGCTTCTATATCTTTATTATGCAATCATATAGGGGACTTGTGGGGAATGCTTTGGGTTGTCGTATGCAATCATCAATTCAATAACGTTAGGAAAATGAAGGTTAATTTAAGCGTACCTAATTAATGGGTGTTGAGGTCGTGGTTTTATTGAAAGAATAGCGGAGATCGATTTGTATGCATATATATGTCATGTGTGGAGAAGGACCTTCTAGCTAGCTTTTCATCTTTGTTAATCACCCTTTCATTCGTTTTGTTAATTTATTTGTTTAAGTTAAATTCGTTCAAACGATCACATTTGGGTATTTTTGAGTCTTTTTAATTGAATTTTCGTCCAAATTCTTTTATAATTTTGTTTTGAGTTAATTTAACTTAGTTTCATGTTTTTGAGTCTAGTTAGTGTAGATTAGCATCCCTAGTTAATCCCGGCCTATAACGATCCTACTTACATCTTTACTACAATTGTCAACAATAGGGTTTAATTTGTGTGTGTCAAGTTAATTTTTCACATCAAATTTTGGGCGCCGTTCTTAGAGAGTTAGCAAATTTGCTAATCCCTTTGTTTATGTTCGTGTCTTTTACTTTTTGATATTTGATTTAGTTTTCTTTCTTTGATTTTAGGTACTTGAGAAGCAAGACATGGATATTGCTAACATTCAAGCTCAATTGGCAAATCTTACTTCTCAATTGTCGCGGTGTGCGAGAAAGGACCACAAGGCAGAAAGTGTCCACACATTTAGTGCGTCTTATAGGCAGGAATATCAAGCAAAATCAACAACCACAAAGAGGATGGGAGGAAATGTCAATACCTGGGGTTACATTGATCATAATCAATCGGGGAACACTTTATTTTCCAATACGTACAATTGATTGGGTGATCATGCAAACTACATGTGGTGAGGCACGACCGATTGACACGAAGAATATTGGCGACCATATGAGGAGTACTATACACCGCCTATGCAGCCACCACGGCAAACAAGCACGGCTGCCCAAAACAACTCGGGTAATTCAATTGATAATGATAAGATTTTCAATTACTACTTTGGTAGCGGGAAGTCAGAAGCTTCGGAACAAAGAGAGAAAGGCAAAATCCAAGACAAGAGGGTGGACAACTTGGAGAAGCAACTTGGGCGGGTGTAGAAGAATTCATGGGGCAAATTCAAGAACAAAGTGAAATGTCCAACTCAAATGTTGAAATTGATGAAGCTATCACTTTGGAAAGTGGCATGAAGGTTGGAGATGAACCCAAGACATCGAACAAAGCCAAAACATGGGCCCGAGCGATTGATGCTCGAAGAAGAGGAGGATGACAAGGCTACAACGAGGAAGAACCACCGCTTCTTTGCGGCCCTATTCAATTTCACCACCCTTACATGACCACCTATGCAATCCAAGCCGTCCATCACGGGTAAGGGGTTCCAAATTGATTATTTCTAACCTTATTTTACCAAATGTCCCACATCCCTTGTAGGTTCTTGCAATCTAAGGAAGAAGAGAATGAGAAAGACATCTTGGAAGCTTTCCAAGGGTCCCCGGTTGATATCCCAAGTCTTGAATTAATCAAGGAGGATGTACTTAAGGATGCAATTCTGAAACTTTCGAAGTGGTGTTTGTCATTGAATTCTTGTCGGAGCACACGAGGTAAGCCACCTCCTCCAAGTTTCAACTTCGTTTTATACTTACATGTTGTTAATGATTCGAGGCACCCATCCTAGAATTTAAATCATTGTAGGATCATTTCAAAATATCACATTTCCATTCAAAAGATCCCAATATGCATTCGGAGCATGTACGTGGAGGAGATACCACTGTACCGCGACCCCTAATGAGCTTAATTGAAGGTATTGTCCGGTTTGGAAGGCGTTAAAGCAAAAGCGCTTCTTGGGAGGCAACCCATGCAAATAAAGAAGACCTAGGACCTCGGCTTCCAAAAACAGTTGCGTTCCTAAACCACACTCTTTATTGCTTTTACTATGCCATGCTTGTCTTGTTTGTTAGTAGTGTCCTTTGCTTCTTTGTTTATGAGTCTATGTTTTAAACATTGAGGACAATGTTTGATTTAAGTGTGGGGGGTAAGCAGTTGTTTTATGATTTTTCCATACCCTATTTTCGAGGATTTTTACCACCTATCACTTATAAAAGTTGTTACTCAACACTTTGTTTTTAAGTGTTTCGTGTGTTTTGGAAGTGTTTTGAAGGCTCATATAACGAGGAAAAGAAGAAATTTTGAAAAAAGTTGTTTAAAAATACCAAAAAGAGTTGTTTTAGAGTCGTTTTGTGTGTTTTGTGTCTTAGGGTATCTTCCAACACAATGATGAGGATTTGGTTTTTAATTTCATGACTGTTAAAGAAAGTTACAAACATGGATGGAAGTTTGATATACTCTTTGGTTTTATGCTTAGTTGTAGTTATAATTTACGAATTCACATTTAATCATAAAGGAAAAAAAATGCGGTTTTTGTAACATGCTTGAAGGAAGAAACTCAAATTAATGCTACAACCACGCGAGACTTGAGCCTAATCCTTGTTTGGGAGAGTTATTAATACGTGATTCTTGTTTTCTAAAGTCGTTGCATGATCTCATTATTCTTTGATTGGTGGTTGCTTTACTTAGGCTTTGCTTCATCATTATTAGTTCCAAATGCTAGAACTCATGCCATTTTTTTTCGTTCAAAGCGTTAAAATTGGTTGCATAACAATATAACAAGATGAAGGTGTCTAGATAACCACCATAGCCAAATGGCCTTTTCCTTCTATATCTGCATGGGTTTAACCCCTTTGAGCCTTATAAGCACCTGTTTTTCTTTATTAACCCACATTATCCCTACCTAGCCTAGTATAGGGAAAATCCATACCCTTTTCTTAAAGAATAGCCGGACCATAACTTATTGCGAATTCACTTTTGACCTATGGTTAGTAAGAGAACAAGTGTGGGGGAGGTTATTAATTTTATTTTCCTTGTATTTAGTTAATTTACATTCGAAAAAAAAAAAAAAAAAAAAAAAAAAAAAAACGAGAGAAAAGAATCGAAAAAAAAAAAAAAGAGAAAGAAAAAGAAAGAAAGAGGTGATTTAGTTTGTTTTTGTAAGTATGGAGTGTTGAAGAAGAGGGGTCCACTTAATGTGAAACTTGGCCACATATAGTATTTATCTCTCCTACGTTTCATCGGTTGGGTTTTTGAGGTCATATGTTGGATTCAAGGTCTTAACATCATCCTTATTGCTCTACTATCTCTTTAAGAACTTTGTTTATCCATATCCTTTCTTTGTTAGCCCCCTACCTTTAGCCCGTTACAAACCTTGACTGCTGTCTTGATTATTTATGTATTTCAATTAGTCGAATTTGGTATGAGCATATGGGATCCACAGTTTCTCGCATCTAAGTAGTAGCATTAGTTCATGAGATCTTATACATATTAATAATTCGAGAGAAAGTGCCTTCTTTGTTATACATATGTGAGTGCTAGTCTCTACATGTTTACATCAATCTTCTCACATATACCTAGTATGAGTGTGAGTGGGGGAAAATGCGTGTGTGAAAATAGAGTGGATATCCGGTGAGGAATTGAGGGGATTCTCTAAGGCATGTTACCACATTAAAGTGTTGTTTTAATTGATTAAATGTGAGCTAGTAGATGTTGCTGCGATTAAGTATGAGCTCGAGAGTAAGGATGGCTAAAATATGTGTAAGTAGTAATTTTTAACATGTCATGTTTCATTGGAAATCCACGAGGCAAATGTTGGAAGGTTTAGGTTATGTTTTGTTTCTTTGTTTTTGCTCGAGGACTAGCAAAAGCTAAGTGTGGGGAATTTATTCAAGACATATTTATGCAACTTAGTTAGCTTGTTTTTCTTGCATTTTACATAGTTAGTTATTGTTTATTATAGTGATTTAAGCTATTTTCATGTGTTTGTAGGTTCAAATGGCAGAGCTGAAGGCAAGAAAGTGCATTTTGGTGCATTTTAGGCAAAATGGACCTTAAATGGAATTGCATGCATATGATTGGTGCATGATGGATGGATGTTTTGCAATCATATCAAGATAAGGAATCAGCTAGAAGATGAGTTTCATATGCACGGGAATCTAATTGTATGTGAAAGGAGGTCACGGCTGAAATGGAGGAAAAGAAGATAAAACCATCCCGATGGGAATAAAAACCATCCCGATGGGAATAAAAGAAACCATCCCGATAGGAATAACTGCCAACTTCGACAGAGCACCCAGAATTCCTCAGATCCAGACCACGTGTGTCGTGCCATATATGGTTGGAAAGCCCTGGATGTCCCTGATTTCCATGAGATTTTACAGATCATGATTCGGATGCTTCTAAAAATAGTTATCGCTGTTTAGTGACAGAAGGTCAGAAACGGGCAGAAGAGTTTTGAATCGGATTGGGTTGCAAGGAAGATAACGTGACAGCTGTTTGTGCGTGTTCTTGTCTTAATTCAGATGAATCAAAGAAGTTCTAAGGAAGCCTAAACTCTCTAGAAAACCTTACGTGCTTGAGAGTATTTGAGGATGCAATTTAAATTGAAGTGAAAAAGAGAGGCCAACGGGGAGCACACAAAGAGCCAAACGTCGAAATCCAGATTGTGCCTAAGGGTTTTAGGTGTATTCTATCTATGTTTAAATTTATTTATTTTTTGTTTCATTTTAATTACTTGAGTAACTAATTTCTTTTTAGCTAGAGGCGAATTCAAAGCCATGAACATATATGTGATATGAATTGATTACATCCGATTATTGTTTCATAAATCGTGAGTGCAATTTGCTTAAGCATTTCTGAGAAAACTTATCCTTGTGTGTTGATTAAGGAGGCCTACTTAGTTTGCATGTTAGGGTTTGGAGCTAGAATATAAGGGACTTTCACCTAATCGTTAGAAACTTATATTCACAAGTAGTAAAAATCGAAGGGACATCGATTGCGTTAAGTAAATTCTTGGCATAAGTCTCATGCAATCATAGTAACAAGTGCTTACGTCAATGCTTATGGTTTCATAGAACTTAATGATTCTTGCTTGTATCTTTATTATGCAATCATATAGGGGACTTGTGGGGAATGCTTTGGGTTGTCGTATGCAATCATCCAATTCAATAGCGTTAGGAAAAATGAAGGTTAATTTAAGCGTACCTAATTAATGCGGGGTGTTGAGAATTCGTGGTTTTATTGAAAGAATAGCGGAGATCGATTGTATGCATATATATGTCATGTGTGGAGAAGGACCTTCTGGCTAGCTTTTCATCTTTGTTAATCACCCTTTCATTGCGTTTTTTTGTTAATTTATTTGTTTAAGTTAAATTCGTTCAAACCAGTCTTTTTGTTTAGTATTTTGAGTCTTTTTAATTGAATTTTCGTCCAAATTCCTTTATAGTCTGTTTTGAGTTAATTTAAGTAGTTTCATGTTTTGAGTCTAGTTAGTGTAGATTAGCATCCCCTAGTTAATCCCCGGCCTATAAACGATCCCTACTTACATCTTTACTACAATTGTCAACAATAGGGTTTAATTTGTGTGTCAAGTTAATTTTCACATCGGCCATCTTCCGTTGGTGGAGCACAAAGCACTGGGTCATCGAAGTTTAACATGAACCTCGATGAAGCGGGCAATCTTAGGAAATTCCAATTGAATGAAGCTTGATGAGATCTGACATGAGGCATATGAGAATGCAAGTATTTACAAGCAAAAGACCAAAGCTTTCCATACGACCCACACTTCGTCAGTGGGAAATCCTTCTCAATTGGGCAGAAAGTGCTATTTGTTCAATTCCGTTCACGCTTGTTTCCAGAAGTAAAGTTAAGTTCTAATTGGATTGGACCGTTTGTTATTACTAATGTTTTTGTTCATGGTGCAGTCAAATCCAAAGCTTGAAACGGGACAAGGAATTCAAGGTGAACGGAGCATCGTTTGAAGCCCTACTATGAGCACTTTGTGGAGCAAACGTGGAGGACATCCTTTGGATGCCGTGGGCTCCTAATCTCGAGTGATGAGGCGTTTCGTCGTACGACGTTAAAGAAAGCGCTACTTGGGAGGCAACCCATGCATTCAACAAAGGAAGGCGAGCAGCACTCCACTTCCCGGTTTGCGTTCCCTATAGGCCCTTCTCTTTGTGCTATTTTGTTTTACCTTACTTGATTAGGTTGTTTAGTTCTTGTTTTTTTTAGTTTATGCTTGAAACATTGAGGACAATGTTTGATTTAAGTGTGGGGGTAAGCTTGATTGTTTTTCATGATTTTCATACCATTTATTTTTCGGTTTTACCACCTATCGCATAAGTTTTATTTTATCCCCTTTGTTTTAAGAAAAATTGTTTTAGTATGTTTTCAAGTGTTTTTATGTCATATAACGAGAAAAAGAAGAAAAAGAAAAATTTCGAAAAGTTTTGAAAAATGCCAAAAGAGTTGTTTTTAGAGTCGTTTTTGTGTGTTTGTGTCTTAGGGTACAACCTTCGACACAATGATGAGGATTTGGTTTTTAATTGCATGGTATTAAAGAGAGTTATAAACTTGGATGAAAGTTTGATATACTCTTTGTGGTTTATGTAGTTGTAGTTGTCATTCACAATTCACATTTAATCA
Organism: Gillenia trifoliata; assembly: GCA_018257905.1. NCBI lineage: Eukaryota > Viridiplantae > Streptophyta > Magnoliopsida > Rosales > Rosaceae > Gillenia > Gillenia trifoliata. The sequence continues at coordinate 12,639,733 of CM031086.1, forward strand.
TAAAAGGAAAAAAAAAAAATCGGTTTTTGTAACATGTTTGAAGAGGGAAGGAAACTCAAATTAATCACTTTACAACCACGAGACTTGAGCCTAATCCTTGTTTGGAGTTATTAATCGAGTTCTTGTTTCTAAAAGAGTCGTTGCATGATCTCATTATTCTTTGATTGGTTGCTACTTAGAATCTTCATCATTATTAGTTCTAAATCTTAGAACTCATGCCATTTTCGTTCAAAGCGTTAAAATTGGTTGCGTAACAATATAATAACAAGATGAGAAGGTGTCTAGATAACCACCATAGCCAAATAGCCTTTTTCCCTTCTATATATATCTTTTTAGGTTTAACCCCTTTATGAGCCTTATAAGCTTTGTTTTCTTTGTTAACCCATTATCCCTACCTAGCCTAGTATAGGAAAATCCATACCCTTTTCTTAAAGAATAGTGGAGAATAAATTAGTGGGAATTTCGTTTGACCTATGGTTAGTAAAGAACAAGTGTGGGGGGGAGAGGTTGTTTATTCGATTATTTGTCTACAAAAAAAAAAAAAAAAAAAAAAAATCGAAAAAAGCAGAAAGAAAAAGAAAGAAAGATGTGATTTAGTTTGTTTTGTTGATATGGAGTGTTGAAGAAGGGTCCATAATGTGAAACTTGGCCCTATATAGTGTTTATCTCTCCTCGTTTCATCGATTGGGTTTGAGGTCATATGTTGGATTCAAGGTCTTAACACATCATCATATTGCTCTACTATTTCTTTTAAGAATTTTGTTTATCCATATCCTTTCTTTGTTAGCCAACCTTTAGCCGGTTACAACCCTTGACCTTTTCTTGATTGTTATGTATTTCAATTAGTGGAGTCTGAATTTGGTATGAGTACATGGATCCATGGTTCTCGCATCTAAGTAGTGGCATTCCTTTCATGAGATCATAATAATATACATGTTAATAATTCGAAAGTGCTTCTTTGTTGTACATATGTAAAAGTGCTGGTCTACGTGTTTTACATTAAATCTTCTCACATATACCTAGTATAGGGAGTGTAGTCGGAAAATACGTAGCAAAAATTGAGTGTATATCTAGTGAGGAATTGAGGGGATTCTCTAAAGAGCATGTTACTACATTCAAAATCATGTTTTATATTGATTAAATGAGAGCTAGTGAGTGGTGACTATGATTCGGTAGTATATGCTCGAGGGTAAGGATGGCTAAAATCTGTGTAAGTAGTGATTTTTAACATGTCATGTTTCGTTGGAAATCCAAGAAGGGCAAATGTTGGAAGGTTTTAGATTATGTTTTGTTTCTTTGTTTTGCTTGAGGACTAGCAAAGATAGGAATTGTGGGGAATTTGATAGGAGTATATTTATGCAACTTAGTTAGCTTGTTTTCTTGCATTTACGTAGTTAGTTATTGTTTATTTAAGCTATTTTCATTGTGTTTTCAGGTTAAGGACAAAGTATGCAGAAGGTGCATTTTGGAGCACTTTGGAGCAATTTTGGGTGTGGAATGAATAGCATATGATTGGTGCATGATGATGGATGTTTTGGAATCATATGAAGATAAGGAATCAGCAGCTAGAAGATGAGTTTCATATGCATAGGAATCTAGAGTGAAGGAGGTCACGGCTGAAATTGAGGAAAAGACCATCCCGATGGGAATAAAAACCATCCCGATGGGAATAAAAACCATCCCGATAGGAATAACTTTGCCAACTTCGACAGAGCACCCAGAATTCCTCCAGATCCGAATCACGTGTCGTGCCATATGGTTGGAAAGCCCTGGATGTCTAGTTTCCATAGGATTTTACAGATCATGATTCGGATGCTTCTAGAAATAGTTATTGCTGTTTTAGTGAAGGAAGGTCGAAACAGGCAGAAGAGTCTTAGTCGGATTGGTTTTCAAGGAAGATAACGTGACAGCTGTTTGTGCGTGTTTTTGGACTTAATTCAGATGGTTTGAGGAGTTCTAAGGAAGTCTAAAATATCTAAAAAATCGTGCTTTAGAATCCTTTAAGAATAGAATCACTTGGAGGACGCACAAGATATATAAGAGATGAACCAGTTTTCGTCGAAAAAAGAGAGACGGACCATTCGCCATAATTTTCTATCCTTCTTCATACCCTGCCATACCATACAGAGACTTCTACATCATTTATCATCCTACACTTTTCACCACCAACCCTTGTGCCGCAGCAAAGACGAGGAGAAGAAGCCGTGGACGTGCATGCCATTCAAGTCTGAGTTGCTGGACGTTTTAGGTGTAATCTTTCTTTTATTTTCAATGTTCCAATTCAATATTCTTTGCTCTGTACATATGAGGAACTAAACCCCCCTTGGCTAAGGGGGGGATTCGAAACACATGATTATGCTTGCTATATGATTTGATTACCTCTAATTGCGTTTCATAAGTTGTGAATTCAATTTACTTATCTGTTTGAATTAAATTGATTTGTGTGTGTGGGTTGAGAGTGCACGCTTAATTATCATGCATAAATTGAACGCTAGGGTATAAGGGAGTTTCACCTAATAGTTATGAACTTATATTCATAAGTAGTAAAGGTTGATGATCTCAATCGAGTTAAGTAAATTCTTGGCATAAGTTTCATGCAATCATAGTAACAAGTGCTTCGTCAATGCTTATGATTTTCACAGAACTTAATGATTTTTGCTTGTATCTCTATTTTGCAATCATATAGGGGACTTGTAGGGAATGCTTTGGGTTGTCGTATGCAATCATCCAATTCAATAACGTTAGGAAAATCTGAAGGTTAATTAAAGCGGACCTAATTAACTTGGGGCATTGAGAATTCATGGTTTATTGAAAAGCAATTGGAAATCGTTTTGTATGCAAGAATAACATGTGTGGAGATGAACCCCTTAGCCAGCTTTTCATCCATCTATTTAAACCAAATTCGTTTTCAAATCTGTTTGTTTTCCAAAGTTTAGTTTTGTTTTCAAAATTCGTCAAAACCAATCCCCCCTGTGTTTTCAAGTGTCAAATTAGTTAGAAAGTGTTTTAGATTGTGTTTTTAAGTGTTTTGAGTCTTTTGGTTTGTTTTGGTGTTTTAAGTTATAGTTTTGTATTCTTTGAGTCTAATTTAGTATTTTAAACTTTGTTTTTACGTTTTTGAGTCAGTTTCCAAGAGATTTAGTAATCCCTCCTAATCCCCGGTTTAGAACAATCCCTACTTACATACTTCACTACAATTGTCAAAAGAGGGTTTAATTTGAGTGTTAACTTTTATCATATCAGTGAGTTTGTTAGTCTCTATATAGGCAATATTGGTTGCTCTGAGGTCGATATGGTAGTTCTTCACCAGAGCACTAGAGCTTAGTTGGTTTCTTTTGTTGGAAAAACTATCAAATGGTGCTTTGAGATTATGAAGTGGTTTAGAGCCGTAATGTATGTTTCAGCATGTCCAGATAGAAGCGTGGCGTTTTTCTATCGCACAACTGTTTTGAATGTTTCCGTCTCACATAGTGACTTACTTATTCCCATCCATTGTCTCTTTCAGCATTCTCTTGCAACATCAGTAATAAATCTTTGTTTGCAAGTAACCTCCTCTTGGTGTCATGTTATTTATATGTACTAATCTTGTATTTGTTCATATTTTAAATGAAATATGTCGTCTCTGTACAAAATAAATATAAATAAAAAAAAAAAGCAATGCTGCAATGCTGCAAGGCCCAAGTTTTTTTTTTTGTTTCCGCACATATACATGGGCCTTATTTAACTCTATTGCTGTCCCTGATCATTTGAGGCCCCGGGATTTTGCCTTGCCTGCTTAAATTTGACCATATGGTACCGCCTGTGACTTTTAAACTGTGTTCTTAATATATAATCTGGAAAAGAAAAATACTGGAGACCAAAATACTATTAGCTCATAAACCCAAAAAACTATGGCATATTTAAACTTATAAGACACAATAAGTTTAGGGTTCACCCTGTCATTCCCAGGCAATTTAGTTCGAAGCTAATCCTCCACAATTAAGTAGTGGAATTGCAGAATACAAATATTTTGTGTGTTCTGTATTTCAAGCTCTGCAGCTAGTTGCATCATAAGTCAAATTAAACCATGCAAAAACAAACAACACTCATATGATCACGTTGCTTACTCAATAATCAGCCGGCAGATGGAGTAGCATTTTTTCAAGATTGATTCAACTTCAGTGGTGACGAGGGTCGGGTCCTCAGGGACTTTGTCTCAAGGTGTGGTAATGGCTTGCTGCTGCTGCTACTACATCGTCTCCAGCGTCAAACCCTACCTTGTGTTTTTCCTTTGATTTTTGAAGCAATTCTCGCAGTAATGTGCTAGTTATATTCTTCTTCTTCTCTCTATATAGGGGTCAAGGGACCGACTTTCTGTCCCAGCAATTATGAAGAAAACAAAGATAAAGAGGCATACACAGAAGTTCAGGCTTGCCATAAACTAGGGTTTGGGCGACAAACACCACTACTATATCAAGTTATGGTGTAGGTTATTTATATATAGCAGAGTCAGACTATATTCTTTTTATTTTGTGGATGAAGTCAGACTACATTCTTAATTCTTATAGATTAGTGGAATCATATGATGCCCAATATTCTACTTTTGTCTTGTTTAATGGTGCTTAATGTCTTGCAGGCATATTAAGAGCTTTAAATAATAGAAAAACATAAACAAATAAATTTGTGTGATCGTCGCGCAATCATATGATGTTACTAGCTGTTGACTTGTTATAACGTAAGTAAACAAGGAGCTCATATTTTAGGATATACTGTCAACAAAATAAGTACACGTGTAAATTGAAAATATCTTGCAGTATTCTTGTCACACAGAAAAATTTCTCAGTTAAATTGGTACGACAAGGAAACAAAGCATGTTCTATCTATTAGGATGAGCTGGAACCAAACCAAGATATACACACACACACATACCAGACTGAAAAATTGGATCCATTTTGTATACCCAACGAGTCTCCGAGTCCCAAATGTGTAGCTTTTGACCTTGCTTTAGTTATGCCAAGGTATACATATATTAGATTGAATTTAATAATAAGTTTGGTGCTACCTTTTCCCCTTTCAGGATGTCGAATGGTCACTAATTTTTATTTCATTTACCACTTTCGTATGTTAACAAATCGCAAGATGTGTTTTCATGTATAAGCACTTGACATGTACCATTACATGCCAATATATGAAATCGTGCTGATAAAGATATATATCTATTTCATTTGACCTATGATAGTTTAGATGACGTGAGCCGAGACAACGTACGTACCAATTAAGGTGAAACTTGATAAGATGTCTCAGACACACATGAAACCCACGATAGACGAGGAGAGAGATGAAACCGTTTCCTTTTCTTTTTAATTATTTTTTTAATACAACAATACAATTGTATTAAAGAGCAAAAAATTTAGACTGAATTACATAATATGTTAACTATAATAATTTGTTATCAAATTCCACATTCACAAAAATCAAATCTAATACCTTTCATTTACAAATGAAAAATAATATCAATAAACCATAATTGAGGCATCATATGAGCTTATGTCTGAAAAATCTGAATTGAACCAGATCATTATGATCCCTAAAGGGATAAAGAAAGTTAGATATCACCACAATTATTATTATTTTTTCTAGCAGATAAAGTAGGACGTCAGCACCTCATATGTATATAAATACGAGAAGAGCTTGGTTTCTTAAGGTTAAGAAGGGGTTTCTCCTCAAAATACTTCGTGGTCTATTCACAGAATTTTATGCTTATGATCGGAACTGTTCATATTATAAATCACTTTGTAAAGACCATCTTTGCAAAAAAAAAAATCAATTAAAACTAAGATTGCTTAGTCAATCAATTGTAGAAAATAATATACGGTTCATAATACTTTTACCAAATCAGGCCATCTGTTTTATACAGTTCGATAACTAAATAATCTCATATTTTATTGATTTTTTGCAAAAGTGATCATTACATAGTGATCTATAATATAAATGATTCTGATTATAAGTATGAAGTTCCGTGAATCGACCATGTAGTGAATTGAGAATGAACTCCTCCTCAACCAATGAGGAGCCATGTAGAAATTTTCAGGTCGACGGGCCGAGGGCCCACTCCAACAACACCGATACTGTCCCCACTTAACAACCTGCACAATCCTCAGGTGTGGGGTTTTATCATAAAAGACCTCGGTATTAGTTAGAGTGGGATAATTCTATTTAAAGTGGGACAATTGGTTTCAACAGTCCCCTGCACATGAGACCTCATTTTTATGGGTCACACGTGGAGATCCACACATCGACAGCCACGTGGAGCCATGTCCGGGCTCACCCATCGCGCGGGGCCAAATGGGGACCCACCTAATCACGTGACATCTTTGGCCTACGTGGAGCCATGTCGGGACTCACCCATCGCGCGGGGCCAAACGGGGACCCACTCAATCACGTGGCAGTACGGGCCCGTCCCCTGGCTCTGATACCATGTAGGAATTTTCCGGTCAACGGGCCGAGGGCCCACTCCAACAACACCGATACTGTCCCCACTTAACCACTTGCACAATCCTCAGGTATGGGGTTTTATCACAAAAGGCCTCAGTATTAGTTAGAGTGGGGTAATTCTATTTAAAGTACTCTTTCTCCTTCCCTCTGTTCGATGTAGGACAATTGGTTTCAACAAGCCAAGTTAATTCCTATAAATACACATAGTCATGACTCACATTGGAGTTAGAGGAATCGAATTAGGTGATCTCTAGGGAAAGGGCTAGATGCCCCATTTCTGTCCGTCTTTTTAATAAATGAAAAAAAAAAAAAAACTCCAGTGCAGATTTTAACATGGGAATTCAAAATTTCATGTCTAACTAACATGCATGGTAATATTAACTTTTAAAATTCACATGCATATAAAAAAAAAGTGTGAAAAAGACATGAACAACTTAATTCCCCTTCAAGATCATTCACTTGTTTCTAAAACAAAAGGTATAGATTCGAAATCATACCTTTGGATCATCCTTGGAGGCCAGCGTAAGTATTCCACCAATTCATCTCCACCTAGAAATGAGTCGTTGAATTCACCATGTAGGAGCTCTACTTTTAGGCTGCAAAATATAAGCACTCTTATGATTGACTCCTAAAATTAAGACGAGTGAAGAAATTTGAGCAAGAGTGATATCACACTGTTGCTCAAATCGGAGGGGTTGAGGGTTTTCGGTTGTGATGGTGGTGTTTGATTTTTCTTTATTTTTTTCTTCTTTTATAAGAAATTTTTTAAAGTGTTCAGTCTTCAACCGAGTATTCCACATGTTATAGTTAGACAAATCTCTCCTTAGACTCAAGAAAACTCATCTCTAAGTTTGTAGGAAAACACCATTTTCACTCCTCTTTTCTCTAGAGGGACACTTCTCTTTCCAAGAAGATGACTGAAAAAAAAAAAAAACTTGTTTTTTTTCTCCACCACTTGACTCTCACCTTTCAAGGTAACAAAAAGGAATCATTTAAACTTGTAGAAGAAGCTCACACTTCTCTCTACAATCTCTTTCATTCATCACTTATATTATATTGTGATTTGTGTCATGGGGTATTTTGAGAAAAATCTTGGGTGGTACGTACTATTTAATGGTTTCAAATTAATTTGCAGTGAGTTCCAAATGAATTTTAAATCATTCAACTGTACATACCATTGAGTGGTACGTACCGTTGAAATTTGACCCGGATATCTTGTTGATTTAAAATAGTTCAAGTAGTTTTGATCCCAATGTTCCTTATTAAACCCGAATCCATTTCAAGGCCCATGCGAGACGTTGAATAGATCACCATGATAATTAATTACCCTATTTGATTAATTATGTCCTCCATCTAATTAATCATTTATTATTTCATCACTCTTGTCATCACCTTAGTTCTAGAACTAGCTGTGCAGTTTATTCGGTTCCAATCGAAGAGACGGTGAGCAATTAGATTGCTTCAATCATTTTAATGAATTCAAAGCACCCTTTTGATTTACCATTTTATTGAGAATTGACTAATATATATCCTCAATGGTCCTCACAAACTATGAGTAATTGTATATCTTAATCTCCAAGCCGATGCAGAATACATTCGAAGAACTATACAGTTGAAACTTCAATGCAATGCAATACAATCTTTCTTTATACAATTTTTTAGCACATTATTAGGGCATGGATTATTATGTCAAACTCCTAAATCGATACTGTTACATACATGATTCCTTTGAGCTCATCCAGACACATTATCGACTGTGCTTAATACTCCAACTGAAGATTTATGAATCATGTCGTAAAGTATTCTATTTTCTCATCCAAAATTAGAGATCGTTTGTTGTACATTCACATGCCTCTGTGAATAAGTGAATGACCCGAACGATACACGGAACAAGCCTTTTGGTTATGGTGCAAAATCTCAAAGTCACTGACCTGCCCATAAGACCACAATGATATCTCACGTCTAAGGATTATATTACATTATTACAACTATAGAGTTACTTGCTTGACATATAGAACTCCATGCAAGTGTTATGCCTTAAACCAAAAACCAAACCAAGCAATAAACAAAATAACAAAGAACACAAAACTATTTAAATGATCCTCCACTATAGGAGTACCACTCTAACCAACGAAAGCTTTTATTAATCACCAAACAAATACAAGAGAACTCACAAACTCTCAAGTACACAAACAGTTGCCTCACATGCAATCTTATGTTTAAAAAAGCTCCTAAGATCATCTATTTATACTAATAGATGCCATAGGTTAAAACCAAACCAACTAGGAAACCAAATCCTATTATTCATAGGAAACCAAATCCTAGACTAAAATATAGTATCCTAAACAAACTAGGAAATAAAGCTAATGTTAGCTTGTGTCCAAGCTAATCCAAAAACCCATAGCTTTCCTTTTCCTCTGTTGACACCTATTTTTCGTTTAAGCACATATTGATTTTATGCCAATTCCAACAAACTCCACCTTGGCATGAAATTCATACTGAGGAATTACACAAAGCACCATTCGTTGCTTTACCAAATTGTAAGATCAAACTTGCTTCACATGCACCAAATCCAAACAATGCTTGCATTAACCACCTTGGTCAACATGTCAGCTAGGTTATCTTTAGTATCAATCTTTCTAAGACGAATCTCACCTTCAGCTACTATCTCTCCTACGAAATGATATCGTACATCTATGTGTTTGGGTCCATGCACGATGTACTTGATATCTTGCAAATAAATGACACTTTGGCTGTCACAATACACATCCAACTTGTGTTGTTCTACACATAAATCTACCATAAACCCCAAATTCCAGATCATTTCTTTGATTGCTTTAGTGCTCGTAATGTATTATGCTTCTGTGGTTAATAGTGCAACTGTTGGTAGTAGGGGGAAGATCTAGCAGGTGGGGTTCTAGGATTAACGTACTCACTAGATTAAACAAATACACCTCAACTACCATCGGTACAATCGTACTCGACGTCATCACTCCTCCAATTATCTCCTCGTAGACTTTCATGATTATCGGTGACCCTTCTCCCCATAATGGGATTATGGGTCGACCTTGGCTTGTGAAAAATTGGAGCAGTAGCGTCTGAGGAGTACCACAAAATCAGATTATGCATCCCAAGTGGTGGAGTCGAAAAGATTAAGTCTGACCAAGCCATGTCCCGCCCGTACAGATGCCTTCAACCTAGTTGTAACAGCTGAGGTTCTGAAGCAAGATTCTTCCTCCACCAAATAGCAATTACAACATTCAAATCAAGAAGATGGTGTCCAAGTTGACACCTTGGCAGACGAGGCAGGATGGAACCTAGAAGAAGACACCAATACATCAATCTTGATCCCAATCAGCCGGAGAAGACGGCAAGAATTGACTCATGACTGAACCTCGAAAAGAAGCAGTTGTCCAACCACATCAAAAACCTAACAGAGACGTTCAAGGCCATCCTAGAAATGAAGTCCCCGAGAACAATCAAGGAGATCCAGAGTCTAACCAGACGAGCAGCAACGCTCAATAGAGTCTTCTCACGCGCAACCGACCGATGTAAACCGTTCTTCAAGGCACTTAAGAAAGGGCATAAGAACAAGTGGGATGAGGAATGCGAGAAGACATTCCAAAATCTGAAGAAGTACCTCACTTCACCTCCGTTACTATCCAAGCTAGCAGCAGCAGAAGATTTAGTTGGCAGTATTTGAAGTTGCAGTAAGCTTTACCCTCATACGAGTAGAGTTGGGGGCCCAAGTACCTGTATTCTACACGTCTAAAGCTCTCGTTGATGCGAAAAGTTGATTTTAGAGCTAATTTTAGTGGCCCGAAAGCTTAGACCTTAATTTTAGGCCCATTCTGTCCTCGTTATGACTGAATATTCGCTGCGAGCAGTCTTGCATACTCCAGATGCTTCTTAACGACTATTGAAGTGGGCATTGGAGCTTGGCCAATATGGCTTAGTATACCAACCCCGCTCGACAATTAAGGCCTAAGCACTTGCAGATTTCGTGGTCGAGTTCATTTCTACCTTGGCGAATGCAGCAGCGTAACTCGGAGTAGGGCAGGAGGTGGGCGAACACCAAGGAGACTCGCCAGCTACACCTGTAGAAGATATTTGGCATCTGTATGTCGACGAAGCTTCTAGCAATCAAGGAACAGAAGCAGACTTGGTCCTCGTCACTCAAAACGGTTCAATCTGAAGCAGTCCATCACTCAAGGCTTTTGAGCATCCAACAACGAGGTTAAATACGAGGCCCTATTAGCAGGCCTCCGTCTGGCGAAAGACTTAGTGGTGACAAAGCTCGCTATTCATTCCGATTCACAGCTGGTCACCAATCAAGCCTTGGGGGAGTACAAAGCAAAACACTCAAGAATGGCGCGATACTTGGAGAAGGTCAGAGAGTTGCTCAGCACATTCCCCACTTATTCTCTCACGCAGGTTCCTCAAGCAGACAACGCCCATGTAGATGCCCTAGCAAGCTTAGGCTCTGCCCTATACCACCAGCTCAAACACTTCATCCCAGTTGATAACCTGAAGAAGCTGAGCATAGAAGAGGAACCAGCAGTAGAGATCACACAAATCAACACCGCTCCAAGTTGGCAAGATCCCATCATCGACTACTTAGTCAATAGTGCTCTCCTCAAAAGCATAATAGAGTCCCCAAAACTTGAAATGAAGGCAGCAGGATACTACATGTGGAACATCATGCTCGTTCGAAGATCCATTGACGAACCACACCTTTGCTGCCTGAAGCCTCCTTAAGATCTCAAAGTTTTGAGCCTCATTCATAAAGATGTCTGTGGCAATCATTCCGGAGGCCGATCCTTAGCTTTGAAAGCTTTGAACACAGGCTACTACTGGCCAACCATTCACCAGAACGTTAAGGATTTTTCTCAAAGGTGCGACAAATGCCAACGCTACAAGCCAGTCCTAGCGTTACCTGCTAGGGAACTTCATCCATAGACGAGTTCTTGGCCATTCATGCAATGGGTGATCGACCTAGTTGGACCAACAGCCCGCTGTGGAAAAAACATCATCTGTCGATTTGGAATCCCACATTCCATTGTCATCGACAACAGCCCGTTGTTTGTAGGGAAGAACTTGGCAACATTCTTCCAAAAGTATAACATTAAGCAGCACATGTCCACTTTGAGATACCCCTAGGGTAACAGACAAGCAAAAGCATCCAACAAGACAATCTTGGATTGCCTCAAGAAATCTTTCCACATGAAAGGGAAGTGGCCAGATGAACTCCCAAGAGTCCTATGGGCATATCGTACAACCAAGAGACAAGCTATCAGCGAGACTCATTTTTTCTTGGCATTCGAAATAGAAGCCATCATTCCTCCTAACGTCTTTGTATTAGCAATTAATATTGAGCTGTTAGATCCTGACAAAAACGATACCAACAACAACTCCTCTTTAGCTACAACAAAAGATCCAAAATCCGGCAATTTCATCCAGGGGATCTAGTCCTGAGAGAAGCCTTAATCACTATCTGTAGGGAAGGCTCAAAGAAGATGGATCCCATCCGGGAAGGTTCGTACAAAATCAATCTAGTAGGCCAAAAAGGAAGCTACACCCTCACCACCAAGAACGACAAAGAGATCGACAAGCAGTGGAACACCTATAACTTGAGAAAATACTACACATGACCTTCTGAAATAGTTTGAACCCCGTCTAGCAGAAAATACTACCCTTGGCCTAGCAAAAAATACGCCTGACCTATAACTTGAGAAAATATTATGCCTGGCCTATAACTCGAAGCCACAAAGCAAGCCGTCGAACAACATCTCACAAGCTAAGGACTATTGATATGTTGTTTGCTTCAAAGCTTTGTTATATTTTCTAGCTTTTGTTTTATAAATACTAGTGCAATTTTTTTCAAGGCTTTGTTCAACTATGTACACAACGGAGACTTCCATATCTTTCCAAGCAAGAATGGGTCCCATGAATCCCACGGAGTTCCCTCTCCCATGAGAAGAGGCTAACAAACCCGTATATCCAGACGTGGATGAGTCACATATACAGTGGCTTGTGCTAGTGTAGCTCAGAATTAGCCACAATGGTCATGACTTTGGGCAACTCCCATAACCGACTTAGCTAACTGAAGGATTTGTTGCCATTGGCCGCATCTGCAGGCACCTGGGCTTCTATAATAGGAGAAGCAATGTGAGCAGTATGTTCCGTGAAACAAAGCTGTCAACAAAGTTCACCGTTTGTTCTTGACTGCGTAGATTGAGTGAACCTCGTCTCTTTACAGAAACTTGCCATGCTGCGCTTGGCAGTTTGAGGAATCTAAAATAAGCAGTCACGGGTGCCCACGAATTTCACGGCCGCACTCCCATTTAAGAGCCAGGTCAGAGAAATTCATGTTTATTCAAAATTACCTTAACATGTTTAATGACATGCTACGCAGCTCATGAGTTCTGAAATTTACAAGCAACGCATGGGCTCGACGCCTAGCATGTTATGGCCATAACATGCGAAGTGCTACTTGTGAGGGTTGGCCTAAGTTTGTCCATGGAACCTAGCTTTAAACGCACAACACAGGATCATACGGCATACCACCAACATATGGTTCTCCATTTACTTTGGCATTTCAAGTAGCGCATGAAAGCCAACAGCAAAACGATCAAAAAAGCAATGTGTTCTATTGAACTACTGCCCACGAATTCCAATGCATCGTTTATGTTAAGATAATCCCGTGTCCTCGTAGACCTTTACCATGTTGTACGACATGTTACGCAACTCACAAGGTCTGTGACTCACCTGTGGCTTCCTGTGAGATTCGGACACACTGCATGTTGCTGGCCCCAACATGTGAAGTAGAAAAGTCTTGTAAAGCTCGAGGTCTGCTACTGACAAAACCTAGCCTTAGTCATACAAAACAAGTTTTCAAAGTGAAGAACTTTCAACCATTTAAGGTTCACCAGCTGCCCTAGCATCGACGACTGCACATGGTTGCCTACAGAAGACGGTTAAATGTAGCAATACTACCAGCAAGTGGTGTGCAAGTTGCCTTGGCATTGGCGACAGTGTATGGCGGCCATAAAAAACGGTCAACGAGAAGCAGCATGCGACAAGTTCCGCAACTCGTTACTTTGCAAAGACAAAGTAAATGCCTAAAACATGTAAACCAAGAATGGATACAACTTTACAAGATACTTAATTGGTTTGCATTCATAAGGCTAGAAACTTCGCAACATGCTTCAAACAAGCAGAAACGTTCATGTTACATAGAACGAAGAAGATGGAGCAAAACAGAAGAAGCAGTTTATTAGATTTCTAGCAAATTGATAAAAGGCTCGAAGGGCAACAAAATCCAACAAAGCTAAACAAAGGAAAAACAAAGTCCAGACGAAAAAGAAAAAATAATTTTTAAGTCCACGAAGCAGACTACTCCTCAACAGCTTGGATGATCTCAGACTCCTCAGCAACCACCTCGCCTTCAGCAACCATCACTCCTCCTGCGGCTACTTTGCTCCCAGCAGCATCACCTTCCACAACTTCATCTTTAGTAGATCCACCCATGGTAGCTAAGAAATCAAGTTCAAGAAGATCTTCTAGAAAAATGTCGAAAGTCTCAAAGTCCTTATCGAAAAAGATGTAATCAGGCAACCTGCTTTTGCCGTGATTCGAGTAGCCCAACTTGTAGAAATAAACTTGGGCTTGAGCGAGATGACTCTCATGACTCCCCTGCTCACCTTGCAGTCGCTCGTTCAACTTTAGAACATTTTCATTCACGTTACACAACTCATCAAAATCGTTCTGCAGTTCTTCATCGACGAGTAGCACAAACTAAAGTTCCTTGTTCATGGACTCAACTTCATTAGTTGTCTTCCACATATGATCAATTTTATTAACATGCTCTATGATCTCTCAGTCTTTCGTGAAGCAGTCGGAACGAAGTTCAGAATTGATGTCATCCATACTTTGAATCTTTTGCAAGTCGAAGTCCATATCCTTCTGTGCAGCTTCCGTTTCGAAGCAAATGGTGACAAGCTTAGGCTTCAAGTTTTCATTCTCTTTCAGGACGCCTTCCAGTTGCTCAGAAGTGGGGACAGGAGAGAGGGACCCTTCAATTTTAACTTAGCGAGCTACGCCTCCAAATTTGCAATTTTTTGGTAGCGGAACATGCTTTTACAGCCGACATAGCTTAATCTTAATCTTAAATAGCAAAAAGTCTGGGCAGGATAGAGAACCTTCAACTTAATCTTAAATTATGCTAATATGTACATCTCTAAGAATAAAAAAAAATGCATACCTAAAATGTCACAAGAAGCAAGTACCCCAAAAAATTAAAAAATAGCAGTCAATCCCACCATCTCCTTCGCTTACAAAACAAAGATATATGTCACAAAACAAGTGACCAATCAAATTAAGTATGTTTTTAGAGAATCCTAAGCATGTTTTCAGAGATATGAAAATTAATTAAAACATGAAAGAAAACCCTAGAATCAAAGGAAACTCCTTCTTCGAAGAAAAAACGAGAATATGGGGAAGTACAAATCAAATTGGAGATATAGTGACACATCCCGACCCGGATGTACACGTGGACACCCAAAAGTCGAGTGTGCTGGCCGACACCACGTAGGGTGACGAAAGCCAATTTGAAGAAATAAGAAATGAATTGAATAAATTAACGTTCATGTGTACACAAATGTACGGGCGGAAGAATTTATACAACAGTAATCGTACAAGGTACGGGATACATAGTATACAATACCAAGGAATTTGAACCTTCGTCATACCACCGCCTCGAACGTAGACAGCTCCAGCCACTAAACCTGGAGGGGCGCAAAAACAGAAAGGTGAGTGGGCCAATAATAGTCATTTTTGGTAAAACCTTTGTTTTCTGAAAATAGTAACCCCTCGCCGTCAAAATCAAGTAGTTGGTTGGAAAACCGTTTCAGAAAACGTACTATAATAGTAGGTAGAAAACGAGGTAAGTACGGAAATATACTTACCATCCGAAACGGGCAGAAAGTCACCGTTCGGCAGGAAAATACTTTACCCGAAGGTTCTTAAAATAAGGATCTACGGAAAACCCGTAAACCAAATAAATACTCTTGTGGCATCAGTGAAAATCGGTGAAAACACCACAATATAAAACTATAAGATAAACGCTCATACACACAATCACGTGAAGCTGGCGCATCTGCGCATCACAACAAGTTCGAGTCGCCCATACGACCTAGAACAGGCTGGCACCTACTATGGATTCATAGTGAGCGATGGTGCGTGTGAACAATCACGTGAAAGTGGTCCTGGTCTCACAATCCAAGACGACAAGATAGATGCTCGTTTAGGTATTGCAAACACACAAGTTCATACAGATATCTTCTGTCATGAACAGGCTGGGTGTATAAGTAACAGTACGCTCGTGTACACAATCACGTGAAGCTGGCGCGTATGCGCATCACAACGAGTTCGAGTCGCCCAGGCGACCTAGAACAGGCTGGCACCTGCTATGGGTCCATAGCGAGCGTATAGGTGCGTGTGAACAATCACGTGAAGCTGGTCCTGGCCCCGGACGGTACACTAAACACCGTGTAAGCAACCTAGTTGAGCGTATGAAAACATACTACTGAAATACACTACAAAGAACAAGGTGGGGTAATTTCCCTATACGGGATGCCCTCAATTAATCAATATATATTTGGTATTCTCGGGGCCGTACCCGAAATACCAAACATATAGCTAAAAACGTGAAATACCGAGAATACGCCACGTGGGTACCAAGGTATAGAAATACCAACTTAATGGCAAACTAGGTGAACCCAAAATACGATAGAAAATTACCATATCCAAAGTTCACCCAAATACGGCTCAAAGCCGTTAGATCGGTATAAAACCCGAAATCACAAATAGGTACTAGTAGGGAATTAAAATACTTAATTCCCTAAATTCCCTAAAATAGGGCCGGTTCGATACTAGCAATACGCGTAGAGAATCAATACGGAATTTCACCAAAATATGGTGAAATTCCCAAATGGAGTCAGAGGCCCAAAGCCCACTAATTTCCAAAGCCTAACAAGATTACCGAGCTAAGCTAGTAAACCAAGTAAATACCACAATAATACGAGGTCTACAAAATACGAGTCAAAAACCAATTTAAAATCACAATTTAATGTAGGCAATAAACCACAAATATAATTTCCCAAAATAAAACACATTTAAATAATAGGGAAAGGGCCCACTCACAAATACCGAAGCCGGGAAGTCCAAACGTACGTCCTCCGAGCGCCAAGGGTCGCCAAACCTATTTTGGAACACCCAAGATTAATAACGTAATTGAAAATACGAAGAAAACGGCGTTCGGCAACCCGAAAACGGAGTTTCGGGGTCGGAAACCCCAAAACCGCCGCCGTGGGCCGTCGTGTGCCGTCACACACGCCGCCACACGTTGCCATTTGGTCTAACCTATATGAGATATCACCGGTAAAATGATTAATCTCATAAAGGTAACGAATTAACTAATTAATTAAACCTATCACTTATTTTCTCAATTTGGAGGTCCAAAACACCTAGAAAATTAACATGCATACTACCCCGAGGTAGTACACGTCGTCACGAGTCGACCCGTGAAAACAGATTGCAATTTGGACCCTCCACGCGCCCTCACGCGCGGCTCAAACGCGCCAAGCCGCGGCTCCACGCGCGGCTCACGCGCGGCTCCAACGGCTCACTCACGCGCGCTCACGCGCGGCGCCACGCGCGGCTCACGCGCGGCTCCACTCGCGGCTCAGCCGAGCCGGTCAGCGCCGGTCCGAGCCGGTTCGCTGACGTCAGCATGGCCGGTTCGACCCGGTTTGCTGACGTCATCGCTGACGTCAGCGCCGGTTGACTGGTCTTTTTCCGGTCGCCGGCGCCGCTGCCGGCCGCCGTGCCGGCCGCCGTCGCCGTCGCCGGAAACTGGAAAAATGGCCGGGAAGCTTCTAAAGCTTGTAACTCACTCATTTCTCAACCAAATTCAACGATTCAAAAGCCAAAATGAAGCTGGAGACAAGGGGATTCGAATTTTACCAGTTTGGGGTTCAATCTCAGTCGAGGTTGGCCGGAAATGGGCTCCAAAGTTCTCGGCCAAAACTGAATGTCGATGAACTCGACGTTCCAGTCACAAGCAGGGCCTGGGTTCGATTCCTAGGGCTCCAAGGAGTTCCAATCTGTCATCCTCGAGTCGAATCGAGGTCGGGACGATCGGGTTTGGCCGAGGAAAGCCTCGTCGGAAAACTGTAAGTTTTGGGTTCCTCGATGCCAAAGGTTTCTGGGTTCCCAGAGGCTGGGGTTTTGCTCGAGGATGGTGATGAAGTTCACCAGTGAGGTTGAGCTGAGGTAGGATCGAGGGTGGTGGCAGCTCGGGGTGCCCAAAGTAATTGGGTGTGGGTTTTGGTTCTCTGCCGAGAAGAAGAGAGGGAAGAAGAAGGAGAGGGGGAGGAAGCCACGGGTCAAAGACCCAGACCAAATCCCCCAATTTCAGGGATAGGCCATGTGGCCTGCTGCCAAATGGGTCCCAGCCCAATAATTCAAAACAGCCCAATTTTGAATTACGGGAAACGTCGAAAATCAACGTCCGTAAAATATTCGTTCGGAGTCCGAACGACGTACGGCTCGCGTCTACGCGTTCGTAGCGACGAGCACGTCAAGAAAATACAAGTGAATGCGTCGTACGAGTTACGACGCAAAAAGTCAACCGTAAGGTCAACCAAGGGCAAAATCGTCATTTTGCACCTCCGGGAATAAAATAATATTATTCCCGGGACGGGATGTAACAATCTACCCCCCTTATAAAAATTTCGTCCCCGAAATTTCCATAAGAAGTACAATGAGGTAGATGCGAGTAAAAACAGCTCACAACGTAACGTCTCCCAAAAATGCTCCCTCAAAAGCGTCGCCCGCAAGAAATAACAATTGTCTTAACCGAAAGTTGGCGCTCCGTCACCACAACAACTTACTGCGACAACAGTGCTTCAAAATTCAATCAAAAGAGGAAAAACGATTAGCTGAACGAGTAGTTACTCATCAGCTCGATCCATCTCCTTTGACTGAGATTGAGGTCTCCAAAGAAAAGAGATGCCTCAAACTTTGGTGGTCGGTGGACGGTTTACACGTCTCACCAAAGTGAAAATGTTGCCAGAACTTCGAAGTAAAGATACTAGCAACCAGCTTCGAAACATGGGTATGATAATTCATCTTATGCGGTTTCAGTTGTCTGAAGGCATAAGCGATTATCCATCCATGCTGTATTAGCACGCACTCCAACCCATTCAGTGAAGCATCACTGTAGGTCACGAGGTACCGTCGTCTTTGGAAAGTGCTAATACAAGAGCAAGAATTAGACCAAACTTGAGCAGTCAAGAAAATTTGCTCGTGGTCGTCGCTCCACACGAATTTAATATTTACCTGGCAAGTTTCATGAGAGGCTGAGCAACAGAAGAGAAGTCCCTCACGAAACGTCGGTAAGAACCGACCAAGCCAAGAAAGGTTCGAATCCTGTAACCCATCTGCGGTCGCTTCCAGATCCCCGCCACGGCAACCAATTGAGGATCGGCAAGAAGCAATCCACAGGAATCACATGTCCCAAAAGACACACGATTAGGTTAGAACTGGCACGAGTTGAAAACTCCTTAAACTTCATCAAAATCATGCGACAGTGCCATTTCGCATGATCGACCCTAGAATTGGAATACGCCAGAAAGTCAACCAGAAGACTATCACAAACTTGTCGAGGTACGAGCAAGGTACTCGAGTCAACAAATTCATGAAAGTTACTGGGGCGATTGTCATCCCGAAAGGTATGACAAAGAACTCGTAAGGCTCGCAACGAGTCCTGAAAGTTGGTCAGTAACAACAACGTTTTTGATCTTCGGCTGAAAACAATCAACCTCAGATCGATCTTGAAGAAAGATTGTGCACTTCGGAGCTGGTCAGGGAGATCATCGATTCCAGGCGAGGTAGCGGTTTTTAGTCGTCACCCGAAATAAATTGCCTAAATCGATGTAGAGCCTTAGAACACCGTTACTTCGTTTGAATGAACAAGACCTGAGCTCCACGAGGAAGTGCGTGATTGAAAGAATTCTGACAGAGAAGTTTCAGAAACGGAATTTTCTTTTGACTCACACAACTCGGTGGAGTCAAAAGATAAGAGGCAAGGAAAAGAGATACGATCAATACCTGGGAGGATCGATGGTGAAATTCACTTCTCGATCAGGCGGTAATCCAGATAGATCGTCAGAAAAACTTCGGGAAGATTCGTTGACAACCGGTAGATCGTCAACACGAAAAGAATTTCCTTCCTCCAACGTCAAAGATGTGATACCACGATCACAAATCCTAACTCCGCAGTTGCGTTGTACTCGTAGCTGAAAGTCAGCCACAAGTTGATTTCTCCGGTACTAGCCGGTGAACGTCACAGTTGGTATGCCAGGTGGCAAGAAGGTGATCAACCTCCGCCGACAATCCACACTGGCACGAAATTGGGGTAACAATCCATTCCTAGGATCACGTCGAACTACGACATCCAGAGAAATGAGATTGGCCAACAAGACTTGATTAGCGATGATAACAGAGTATCACCGATAACCCCAAAGAACAAGACAAACTTTGCCTCACGGCATAGCGATTCCAAATCGTACCCGGTAGGAGTACAATATGGTCGAGTAGTTGAGTAACAAGGGTGAAATAGCTGAGTTGGTAATACTCGGATCCGTTTGGATCTCAAGTAAAATGCCCAAGAAAGATTAACGTTTCCGATAACAAGATCGGGATCGTTTAGTGTATCCTGCTGGTAAAAGTACGAACTCGCCCAAGAGTCAACAATACTCCACACTGGAACTACCAGGCACCACCAGGATACAGAGTAGAATAACCAGAATTCGGGAGAAAGGTTCCAGAGTATGGAATGACATTACCTTGGCAATGTACGTCCCCACCGAAAGTAGGTTATCGATAGGAGACTGTTCGTCCAAACTAACTGGATCAGAACAGGCCAAAGATTGATTTTTTGCCGGTACTGCGGACACTGGTCAGCTCTGTGTCCCAATCGTCCACAGACATGGCACTCTTGAATTTCTTCGCGTACACTCGCCAACATGACAAGTGTCACAGCGATGAAAGAATTGGGCGGTAGACTGGGTGGAGTTACCAAGTAACGGAAATAGGATCCATCAGTGAAGTAACCTCCACAGTTAATGTGAAGTTGACCCACCACTGGATGATTCAGAGCTGAACTTTCACATTGAAAGACAGATTCTTTCGGAGACCGAAAGAATGACCGCCCCATACCCAACTAATGGGTATAATGAGGTAGATTCCAGAACAGTGATCCCAGGCCATTTTAAGCCATACCGAGCTTGATGGGTTCGTCGGAGTTTTAAGGAATTCAAGCTGGGGCTAATATCGGTTTTCTGGGTTCTGTCTGGGTGGTTTGTTTCCTCGTCGGCGTTCGAATACGAAGATTCAGTAAGAAGTCAACTGTACTCAGACAGTGGACACGCCGCAATTAGAGTCAAAACCAAAGTTATTTTCAATCACCGTCACTAGTAGATAAGCAATCCAAACTTTCGCTAAAGCGAATAGTTAAGATAGCCGCACATGCACAAGTGGGAAGATGATCGATTTGAATGACAAAAAGTCATGAGAGGAAAAGAGTGTCGACTCCAGAAGTACGAAAAGTTCTTCAGCGTTCGAAGAAAATTGAGTCACGACTAAATAAAAGTCACAGAGACTCAACACAATTGATCAACATCACGAAGATGGAAATTGTCCCAATTACCAAAAAGTAGTAGGCACGAATAGTTCGAGGAAAGTCGACCGACAGGTTCGGTTTACGATCATCGAAGAGTCATTGCATTCGCCACATGCGGAAAGTACGGTACAAGGAATTCACGGTGATAATTTTCCATTTCCGGATGAAAATGGAAAATGATTGGAATAATTGGGAGGAAAACGTCTCCAAGCACTCAGCGATTGCCGCCTACAATCACAAGAAATGGAAAGGCACATCCAGTCAAACAACGTTAGTTGTTCAACTGTCACCCGAAGGTTAAAGTCGTCGGTTAAGGTGTAAAGCACCGTCAGTGCAAAGAATTTGTGAAACTAAATCCTACGAATTTAGTTCACAAGGATTAGTCGGACACGGAAACAAGTTCCGCCAACAACTACGCCTAGCGTCGCCCCTAAGAGAAGAGTACTTGATGAAAAATCATCCGTTGTGTCAAGCTGACACCACACCGAAAAGTACGAAATACAACTGAATCAGTTTCCCAATTCAGTTCGATTTCCAACGTAAGTTGGTAAAGAAACATCTAACGTCACACAAAACGTCCAAGTCGTCCAAAGTTAAGCGTCGAAAACTACGCGTTGGTGACGTCGAGGTGGTATGACACAAGAAGAACTTGGAATTAACTAAGAAGAAACAATACACCAAAGGTGTAGAGTTCAGAGAATTTCTCAAATCCAAGAGTAGATTCCAGAAATTGAAGTCTGGTACCAACCGACAGGTACAGAGTACGGAAGGAAGAGCATAGGTTAGTAGTAACCTCGCTATGATACCAATCTGACACATCCCGCCCCGGATGTACACGTGGCCACCCAAACGTCTAGTGTGCTGGCCGACACCCCGTATGGTGACGAAAGCCAATTTGAAGAAATAAGAAATGAATTGAATAAATTAACGTTCATGTGTACACAAATGTACGGGCGGAAGAATTTATACAACAGTAATCGTACAAGGTACGGGATACATAGTATACAATACCAAGGAATTTGAACCTTCGTCATACCACCGCCTCGAACGTAGACAGCTCCAGCCACTAAACCTGGAGGGGCGCAAAAACAGAAAGGTGAGTGGGCCAATAATAGTCATTTTTGGTAAAACCTTTGTTTTCTGAAAATAGTAACCCCTCGCCGTCAAAATCAAGTAGTTGGTTGGAAAACCGTTTCAGAAAACGTACTATAATAGTAGGTAGAAAACGAGGTAAGTACGGAAATATACTTACCATCCGAAACGGGCAGAAAGTCACCGTTCGGCAGGAAAATACTTTACCCGAAGGTTCTTAAAATAAGGATCTACGGAAAACCCGTAAACCAAATAAATACTCTTGTGGCATCAGTGAAAATCGGTGAAAACACCACAATATAAAACTATAAGATAAACGCTCATACACACAATCACGTGAAGCTGGCGCATCTGCGCATCACAACAAGTTCGAGTCGCCCATACGACCTAGAACAGGCTGGCACCTACTATGGATTCATAGTGAGCGATGGTGCGTGTGAACAATCACGTGAAAGTGGTCCTGGTCTCACAATCCAAGACGACAAGATAGATGCTCGTTTAGGTATTGCAAACACACAAGTTCATACAGATATCTTCTGTCATGAACAGGCTGGGTGTATAAGTAACAGTACGCTCGTGTACACAATCACGTGAAGCTGGCGCGTATGCGCATCACAACGAGTTCGAGTCGCCCAGGCGACCTAGAACAGGCTGGCACCTGCTATGGGTCCATAGCGAGCGTATAGGTGCGTGTGAACAATCACGTGAAGCTGGTCTAGCCCCCGGACGGTACACTCACCGTGTAAGCAACCTAGTTGAGCGTATGAAAACATACTACTGAAATACACTACAAAGAACAAGGTGGGGTAATTTCCCTATACGGGATGCCCTCAATTAATCAATATATATTTGGTATTCTCGGGGCCGTACCCGAAATACCAAACATATAGCTAAAAACGTGAAATACCGAGAATACGCCACGTGGGTACCAAGGTATAGAAATACCAACTTAATGGCAAACTAGGTGAACCCAAAATACGATAGAAAATTACCATATCCAAAGTTCACCCAAATACGGCTCAAAGCCGTTAGATCGGTATAAAACCCGAAATCACAAATAGGTACTAGTAGGGAATTAAAATACTTAATTCCCTAAATTCCCTAAAATAGGGCCGGTTCGATACTAGCAATACGCGTAGAGAATCAATACGGAATTTCACCAAAATATGGTGAAATTCCCAAATGGAGTCAGAGGCCCAAAGCCCACTAATTTCCAAAGCCTAACAAGATTACCGAGCTAAGCTAGTAAACCAAGTAAATACCACAATAATACGAGGTCTACAAAATACGAGTCAAAAAAAAAAACCAATTTAAAATCACAAATGCGTAGGCAATTAACCAAATAATATTTCCCCAAAATAAAACAATTTATTAGTAGGAAAAGGCCCACTCACAAGGATTTCTTGAGAAGCCCAAATCTCGTCGTCCTAGCGTCATAGCAGATTAGTCCAAAGCCTGAGTTTGATTAAAACCAACCCAAATGGGCCACACAATTGGCCCAAAGCGTCAGCATTGAACCAATCTTGTCCAAAATTGTTCAACACACCCAAAAATCTACGGCCCAAAGCGTGGCCCAAACGGCCCCAAAAATCTGTCCACTTCAATTAAAAGCATCGAGCCCAAGCGGATTCACCAATCCAGCACATCATACCCAAATTCCATGACCCAAACCGTGCAAATCGAGTTCACTTCAGCAACACACACAAGCCACGGCCAGCACTTTGCACCCGGCCCGACCCACCTTCATCCTTCCTGCCCAAAGCGACAACGACCCTCAAGCGCACACAATACGCACCCTTTTATCATCACCAAACTCTTGTCAATTCACCCTTCACCTCTTCCCTGCCAAATACAGCAACCAACACCATCATTTGTTCAAAACGGCTATTTTCATCTTCCTTACGAGGCCCCAAAGCAGCCCGGCCAAATTCTTCCTTACTCCCCTTCATGAGTCCAAACCACAGCGTTCATCCACAAACAACATATACACACCACAGTCAACATCACCACACTCACCTTGCTGGCTCCTTCACCAAGGCTCGGCCACAAACTAAACATATCGGTCCAATCAATGAGGCTACCCGGTAGGCATCACCACCAACATCAACACACCACCTCCAACACTTCAAAGGCGACCAAATCCTAAAGTCCATCCCACGACCGTGTGAAGCTAGCAGGCTCGATCGGAGTTTTGGCCATGAAAATGGCACGAGAAGAATCCACGGGAGAGAAGACAAAGGCACGAGTGCCTTGATAGAGGTGATGTCTGGACCTTGAGGTTCAAGGGTCACCGTGAGGCCGATTAAGGCTTTTCCCGGGCTTACGGTTTTTTCTGGGTTTAGTCACACTCACGAGGAAAGGCTGTGATAATTTTTAGCCATGCCAAATAGCTACCAGAAATCGGCTGAGGGAGAGGAGAAAAATGAGCTTTGCTTTTGTTGTTAGGGCTGCGAAGAAAAAGAAAATGATGATAATGTACGGTGTGGCTGGTTTTGCGAGAAGAGAAGAAAAAGAAGAGAGATGGAGTTATTGATTATGGTTTGGTGCGGCGGAGAGAAAAAAGAAAGAGAGAGAGAAGGAAAAGTGCTTGATTCATTGAATGGGACAAAGCCGGACAACATCCCACAAATCATGGGATTGATTTGTGATTGACACCGCTGCCAAATGGGTCCCGGCCCAATAACTCCAAAACGACCCAAAGTTGTTAAAAAATCACAGGCTTAGAAAAATCAACGTCCCGAAGTAAATATTCGTCGGGAGTCGGTTGACGTATGCTTCCAGCGTCTGGCGTTCGTAGCGGCCGAAACACGTCAAGAAAAATACAAATGAATTAGATAAATGCAGTTGCGACACAAAAGTCAGCAGAAAAGTCAACCAAGGGCAAATCGTCATTTTGCACCTCAGGGAATAAAATAATATTATTTCGGAGCAAGGATGTAACACATCTCCCTTTGCACACAAGTTGTGGGTGTGAACTAGGAGTCAGAAAGATAGCGTAAATTCCTACGTGCCTTGAAGAAACCTTCATTCTATCTTTCTCCACATAACCCCTAAACCAACTAGCCTCAAATATCCAACATGGAGTTTTTATTTTGTACACCTTGTAAGGAATTTGATTACTTGTTTAAGATTTCTTTTATTTCGTTCTCTATTTATTTTTTATTTGGCGCAGTGGGGTTAATTTTTCGCCGACCTTGTGTTGAAGCGTGACATTAACCCAAAATTTTAAACACTCATTTGGAGGTAAATTGTATGGAAATGAAAATATCTTTTAAAAATACACATTTCGATATAATACTCATATAGAATTTAAAGAAACAAACCGAAGCTACGGGCCAAATTTTTTTTTTCCAATTGGTTTATAAAGCAGAACCAAATTGATTTAATTTTCCAAAGAGTGTGGGTTAACTTGAAGACCAAACTTCTTATAATAAAATATGTAAAATAATACATATATATAATAGAGTTAAGTACGGATAACTACCCAACCGTGAAGTAATTCCAAATTAGTCATAACCTTTTAAAACACTCCAAATAACTACCTAACTTTTTGAAAATTGAACATCCATTAGGTTACCAATATTAAGTGATGACACGGACAAGTATTAAAGCGGGTTTCACTCTCCGTCATCTGAACTCTAGATCCTAAATCGATCCTTTTTAACTAAGCGTTTTGCATTTATCTTGGCTAGGGGTCATTTGGGGAATCAAAAGCTCGAAAAATGATGTGGTAGTAAAAATTAGCTTCAACATTTGTCACGTCATCACTTAACATTAAGGACATTACCAATTATCATTAATGACATCATCACTTATGCGGTGATCTAATGAGTGTCCCTTTTCTAGCGTTGAAGGCGGTTGCATATACGGAATCACTTTAAAATGATAGGTCCAATTTGAAGTCACCTCTAAAAATTGGATAATTATTCATATTCAATCTTATATAATATTATATAAAAATTAGGGTAATTTCCACTTTCCCCTCCTTAAGTTTTACCAAAAATCGCTTCTTCACAACACTTTTTTCGTCTCACTTTCATACTTAAGTTTGATTTTCCTACCACTTTCATACTTGTTAGTGTTTCTATTAACTTTTCCGTTAGTTAATAGCGTGGCATAGTTTTTACCCGCTAAATTTGCCACGTGGAGTGACAAATTAAATAATTTATTAAAAATTAATTAGTCAATAAAAAATAGAAAAAGGTCTCCATCCCTTATTTCTTCCCCGTCTCTCTTCGACTCCAGCCCCATCTCATTTTTCCGAAATCCCTCCCTCTCTCTCTCCTTCAATTCCTCCTCTCCGTTTTCTCAGTTATTCCCATCCGCGACTGATATGGTCGTACTGGGGAAATAGAAATTGTTACATGCAATTTCACAATTGAACCCTAAATATATATATATGCTTACCTTTCTCAGCAGAGCGAGAGCACATGGAGTTCGCGAGCGGTTGGCAGACTGGTGGAGGGCATTGATTGTCTAGCGACGCTTGTTATCCAGACTCACGCTCTTCACCTTCGACTTTTATATAGGAACCAACGGAGAGAGAGAGAGAGAGATTCGTGCCCTTTTTAGTTTTGATGATGCTTGAAAATTTTAAACGCCCGCTCTTATTTTTAAAACCCCCATCTGCATTTCTTTTTCTTATAGCGTTTCTTTGTTTTTTTCTTTTTTAAACCCATTAATGTAGTACATTCTATAGAATTTGTGCAAAAATGCTATATTATAACGCTATTAATAACACAATGTGTTGTAGTGTTTGGGCATCATGGATTGCAATCTTGTCCAGGCGTATTGACTTGACGGACAAAATCAGATTCTTTTGCATAGCAGCAGGAAGTGAGTTTCTTCTTTTTTCTAGAGGATACTCGGAAAAGACGCCTACCCCAATTGCCTCCTCGAAGCACTCAGCAAGCTTGGTGCAAGAATCTGGATCCGCAAGCGGGTCAGAATCAAGCAGCTTGCAAAATTTGCCGAACCCCTCAGAGTACGGGGCATCTGTCCCCCCTCCCCCCCCCCCCCAACAATTGCCCACTGCGACAATCTCCTTCTTCTTTGCATTCGGTTCAAGGTCGTTCAAGGCAGCAACGGCAGCTCTTTTAGTTGCAAAATCCTCCTTTTTAGCCGTCGAGACCTTTCCATTCTTCATGGCATTGAGTCTTTCAGAAGTTGATCCAACCGCAGCAGCAGTCGGACGTCTCACCTTTTCACCAAGTTCAGACGCTAGGGGCAGCATAGAACCCCTACACTTAGCCATCTTCTCAAATAAAGACTTAACTCCCTTTCAAGTGACAGACATGGCAGCTTCGGCATTCTTCTTGTCCTTGACATTTTCAACAACATCTTTCTTATTCTTCGAGGAAGCAAGATCAATCAAAAGCCTTTCAAGAGCAGCAGAGCTTTTACGAGAAGCGGCTTTTGGTTTCTTTTCCACCGACGCCTCCCTGGCAGGTGACGCAGACCTTTTCTTTCCACTTTCACGGGCAACATACTCATTTATAATGACCGGATGAGCAAATGCATTCTCTTTGATACGCCTAACCACATCTTTTGGAGGTAGCCCATCCTTCTCCCTGCGAAGTGGGATGAGCAGCCAACGTCATTCCCAGTATTCTGCTGGCATGCTCGTTACGATATGCACCTTCTTCATGTTCGGATTGCTCTTCGGGGTTGAGCCAAAATTGGTTTGTGCAAGGGAAAGAAGACATTTAGCAAGATTGAAATCAAGAAAGATCATAATCGAGTTTTAGGCAGAGCGAAGTTGGAGCAATTTACTTACCATCAACAAACTCCAACAAGATGCACAGCTCACGTGAAGTGTCAAACTCCCACTTACCACTGATTTCCAGCATATCATTAGGCCAGTCATGGTCTTCTCTAGTCATGGTATCAAATAGCCTATAGCACGTCCTCAGCTGCCCAACGCCGCTAGATTGACCAATTTCAAAGAAGTACAAGAATTCTTTGATAGCTAGATCCATGTCAAAGAACTTACTCAGATAGATGAAACCCGTCATCACTCGAATGGTGTTCGGAGAGCACTGCACATGGCACATATGACTTCCTAACCCAAACACGACATGGGAAAGGTGAATCCTACCACAAAATAGAAAGGATGAAACTTAATGGCTCTCTTCCCTACTTTGATAGCTTTAGTGCACGGTTCCTCAGCACTATTTCAGAACTGTTTCTCAGTACCAATCTTCAGATGAGCAGCTTTGAAGTACAACTCTTTGCTAGGAAACATAGATCCACCTTCGTGATACTTGGCCAGAGCACTCTATTCACCTTGTGACCCAAGGGAGACATTCTGGAAAAATGTGCAGAAAGGAACACAGAAGAATTCAAAAATTTGTTTGAATGAAACAAAATAAAAAATACATGCATGCAGGATTGCACGGCACTAGGCCAGCCGCCCACATACATCAAGCAGGCCGCAACCCAGCAGCACGCCAGGCCACTACCCACATGTGGAGGCCCTCAGCCCAATACCGGCAAGAGCCTACTTGGGCTCCCTTCCTCTCTCTCGCACGACCAGGCAAGGAGATAATTATGAGGAAATTAACGAGGAATTAATTACTAAATTCTCTCCCTTAGTTTCCCATTTGAAGACTAATTCCCTTTATTCAAGGAATCCACATCCTATTTAATTAGGATTCTCAGGGATAATTCCACATATTATTTTATTAAATATATTATTGGCAATTATTTTTCCATCCATCCTACGGATGACATTCATTGGCTAACTGGAAGCTGACATGTGGCAAGATCTCTCTCCTCATTGATGGCCGTTCTCCCCTATAAGTACCTCAATCTCCACCATATTTTGGTAAGTTTTTGCTACACAATCAAGCCCTAAACTCTCTCTATTTTCATCAAGCGATGGATTTTTACATCTTACCAAGATGTGGTGGAGATTGAGGTATTTATAAAAGGAGTATGGCCGGCCATGGGAAGTAAGATCTCGCCACATGTGGACTTCCAGTTGGCTAGTGAATGTCATCTGTAGGATGGATGGAGAAATAATTGCTAAAGGTATATTTAATAAAATAATATCTTAGAATTATCCTTGAGAATCCTAATTAAATAGGATGTGGATTCCTTGAATAAAGGAATTAGTCTTCAAATGGGAAACTAAAGGAGAGAATTTAGTAATTAGTTCCTCCTTAATTTTCATATAATTATCTCCTTGCCAATGGGCAATGGAGCTTCGTAAAATCGTAGTCAACAGCTCAGAGCGACTTGATGGTTGAGCAGCGCGTGAAAAAAGTTGTGAACTTTGCCATTTAATAAGGGCAATCTCAGCATTCCTTGAGGAATAGTCCACGTGTCAGCTTCACGATTTTTGAAATTATTTTTGGCTTCACAAATGCCCACACACCTGGCGTGCAGCCATAGAGGGTGCGGCAAGTGTAGGTTCTCTAAGGTTGACTTGCCAAAAAATTTCTTCCTTATCTGCATTGAATTCTGAGCTTTGACTTGAAGCAAAAGTCTGGAGGGTGATGCAATCCAAAGGCAGCTAGGATTTTATTTTTCTCTATAAATACAGGGTCAAATAAACCTAGAACTTTGTTTTCCACACAAGAAAGAGAGAAAATGGAAGGATATTTTGTAACCCCACCCTCAATTTTCTTGTTTGCTTGCCCCTTTGGAGAATCGTTCGTCGTCTTCCTCTTTGTTGAAATTCACACCAAGGTAAGAAAAATTCGAAAACCTTTCTTCTTGTTTTTTTTTTTCGTTGTTGTTGTCGTGGCAGCTAAGATTGGGTGGACTGAGGTCCTCCCAATCCACGAGGCGAGTAGAGGAGAGCACTGGCTCGTCTGGCTGCACGACACGGTAAGGAGATGGGCCATTGGGCCTGGTCGCGCGGGAGAGAGGAAGGGAGCCTAAGTGGGTAGTGGTCTAGCTTACTGCTGGGTTGCGGCTTGGTGTTACTGGGTTGCGGCCTAGTGCGATGGGTTGTGGCCTGCAGCCTGCTTAATGTATGTAGGGGTTGGCTTGGTGCCATGCCCTCCTACATACATGTATTTTTTATTTTGTTTCCTTCGAACAATTTTTTGAATTCTTTTTCATTGCTTTCTGCATATTTTTCCAGAATGTCTCCCTCAAGTCGCAATTGTCACATCTCGGACCGGCTCCACCGCAGCACGATATTGTCCGCTTTGGGCCACGCCGTCACGGTTTTGTTTATGGGAACTCACGAGCAACTTCCCAGTGGGTTACCCATCATGGGATTGCTCTAGCCCAAACTCGCTTAACTTCGGAGTTCCAATGGAATCCGAAGCCAGTGAGTTCCCAAAAGGCCTCGTGCTAATTGGAGGTGGGCATGTACATATAAAGCACATCATCCTCTCTCCGTTGGTCGATGTGGGATATCACACAATGGTGAAGAGAGTGCTCTACCCAATTATCGTGAAGGTGGATCTATGTCTTCTAGCAAAAAGTCATACTTCAAAGCTGCTCATCTAAAGATTGGTACTGAGAAGCTGTCACATTCCGGACCGGCTCCGCCGTAGCACAATATTGTCCACTTTAGGCCACGCCCTAACAGTTTTGTTTATGGGAACTCACGAGCAACTTCCCAGTGGGTCACCCATCATGGGATTGCTCTAGCCCAAACTTGCTTAACTTCAGAGTTTCGATGGACTCCGAAGCCAGTGAGCTCCCAAAAAGCCTCATGCTAATTGGAGGTGGGCATGTACATATAAGGCACATCATCCCCTCTCCGTTGGTCGATGTGGGATATCACAATCCACCCCACTTAAGGGGAACCCGGCGTGCTTGCCAGCACATCCATATCGAACGGCAGAGTGGCTCTGATACCATTCTATCACATCTCGGACCCGCTCCGCCGTAGCACGATATTGTTCGCTTTGGGCCACGTCGTCACGATTTTGTTTCTGGAACTCACGAGCAACTTCCCAGTGGGTCACCCATCATGGGATTGCTCTAAGTTCAAACTTGCTTAACTTCGGAGTTCCGATGAAATCCAAAGACAATGAGCTCCTAAAAGGCCTCGTGCTAACTGGAGGTGGGCATGTACATATAAGGCACAACACCCCCTCTTCGTTGGTCGATGTGGGATGTCATAGAAGCAGTTCTGTGACTTTCTCAAGGAGTTCAAACATGCAATCACGTAAGAGATTCACGTGAATTGTGCAACGGATCATAGTTCTGAGAAACCGTGCACTCAAGCTATTGAAGTAGGGAAGAAGAGAGCCATCAAGTTTCATCTTTTCTACTTTATGGTGGGATTCACCTTTCCAATGCCATGTCTGTGTCAGAAAGTCAAATGCGCCATGAGGTGTGTGCCTGCGTAGTGTTCTCTGAAAGCCATTCGAGTGATGACGGGATTCATGAATCTAAGCAAGTTCTTTGACGTAGATCTAACTATCAAAAAATTCTGGTACTTCTTTGAAATTGGTCACTCTGGTGGTGTTGAGCAGCTGAGGACGTGTCATAGGATATTTGATACCATGAGGAGATGGGACCATGACTAGCTTAAGGATACGCTGGAAATCAGTGGTAAGTGGGAGTCTAAATGTGACACACCCCACCCTCGATACCCACGTGGATACCGAGTTTCGGCATGCTGGCCGATACTCGTAAGTGACGAAGCCATTATATGCATGACAACACTTAGCTTAAGCAAATTAAACTGTCATAAAGTTTGCGGAAATTAATGCCAATATGCACAAGGTTCAGAGCGTGCTAATTTGAATCAGCGGAAACAAAATAATAAATCAAGTTCCTAGAATTTCTATCCATAACAAGGATGGATATTATTGAAGAAACTGAATAAAAATGAATCCCTACACAGTCGAGAAGAGAATCAGAGCTGCCACTCGTATGCCTCGACTTCCCCAGATGCTCTATCACTAGGTCCTGAAGGGGGCGCAAAAACAAAAGGTGTGAGTGGACGAAAAATAAAAGTTTTCTAAATATTTTTCTCTTTTCAACGTAGTAACCCCCTGTTTGAAAACCAATATAAGTATAAAAATTATACTACCGTAGTATAAGTCAAAACATACTTTATCAGTATAACTGGAAATAAGTCTCAAAATATAGCCAGTAAGGAATCGTTCACATTTCCAAAGATTAACCACAATATAGAACAATAGGTATAATAATAGAAAGCCAACACAGGGTATATGTGCAATCACCCATGTACGTGTTAAGGAACAACCTCTCAATCCCCGTACAAGCACTTTACGTTTTCAATCAATTTGTACTCCTAGTACCACACACATGTAAGCACTTGCGCATTAGCGTGTCACACCCGAGTCCTTACGTAGTGGGGCCTTTTCCCCAAAATAAACATAAACGTAAGACAAGCTTGCACTAAGGTATTTACCTGACAATACCCCTAGAGTACAGTGCGTGTGACCCAAACATGTGAGACTTGTCCTACGGCCGTGAGACGGTACTACAACGTAGTGAAAGCATACCAAGTGTGTTTGAAAACATACGTATATACATCATGTGTAAAATTGAGCAATATCATATACTTCATAATTTCCCAAATATTCAAACCTTGTATAATCGAACATAATCATGCTTAGAAGCCACAAATTAAATATCAATATATCCAATGATATTCATATCTTAAAATCATTTCATAAAATATATTTATAAATATATATATATATGTTCATGCCTCAAAATCATTTAAAATCATTTAATATATCAAAACCGTAATCATTGAAAAGCATAGAAATCATTTAATAAAAGAAAAGTCCAGTCACTGGTGCTCGAGAGTGTAATCTCCCTCGGTGTTGCCCTCCTCGAAGCGTTACGTCGAAGAATTACCTGTTTAATATTAGGGGAAACGGTTAAAAATATCCCTAATATAAATTATTTTAGCCCTTGTATGAAAAAAAAACCCAAAAATAACACTATTTTAGCGAAAACGGGCTCGAAAAATGATTTTCGGGGCCCCAAAAATGCCCTGACGCGCCGCCACGAGCCGGGAGGAGCCCCCACGCTCCGGTACGCGCTGCACGCGCTGGCACGTGTCACCATGCACCTGCACGCGCCTGATGATGTCATCCCACCCGCAGCTGACGTCAGCACCATCAGAGTTAACGGCGTCAGTTAGAGTTAATGGAATATACCTTTTTCTGACGGAATATTCTGGCACGTGTCGCCGGAGCCGGACGCGCCGTCCTCCGCCACCTGGTTCGCCAGAATTTCTGGAAAAATACCGATTTAATCCCAAACTTAAAAAATTCATAACTCCTTCATTCCTTGGCCAAATTTAACGTGCCATATATCAAAATGAAGGTATTGACAAGTAGAATATTTTTATATAAATTTGGGGCCGGAAAAATGGGTGGAGATGGCCTGAAATTGGCCGGAAAGTTTCGGGAAACCCTAATTCCGTTCTCCTTCAAAACTGCACCAAATTCCACGTTCTTTATGTCGATTTGAACCTACTCAACGTAATAAAACCAATGGAAATGGTTTCGAGGCTTAACTAAGTCAGGATTGTACAGAAACTAGAATGGCAGTTTGTCGTTTCGTTCCGGCGTCGATTTGGCCAATTGGGTTCGAGTCTAGGAATTCTAAAATCACAGTCTCGTCCAAAATGACGAGACGATCGTAATGGTAATGATCTTGAGCGACGGTTCGACGGTTTTGTGATTCGTCCACAATTTAGGGTTTGGGTGGTTTTGGCCGAGAGAGAGAGAGAGAGAGAGAGAGAGATCGTGGATTTGAGAGTGAGGGAATTGTGTTGCTGCACAGTAGCCAACCCACAACCCAAAAACCCTAATTTCAACTTACGGTTTGGAAATTACTAAAATGCCCCTACACTTTAACGTTTCGTAAAATGTTCGTTTTAACTCCGAATTGAGTTCCGCTTGCGTCCATGTGTTCGTATCGACGAGTACTATTTGAATATGTAAAGAAAATAATTTTCACAAGTCGTCTTGAAAAGCCAACAAGATTCAACATTGACCACTAGGGGTATTTTGATAATTTGACATAAAATTTTGGGACGGGTTGTAACAATCTACCCCCCTTAAGAGAAATTTCGTCCGTGAAATTCACAAAACAAAACTACTAGAATAACTGCGGATACTGCGCCCGCATATGCTCTTCAGTCTCCCAAGTAGCCGCCTCTACCTCATGGTTACTCCACAAAACCTTCACCAAAGGTATCACCTTTTTCCTCAGAACCTTCTCTTTCCTATCCAAGATCTCTATCGGTTCCTCCTAGTAACTCAAATTCTCCTTCAACTGCAAAGGTTGTGGTTGGAGTACATGTGACTCTTGCGGTACATACTTCCTCAACATAGAAACATGGAAAACATCATGTACCCGAGATAACTCCGCTGGCAAGGCTAACCTATAAGCAACTGCGCCAACACGCGCCACAATCTCATAAGGACCAATGTACCGGGGACTTAGCTTACCCCGCTTACCGAACCTCACCACACCCTTCTAGGGTGACAACCTCAGAAACACGAAGTCTCCAACTGCATACTCCCGGTCCTTAGAGTGCCTGTCTGCTATACTCTTCTGTCTGTCCTGGGCTGCCTTCAGGTTACGTTTAATCACCTGAATCTTCTATGTAGTATCGTCTACCAATTCTGGGCCCTCAAGTGCTCGCTCACCTACCTCAGTCCAACACAATGGGGTTCGACACGCCTTCCCATACAATGCCTCATACGATGCCATACCAATGCTAGAGTGAAAGCTATTATTGTAGGCAAACTGTATCAATGCCAAGTGATCATCCCAATATCCCCTTAATTGAAGGACCAAAACTCTCAACATGTCCTCCAAGGTCTGAATCGTCTTCTAAGATTGACCATCTGTCTGTGGGTGGAAAGTTGTACTGTACAGAAGTTTTGTACCTATAGCATCCTGAAATGCCTTCCACAATTTGAAAGTGAATCTCGGATCTCTATCCGAAATGATAGAAACTGGTACCCCATGAAGTTTGACTATCTGATCTATGAACATCTTCGCTAACTTATTCAACTTGTAATCTTGACGAACTGGCAAGAAGTGAGCTGTCTTAGTAAGTCGATCGAAAATTACCCAAACACCATCACATTTCGCCCGGGTAGGTGGTAACCCAAAAACAAAATCCATGGTAACATTCTCCCATTTCCAAACTGGAATAGGAAGTCTCTACGATAATCTCGAGGGTTCAGAGCGTACTAATTTGAATCAGCGGAAACAAAATAATGAATCAAGTTCCTAGAATTTCTATCCATAACATGGATGGATATTATTAAAGAAACTGAATAAGAAATAGTAAATCCCTACATGGTCGGGAAATAGAATGAGAGCTGCCACTCGTATGCCTCGACTCCACCAGATGCTCTATCACTAGGTCCTGAAGGGGGCGCAAAAACAAAGGTGTGAGTGGACAAAAAATAAAAGTTTTCGAAATACCTTTCTCTTTTCAACATAGTAACCCCCTATTTGTACTTTAGGTATAAATCAAAATGTACTTTAGGTAAAACTCATACTATCGTAAACTCATACTATCGTAGTATAAATCAAAATGTACTTTAGGTAAAACAGGAAACATATATCAATATAAAATCCGTAGATAACAAATCATATTTCCATAAGTCGTTTCGCCAAATATTTCAACAATATGATAATAGGAAAACCAACACAGGGTATAGGTGCAATCACCCATGTACGTGTTGAGGAACAGCCTCTCAATCCCCGTACAAGCACTTTACGTTATCAATTAATTTGTACTCCTAGTACCACACACATGTAAGCACTTGCGCATTAGCGCGTCACACCTGAGTCCTTACGTAATGGGGCCTTTTGCCCAAAAATAAACATAAATGTAAGACAAGCTTGCACTAAGGTATTTACCGGACAATACCCCTAGAGTACAGTGCGTGTGACCCAAATATGTGAGACTTGTCCTACGGCCGTGAGATGGTACTACAACGTAGTGAAAGCATACCAAGTGTGTTTGAAAACATACATACATATATCATGTGTAGAAGTGAAGAATATCATATACTTCATAATTTTCCAAATATTTAAACATTGCATAAATAGCATTCTCATCGGAGTCATATATCAAATACCAATATTTATGCATACCCGAAATCATAGGCTAAAACCATTTAATAATATATATCCATATATATTCAAATCCCAAAATCATTTCATAATATATATATATCCATATGTATATAAATATAAGCATGCCTCAAAAACATTTCAACTCATGTAAGAAAACCATTTCATAAATATTTTCAAGCATATAAACCAAGTATGAAAACAAAAGTCCACTCACTGGTATTCGGGAGTGAAATCTCCCTCGGTGTTGCCCTCCTCGAAGTGTGGGGCCGAAGAATTACCAATTTAATATTAGGGGAAAAATTAGAACCTCCCTAATATAAATTAATATAGGCCCTATAGAAAAATATTCCAAAAATAATACTATTTTAGCGAAAACGGGCTCGAAAAACGATTTCCGGAGCCCGAAAACCTTGCCGCCGCACGCACCGCCATGCACCGGGAAACGGTCAGACGCGCCGCCACGCGCCGGGAGGAGCCGCCACGCGCCGGCCACATGCTGGCATGCGCTGGCACGTGTCGCCATGCGCCAGCACGTGTCTCCACGCGCTGCACGCGCCTGCATGCGCTTGGTGACGTCATCCCACGCGCGGCTGACGTCAGCGTCGTTAGATTTAACGGAATATACCTTTCTGATGGAATATTCTGACGCTGTTAGGAATATTCCGTTACTGTTGATGAAATATTCTTTCTTCTTCTTCCTCTCGCTGGTCGCTGGAGCCTCTGCCGGCGCCGCCGTCCTCCGCCGTCTGGTTCGCCGGAATTTCTGGAAAAATTCCGAAAAATGTCCAAAACTTTAAAAATTCATAACTTCTTCGTTCTTTGGCCAAATTCAACGTGCCATATATCAAATTGAAGGTATTGAAGAGTAGAATATTTTCATACCAATTTGGGGCCAGAAGAATGGCCGGAGATAGCCTGAAATTGGCCGGAAAACTTCAAGAAACCCTAATTCCGTTCTCCTTCAAAACTGCACCAAATTGCACATTATTTATATCGATTTGAACCTACTCAACGTAATAAAACCAATGGTACTGGTTTCGAGGCTTACCTAACTCGGGATTGTACAGAAACTTGAATGGCAGTTTGTCGTTTTCGTTCCGATGTCGGTTTGGTCGATTGGGTTCGAGTTTGGAGATTCTAAAATCACAGTCTCGTCCAAAATGAAGAGACGATCGTAATGGTAATGATCTTGGGCGACGGTTTGACGGTTTTGTGATTCGTCCAATAACTTTTAGGGTTTCGGTGTTTTGGAAGGTTTTGGCTGAGAGAGAAGTGGGAGAGAAAGAGGATGAGAACATGCAGGGTTGGAGAGAATGTGTTGCTACACAGCAGCCAACCCACAACCCACAACCCAAAACCCTAATTCCAACTTACGGGGTGAAAATTACTAAAATACCCCTACACTTTAAAGCTTCATAAAACGTTTGTTTTAACTCCGAATTGAGTTCCGCTTGCGTCCGCGCGTTCGTATCGACGAGTACAACATGAATATGTAAAGAAATAAATTTTCACAAGTCGTCACGAAAAGTCAACAAAAGTCAACATTGACCACTAGGGGTATTTTGGTAATTTCACATAAAATTTTGGGACGGGTTGTAACAATCTACCCCCCTTAAATAAAATTTCGTCCACAAAATTACAAACATAACTACTAGAATAATTGCGGATACTGCGCCCGCATATGCTCCTTAGTCTCCCAAGTAGCCTCATCTACCTCGTGATTACTCCACAAAACCTTCACCAAAGGTATCACCTTGTTCCTCAGAACCTTCTCTTTCCTGTCCAAGATCTCAATCAGTTTCTCCTCGTAACTCAAATTCTCCTTTAGCTGCAAAGGCTGTGGTTGGAGTACATGTGACTCGTGCGGTACATACTTCCTCAACATAGAAACATGGAAGACATCATGTACCCGAGATAACTCCGCTGGCAAGGCTAGTCTATAAGCCACTGCGCCAACACGCGCCACAATCTCATAAGGACCAATGTATCGGGGACTTAGCTTACCCCACTTACCGAATTGATTGATAACGTAAAGTGCTTGTACGGGGATTGAGAGGCTGTTCCTCAACACGTAAATGGGTGATTGAACATATACCCTGTGTTGGTTTTCCTATTTATACTATTGATATTTATATGATGAAATGACTTATGAAAAATATGAATTATTATTTACAGATTTCACGTTGAGATTTACTTTCAGCTATACATATATTATAGTACGATTTGACACATACTACAATAGTATGATTTTACAAATATACTGAATTTCAAATAGGGGTTACTATGTTGAAAAGAGAAAGGTATTTCGAAACTTTTATTTTTCGTCCACTCACACCTTTGTTTTTGCGCCCCCTTCAGAACCTAGTGATAGAGCATCTGGTGCAGTCAAGGCATACCAGAGGCAACTCTGATTTTATCCCCGAC
This sequence comes from Gillenia trifoliata, assembly GCA_018257905.1. NCBI lineage: Eukaryota > Viridiplantae > Streptophyta > Magnoliopsida > Rosales > Rosaceae > Gillenia > Gillenia trifoliata. The sequence continues at coordinate 12,678,533 of CM031086.1, forward strand.
CATGTAGGGATTTATTATTCTTGTTCAGTTTCTTTAATAATATCCATCCTTGTTATGGATAGAGATTCTAGGAACTTGATTTATTATTTTGTTTCAGCTGATTCAAATTAGTACGCTCTGAACCTTATGCATATTGGCATTAAATTCCGCAAACTTTATGTCAATGTAGTTTACTTAAACTAAGTGTTGTCATGCATTTAATGGCTTCGTCACTTACTAGTGTCAGCCAGCACGCCCGAACTTGGTATCCACGTGGGTATCGAGGGTGGGGTGTGTCAAGATATTGATTCTTTTTTCATATGAACAGTGGTGTGATTGGGGGATGTTGCTATGGACCAGATGAAGTTATGGTTCGTTTTGGTCCAGACTCATCATTCGTCGACCTAGTGAAGCAGATTTGTCTACGTTTCGGTTGACATTGGGAAGTTTCAATTTGAGCTACTCAATTAGAAGTTACAGTAGCCATTTTTTAGAATGTGATGATGATTTTCAACTTATGTTGGCCAGTATTTCTATAGCAGTTGTTAGATTTGTGGATGTATTGGTGAGGGATTTAGGTGAGGATAATGTGAATGGTAGTTTGAGCAATGGTATTGTAGTGTTGGACAATGGTTCTTCATCATCTAATAGTACAACTTCTAGCATTATTACTGATTCTAATGAGTTTTATGGTAAGTATAAGAAGGCCAAGACAAAGATTTGTTTGTCCGATGAGTGGAATGATTACATTCATAGTGTTGGGCAAGGGTTGAGAGTGTAGTTGATTTTCGTGACAAGCTGAAAAAATATGCATTGGAGCTTGGATTTAAAATTAAGTATGTTGCTTATGAGACAAAGCGTGTGATTGCCGAGTGTTCTAAGAAACAATCTGATGGTTGTTTGTGGCTTGTATATGCTACACATTCTGCTTCGAATCATCATTTCTTCATTAGAACATTCAACAACGTTCATACTTGTTGCAATTTGATTCATGAGGAAAAAAATAGTATGATGAGCAGCAGTGTTGTGTGTTCTCTTTATGTTGATAAGATTCATTCAAATCCTACCCTTAAGACAAAAGATATTATCAAAGAAATGAAGGAATATTATGGGCTTGATGTATCGTATTACCATGCTTGGTTTGGAAAGGAATTGGCAATAGTTGAGGCTCATAGGGAAGATGCAAGTTCGTATAATGAGTTATGTTGGTATTGTCAAGCTGCTTTGAATAACAATCCAAGATCTCATTGCGTGCTGGAGAGTGATCCTTCAACAAATTGCTTTAAGAGGTTTTTATTTACTTCGCAGCTTGTATTGCTGGGTTTCCCTGGTGTGTTTGCCCATTTTGTATCTAGATGGAACTTTCTTGAAAAGTAAATATAAGGGAGTTCTTCTTTGTGCAACTGGAAGGAATGGAAATCAAGGTAAGCCTCTATCATTAAGTGCTACTATTATGATATTGCATGGTTTGTTGAGATTTTGAGTCACATATTTACTGTTCGCTAGTTTCAAATCTTTATGTTTTAGGGTTTTCATTCTAAATAACCAAAATATCAATTAGTTATTATCTGTCAGTGACATTTTTGTCTTTCGTTTTTTATGAATTGTGTGTTTCTTACTGCATTTTATTGTTTTTTTTTCAGGTTATTTTTCCCTTTGATGTAGCAATAGTTGATGAATAGAATAGAGAAAATTGGAATTGGTTTGCCAATGAATTAGCAAAGATTTTGGTCCCACAAAATAGGGTGATCACATTTTTTTTCTGATCATCATGATGGTTTGTTAGATGTTATTTTTAATTTATTTGCAAGCTGGCCACATTCGTATTGTTATCATCACTTGGTAGCTAATATCAAGATGAAGTATCCAGCATCACATAGTAAAACTTTACGGGAAACTGCTCTGGATTTGTTCTCGAAGTGTGCATATGCTCCTACTGTAGCATCATTTGAGATGTATATGGCAGACATATTATATAAGGGCGGTCCTGATATGGAGAGGTTTATAAGAGATATTCCCAAAGAGCATTATTCAAATGCATTTTTTCAAAGAGATAGATATGGGCGTATGGAAAATAGTATTGTTGAGTCATTTAATAGTTGGATTAATGATTACCGTGGGTTGCCTATTTATCAAATGATAGATGGTATTCGAAAAAAATTGATGGTTATGATGGCAGAAAGAAAGCTTATTGCTCAACGTTGGACTGGTGTCATATGTCCAAATATAGAGAAGGAATTAAAGAAAGACTATAACAGTGGTAGGCACTGGACAATTTCTCGTTCGAGTCCAAAGATTTTTGAGGTTTAGGCACATCGTTCTTACAGGGTAGACTTGGAGAATAAAACTTGCTCTTGCTATATTTGGCAGCTAAATAAACTACCATGTGCTCATGCACTTGTGATCCAAAATAGTAATGAGTTTGTTTATAACTACATTGATCCTTATTTTACTGCTACATACTTCAAGAAGGCTTATGAGCTTCCGATTCATCCAATACCAACTATTGATAAGGAAGATATTTTTGGTGATGGTGGTGATCTTCTTTCACCAGCTATTGAAAAAACAATCAGGAAGACCTAGGAGTAGTAGGATCAAGTTTGCTAGTGAAGGCAAAAGAAAAATGATGTGTGGTCGTTGTGGTTTTTATAGCCGACACAACAAGAAAAATTGCATGATTAAGATTTGAAGACTTGGTGACTGTGCAGCCTCTACTTACAATGAAGATTTAAGTCTATCAAGTCTACAAATTGCACTATATGTGGAAATGTGAATGGTCATAGTAAGAAGACTTGTAATGTGCTAATTTAGTTTTATTTTCATTTACTTTTCAATTGTTCACATGGTTTTTATGTGAGATTGACTAAAGCTTAACGCCTTCTAATTTGACATTGAATATTGAATAAATGAATATACATTTTGGATTGTGGTTCATCTGTGGTTAACTTTTGTTGTTGTGTTTTATATGTGTTATGTTTTTTTATTGGTGGATGAAACAATGGTGTTTGATATGTTTTATACGTTATTTGTCTATTTATGATCTCGGGTCGTATGAATTTTCAATTTATGGTCATATCATTGTTTAGCAATGACATGAAAAAGTTTGAAGTGGATTTTAAGTTTTTTGTTGCAAAAGTCATTATATTTAGTTTATATCTTAAAGTTTTAGGAACTTATTTGATGAACTCAGATTTGAATATTATCTCAAGCTTGTGCATTATTTTTCAGTTCATGAGCATGTCACTGTTCAACAATGACATGAAATTTTTTTCGTGGATTCAAGTTTTGTCAACACAAATTTAACCAACCACTCATTATCTCAAGCAAAAGTTATTATAGAATAATGAGGGTTGAGGGTAAGGGAAATATATTGTAGTCAAGAATAGGTCGTTGTTTGACAACAGTGACTTAAAAAAAAAAGTTTCTTGCACAAGTGATTGTCATATGAGTCATGGATTGTTCTCAATCAAACAATGAAATGAATAGAATCACCCAATTCGTTTGGATATTAACAATTCAACATCCCAAAAAGGTTGAATGGAATCAACTAAAAATAAGTTTGAAGTTGAATAATTGGAAAGTTTCCTTACTTAATATATTATAGAACTATTAAACAAACATTCCAAAGTTGATGACATAGTTCAAATTCAAATTTCAGCTTCTAACTCAACGATGCTTCTTGCTTTCTATTTCAGCTTAGTTTGTGGCGATTAAACCGTGCAATCACTTCTGCCCGATATTTTTGCATCTTCTGTTTGCTCACTTTTTTTTGCAGCACTTCCTCTTGCGATGTAATTGATAGGAGCATATTTATGCGACTTAGTTAGCTTGTTTTCTTGCATTTACGTAGTTAGTTATTGTTTATTATAGTGATTTAAGCTATTTTCGTGTGTTTGTAGGTTCAAATGGCAAGTGAAGCAAGAAAGTGCATTTTGGTGCATTTTAGAGCAAAATGGAGCTTAAATGGAGTGCATGTATATGGAGCCCAGGGAATGGACGAATTGGGAGGTTAAATGAGGTTAGGAATGTGCTAAAAAGATGGAGAAAATAAGTTTAAGACAAAGAAGATGAGGGAAGAGCAGAAAACATGGAACATTATCCTTATCTTATCCTTATCTTATCTTATCTTATCCTAACCTTATCATCACCATTTTCTACCTAATTCTAGCTGCAAAGGGAGATTTATTTTCAGATGAAGATATTTGATAATCTGATTGTTTGAGGATTTCTGACACACCCCACCCTCGATACCCGCGTGGATACCGAGTGCGAGCGTGCTGGCCGACAGTGACGAAGCCATTAAATGCATGACAACACTTAGTGTAACCAAAATTAAATTGTAATAAAGTTGCAAAATCCGATTTCAATATGCATATGGTTCAGAGCGTACTAATTTTGAAACAGCGGAAAACAAATGATAAATTGAGTTCCTAGAATCTCTATCCATAACAGGGATGGATATTATTATAGAAACTGAAAGAAAATGTAGATCCCTACATGGTCGGGATGGATGATCAGAGCTGCCATGCAAAATCCTCGACTGCGCCGGAGGCACTATCACTATGTCCTGAAGGGGGCGCAAAAACAAAAGTGTGAGTGGACAAAAATAAAAGTTTTCGCAAACCTTTCTCTTTTCAACATACTAACCCCCTGTTTGAAAACCAGTATAGCCGTAGGAATATACTATCATAGTATAGTTCAAAAGATACTTTAAAAGTATACCGAAAATAATTCCAAAAGGTGTAACATTCATAAATCACCATTTCATAATTCCAATAATATAATAAGGGAAAACCAACACAGGGTATATGCGCGATCACCCATGTACGGGTTGAGGAACAGCCTCTCAATCACCGTACAAGCTCAATACGTTATCCAATAATTTGTACTCCTAGTACCACACACATGTAAGCTTGCGCCGCAGCGCGTCACACCCGAGTCCTTACGTAGTGGGGCCTTTTCCCCATAAACAACAATAATCGTAAGACAAGCTTGCACTAAGGTATTTACCGGACAATACCCCTGGAGTACAGTGCGTGTGACCCAAAACATGTGAGAACTGTCCTACGGCTGTGAGAACGGTACTACAACGTAGTGAAAGCATACCAAGTGTGTTTGAAAACATACATATATACTCATGTGTATAGATATAGGAGCCAAAATCCCTTTCATAATTTCCAAATATCAAGTATTGCATAAATAAATCTTTCCCTCAAAACCATATAATAAAATATCATTTAATATTTATGCAAAAGTGATATCGAAGTATAAACCATTTCGTATCATATAATCATACTTGATAAATAATCCCAATCACCAATTAAATCCATTTCCCAAAATATATACCATAAATAGAACAAATATGGTTGCATAAATAATTATCAACAAGTATATATATATTTATTAATAAATATATAAGTAATCATGCTTTGAAATCTATTTTAAACCATAAGGAAATCAGTTTCATAAATATTTCCAATCATAAAAATCATATAATAAATCAAATGTCCACTCACAGGTGATCGGGAGTGAAATCTCCCTCGGTGTTGCCCTCCTCGAAGTGTGGCGCCGAAGAATTACCTATTTAATATTAGGGGAAAATATTAGAACTTCCCTAATATAAACTAAAATAGGCCCTCTAGAAAAATACCCCAAAAATAATACTATTTTAGCGAAAACGGGCTCGAAAAATGATTTCCGGAGCCCGAAAACCCTACAGCCGCCGTCCACCGCCGCCAGCGCCGCCGTGCGCCGCCGCACGCACCGGGAAACGGTCGGACGCGCCGCCATGCGCCGGGAGGTGGCTTCACTCGCCGGCCACGCGCTGGCACGCGCCGGCCACGCGCTGGCACGCGCCGGCACGCGCTGGCACGTGTCGCCACGCGCTGGCACGTGTCGCCACGCGCTGGCGCGTGTCTCCACGCGCTGGCACGTGTCACCCACGCGCGGCACGTGTCCCCCACGCGCCTCACGCGCCTGCACGCGCCGTCCCACGCACGCGCCTGCTGACGTCAGCGCCGTTAAAGTTAACGGAATATACCTTTTTGGACAGAATATGCTGACGCCGTTAGGAATATTCCGTTACCGTTAACGGAATATTCCGTCGTCCCCTTCCTCGCGCCGGTCGCCGGAGCCGCCGCCGGCGCCGCCGTCTAGTTCGCCGGAATCTGGAAATTTAATACCGATTATGTCCCAAAACTTCAAAAATTCATATCTTCTTCGTTCTTTGGCCAAAATCAATGTGCCATATATCAAATTGAAGGTATTGAAGAGTAGAATATTTTCATACCAATTTGAGGCCGGAAAAGTGGCCGGAGATGGCCCAAAATTGGCCGGAAAGCTTCAGGAAACCCTAATTCTGTTCTCCTTCAAAACTGCACCAAATTGGACGTTCTTTATATCGATTTGAACCTACTCAATCCAATAAAACCAATGGTAATGGTCTCGAGGCTTACCTTGGTCTGTATTGTACAGAAAATCGATGAACAGTTTGCCTATTCCGTTCCGACGTCGGTTTGAACGATCGGGTTCGAGTTTGAAGATTCTGAAATCATAGCCTCGTCCAGAATGACGAGACGATTGTGATGGTATGGATTTTGGGCAACGATTCGACAGTTTTGTGATTCGTCCAAGGGTTAGGGTTTCGGTGAACTTTTGGTTTTAGAGAGAAAAATGGGAGAGAAAGAGAGAGAGAGAGGAGAAATCGTGCAGAAAGTGATGGGGAGGCAGCCAGCCAAAAACCCTAATTCCCATACACGGAGTGGTAAATTACCAAATTGCCCCTACACTTTAAAGTTCCGTAAATCGTTCGTTTGAGCTCCGAATTGAGTTTCGCTTGCGCCCACGCGTTCGTGTCGACGAGTACATCAAGAATATGTAAAGAAATAAATTTTTACAAGTCGTCCCGAAAAGTCAACAAAAGTCATCATTGACACTAGGGGTATTTTGGTAATTTCACATAAATTTTGGGACGGGTTGTAACAATTTCAATTCATACTATAGAAGTTTGGAAGACAAGGAGTTTGCAAAAGTAGAATCCGAGTGAAAATTTGACAGTGCTGTGCATAACTGCCAACTTCGACAGAGCACCCAGACTTCGTTAGAACTAATTAAGTGTCGTGCCATATATGGTTGGAAAGCTCTGGAAGTCTAGTTTCCATAGGATTTTACAGATTGTCATTCTGATACGTATTGCAGATTGTATAGCTGTTTTGGTGACTGAAGGTCGAAACAGGAAAAAGAGTCCTACTCAGATTTGGTTTCAAGGAAGATAATGTGCTATCTGTTTGTGCGTGTTTTGGACTTAATTCAGATGGATGTAGGAGTTCTAATGAGGTCTAAACTCTCTAGAAAACCGTGCTTGAGAGTATTTGAGGATGCAATTTAATCAGAAGAGAATAGAAGACGACGGGAGAGCACAGAAGAGCGAGAAGTCAGAAACTGAAGATTGTGCCGAAGCTCTGGAGGTTTTAGGTGTATTCTATATTTTATTTTCAATGTTTTTACTTATAATCATGTGTAACTAAGTTCTTTATAGTTAGAGGCGAATTCGAAGCCATGGACATATGTTTTATATGAATTGATTTCATCCTGTTATTGTACGTGGGTTGAGAGTGCACACTTAATTTACATACATGAATTTGACGCTAAAATATAAGGGTGTTTCACCTAATATTTACAAAATTATATTTACAAGTAGTGAAGGTTGCTAGTCACGATCGCGTTAAGTAAACCCTAGGCTGGATTAACATTCTGTTCATAGTTATGAATGCTTTGTCAATGCTTATGATTTCTATTGAACTTAATGATCTTTGTTAAATGGCTCTATCATGCGTATTCCATAGTTAGGGAATTTGATAAAGAATAATTTGGTTGTGATGCGTTGTCCATTCAATTCAATGAATCTAGGGAAATCTGAGAATTAATTCGTTCAATACAATTAATTTGGGGCGTTGTCATTCATGGTTTATTGAAAGAATAACTGGAGATTGATTTATGTTGCATATGTGTCATGTGTGGAGAAGGGCCCTCTAACTAGCCATTTACCCATTCAATTCACTAAAATTCGTTTTAAATAAAGTTGTTTTCTAAGTTTCTATTTTAGGTTTAATTTCGTCAAAACAAATCCCCAAATTCTTAAGTCTTGTTTATTGAGTCAAAACCTTTCTTTTAGTCTTTTGAGTCTTTTAAGTTTTATTTTCGTCAAAACCAATTGTTAGGTATAGATTTGAGTCTTTTTGATTGTTTCTTGCTGTTTTTAGTGTCTTAAGTTAGTTTTGAGTCTATAGAGTCTAGTTTAGTGTTTTTGAGTCTTATTTTAGTTGATTAGCATCCCTAGTTAATCCCCGGTCCAGAACGATCCCTACTTGCATCTTTACTACAATTGTTAACAATAGGGTTTAATTTGTGTGTCAAGTTAATTTTCACATCAGTAATACATCACAAAGATGCCACAATCCAATCTATATATCATAATGAAAATGTAAGTTATAATGTTCATGTTATTCAATCCAAAAACAGAAATTATAAGTTATATTGTTCATGTTATTCAGTCCAAAAATATAAATTAAATTAATACTAAGATTTGTTAATGAAACTTACGAGTTGTTTATCTGTTGAGGGCACTCCATTTCGACTTTGAGATTAAAGTCTTGAAGTTTGCAGTACTGATCCACTTGATAGTTTTAATGTCATTATCAGTAAGTTGCACTTTAGTGAATTGCAATTCACCTTCTTTGCCCTATCGCTTATTGACTGCCATTCGGCAACCTTGGTGCAACATGTCTTCAGCTTGATCCTTAACAGCAACCATCCATTTACGGTGAAGCAAACATGTTAGTGTTTTTTCTTTTTGGATTATATCATTTGCAAGTCATGTACACTTTAATAATTATTTATCATATATTCAACATCCTTGAAGGTGGCGTCTTGTTCGGGTCTTCTTTTCCTCATTGAGTTTGAATGGAACCATCGTTGAAAATCTTTGTCCAGCACCAGAAGTGTATGGTGGTATGCTTTCTTAGTATATATTGGTATTAACAACTTTTCAGATTTTCCCAGTTTGCAAAAGAGAGGTTCAAATAGAGAATGATGGATACCCTTCACATTCTGATTTTTTGTATGAATCTGTCAAGAAATAAAAATATTTTAGCAAATATTGTTATTACTTTGATGCAACTGTCTCCCAATGACACACACATTGCCCTTAATAAGTAAAATTCAAACTAAACATATACAAAGATCATGCAAAAAAGTAGAATCCAATCAATAAAAACTTATCATTTTACTTTGACATCCAAGTCACTGTTGGACAATGAGAAGGAAATGCAAAGTGATATTGTCATTTCTTTTCAACTTGGTTTCTCATTATCAACTATTAGCACAAGAAAAAGCTCAACAATTAGCACAAGTAAGTTCTTTCCTTCTAACAAACCCGAAAACTTTCAGATTACAAATATCTCATAAGAAATCAATTTGTATTTGCCATAACACTTGATACTTTTTCCATGTCACTGTCTACTAATGACATGTTCATTGCACATGGCAGATACAAGCAAGCATGTGTAATTTTATATCAACATATTATTACAGCTTTACCTAAACACTTACCCAGCTCCAGCTTTCCAAGAATTTTGTTCGACATGGAGGACTTGACTGTTGTTCTGTCATCTTATACTACAACAATTCTTCATATGCATCAATTGCTTGGAATGCATTATTACAACGAATTGTAAGCAATTAAAATTAACCCGAAAAAACTATAAAAATAACATTTTGACATATATCATTTGTTCCTTTACATTATTTTCTATTGCAAAATCTGATAGCAACTTCTTGATGTCTTCACGTTCTATGTAGTCACTGCACATATACAAAACAAAAGTTACCATATAGTCATTGCATAAAATTTCACAGAATTTAGATAAACAATGAGTCAACATTACTACCTTCGAGTAGATTTATCCCAGAAATCTTTCAATTGAATTTGAGTCCCCGCATCCATAAGTTTATAGACAGTGTTCTTATCCCAGTTCATAACTTCATTCGTTTCAACTCGTTCCTCATCTCCTTTGTCTTCCACATCATCAATCAATTGCACTGTACCACCAAGACTTGTATTCAATACAAGTTCATGTTGTGGAATCATGTAATATGATCCTTTGTTCTTGCTCCCATTTTCATGTTGTGGTGTTTGTGCATTGTCCTTCTTTCGAAGTCTTCTCTTTTTTCGTCCTAGTTCTTGATATTCGTATATGTTATCCTCTTTCATGATCCTTTTTTTATTCTTCAAGCATACAACATATGAGTACAGGATGACATCTTGATTTATACAATGAGGAGACATATTTTGAGGAGTCTTAGGATGAGGGGAATGAGTTGAAACTAAAGAACCTTGGGTGACTCTGGTGTGAGCACATTTTGAGTCTCCATTGTCTTGTCTTTAGCAATCTGACTTGTGATGTCTTTGAATTTTGGGTGTTCAACCCCAGGTGGTGACTTAACTGTGAGCACATCTTCAGAGTCTACTATCTCTGGTTCAGCAATTAGTGTTCTGACTTCTTTCAATTCTGTGCATTCAATGGCTTCGTCAGACAATCTTCTTGCTTCTTCTCCTTTTTCATGTTCTTCATTGTTTTTGTCCAATTCCACTTCATTGTCTTTAGAAATGGTCTTTTCCAATTGCTGGACATTTTCATTCAGTGATTCGTTATCTACCACTAGCTTTACATTTTCTTCTTCCAGTCTTCTTGTGTTTCTTTTTTCTTCTTGCAGTGATTCCTCCTTCATATCCAACGTTGTCTTCATTATGCTTTCTTCTCTTTTTAGTTTCTCGTTCTCATTTGTGAGAATCTGAATCGTCCTTCTTTTCTTTTCAGCTTCCTCACTCATATTTTCCATAATCTTCTTGACAATTTCTTGAGTTGACATCAGGTTTGTGTTGCTAGCCATATTTTCTTAAATTGCCGATTCTAGGTGCTGAAATAAATTTTTGAATCTTTCTCCATTTTCATTTTGTTCAAATGATGGATGTGGTATGTTGTCTCCCTCATTGTTTTCAGCATAAAAGTTTTTTTGTAAGTGTAGCCTTTCGAAAAATATCTGTAGTGAAAAAAAAAGTTGCAAGAAATTAACTAAAGTATAGAAAGCTGAATTAGATTGGTTTAAAATTCAAAACACAATTGTGATAGGGTGATGCTTACTTGCAGATCAATAGGATTGAGCCTTTGCAATACGTTGTGCAATTGGGGCAAACTCCATTTAACAATTCCCAGTGGTTTTTCTTTCCTTCCTCTGATTAGAGGTATGACACATCCCGATCCCGGACACGCCAGGTGTCGGGAAGTGCTGGCCGACACGTGTTAAGTGACGAAAGCCAATTATGCAAGAATTAAGTGAAAAGTAAGAATTTCAAGAGTAGAGTGCGGAAGTAGAAGTGTGGTGAGGGTTAAAAACCCATAATACAGGATGCATAACAGTCAGAGCAAAGTAAATAGTGCAGGAGTATAAATTATTCACATCCCCGTGAGGATGGATAAATAAAAGTTAACTACAAGTAGGAGTGAATCCTACATAGTCTGAAGAAATGTCAGAACCGTCGACCACCGCCGAAGAGAGTCCTCGAGTCACCGATAAGTGAACCGTCACTAGGTCCTGGAGGGGTGCAAAACATAAAACGGTGAGTGGGTCAAAAAGCAAAGTTTGATAAAACCGTTGTTTTCAAGAGTCTACTAACCCCTCGCTGGAAAACAAGTATAGTTTTTGAAAACACGTCATACCCTCTGGCATGAACCTCAAAATACTATAATAAAAATATACGAGTACTCCCCGATAACGATTTACTGACATGCTCACCCATATGTAAACACACAAGTCCAAGTAGCTAAAGTACGAGGAACAGGCTAGGTATAAAAGTAATACGCTGAGTACTACAATGACGCGAGTCTAACGCTAAGCGCTGGTGCACAAAGTGCAGTCACACAAGTTCGAGTTGCCTAGTGCAACCTAGAACAGGCTAGTACCTACAATGAATCCAAAGCTGCATAGCGGTACTGGTAGTGACTACTCCAAACGTCAAGGCTAGTCCTGGCCACAAGACTGAGTACTAATACCTGGGGTGTTATACATCTACTGTTGAGCAACAGTATGAAAACATGTATGGCAGTATAATACGAATGTTCTACCTCCAACAAACGTATATGAGATGAATTATGCTAATAGCTTGAAGAAAGCATTGAAAAACCATACGTATATATACATTTATCAAACAAAGACCCACTCACTCACCTGTAGGTAGCCGGGTCGTAGCCCCCTGTCCTGGGTAGCCCCGGTAGTCCTCTGGATAGGTCTCACCTATATGAGATATCACTGTAATAATGATTAAACTCATAAAGGTTATTAAATAACTAATTAATTAAACCTATCCCTTATTTGCTCAACTAGGAGGTCCAAAACACCTCGAAAAATATCATACGCACTGCCCCTAGGTAGTACGCGTCGTCACGAGTTGCCTCGCGAAGACGGAATCGAAAAAAGAGTCCCCACGCGCGGCTCAAATGCGGCAAGCCACAGCTCCACGCGCGGCTCCATGCGCTGCTCACATGCGGCTCCACACGCGGCTCAGCCGAGCTGGTCAGCGCCAGTCACCTCTGGTCTTTTTCCGGTCGCCGGCCGCCGTCGCCGGAATTTTGGCCGGTTTTCTAGGTAATTTTTAAAGCTCCATATCTTCTTCATTTCAAGGCCAAAATTTACGTGCCATATATCAAAATGAAGCTGGAGAAGAGTAGAATCATGGTGTACCTTTGGATTAGTCGTACAAGCTCGGGAAAAGGCCTGTAATTGCCTCGAAAGTTGCGGTTCACTGTAGCTTTGTCGATCTACGTCAAAACTCAACCAAATCAGGCAAACGACCTATGAAAATTCATCTACTCAATGAGAGGAACACAATGGTGGTAGTTAGAAACCTCACCTTGGTCTAGACTGGCCGGAAAATGGTCGGAAAGGTCCGGTTCTTCCGGTTGCGTTTCCCGTCAAACGGTTGGGAGTTTGGACGAACGGTTTGCACCGTTGAGTCCACGGCGTCGAGACGAAGAAGGTGGTGATTTTCATTCGCTTCGATTCGACGGGTTTTCGTCGGTGTGCACTATGCACACACGGTGAGAGAGAGAGAGAAAAGTCAAAATTGGAAAAAAAATAGAAAGTGACGGGGAGAAGGAAGGGGAAGGAAAGAAAAGGAAAAGTGGGGTTTTGGGGGTATTTTGCACCCACCAAAACAGTAAAATTACACGCTCATGTGTACGAAATAAACACGCACGTGTAGAAGATATTCCGCAGAAATTATTTTATAACAAACTTTTTACGGGATGTTACAGGTATCATTTGTGTTTTTTTGCAAAGCTAAAACTGTTAGAATTGAAAGGTAAACACAATCAATATTTGTTATAGCATGTAGTGATAATTATAAATATGTTTGTGTAACTTTTAATTTGCTTACCATAATTGCTACTTGGCAGCCACCAAGTGAAGTCGATATTTCCTTCTTCCCTTTAAAACTCTGTGCAGGTAATCGTGAATGGCCTTTGCCCATGCATATGTTGAAATCTTGTCCAAATACTCACAATGTTTAACGCAATCCCATGATATATGATGTCCAGAGTTTGGAAAAACTAATGTGATGAAAAGGATGACCAATATCAAACGTGCTACATCCTCTTCAAAATCTCTTTTCTCTTCCACTTCTTGGGTTTTTCCTCTTTTTCTTTTTTTCTTCTTGCTTGCTGACTGAGTATCTTCTTTCTTTCTTGTTGACTGAGAAGCTTCTTTCTTTTTTCTTTGTTAATCATTAGCATCTTTTATTGCCTTCTTTAGAGCCTTATCAACCATTGGCTTCTTTATGGTTTTGGAATTACCAAAGTAGGCTCGAACAAATGATGTCGCTTCTTCCTTTTCTTTCCATTGGAAGAGTTGTGTCATCTGTAGGTAGTCCAAGTATCTGGGAGATATCACTAACTATAACCCCACGGATATGCTTCCGAAATTGAAGCTCCGAGAACTTGAATTGTACACCTTAATCAACTTTGTTAAGTCTTCATCAGACTTTGTTGCATCGTTTCTGTTGATCTTTCCTCTCATGTAGGCATCTATGATAGGCCAAAAAGGTGTAGCCTCGAGCAATTGAAGTGGTCTTCCTTCAATGTTAGTCTTGACCAATTGTATTGTCTTTAAGAAAGACAACATGTTGCTTCAATATTGCACTTGTTTATCTGGTTGTGTTGTTTCCTTTTTTGGGATTGCTTCTCCCTGATTCTCTGTTTGTTTTGCTTCCTCTTCTTGCATTTCTTCCCCCTGATTATCACCATGTTCGGGTGTTGCTTCCTTTTGATTCTTCCTGCCTTTCGCTCTTTTCGTCCCATTTGAGAACTATTCGCGTCACTGCCAGTGAATGACTAAACTAGACAATTATGTATGTTCCTAGCACAATGAAATCAGATTTCAGATTTTCTCAGTGATTGGTAGTTATGTTTTAATTCAATTGACATGTAAACTGTGCACATCAGTGTTAAAAATGAGAAAACATGACAATTCAAATCAAAGAAAACAACAAAGAAGACATAATGATGCAAGTCACTGTCAGTCGGTGACATGTAAAAAACACATGTTACTAATTGTCCAGTGACATCAAAAAATGTAAAAAAAACGACTCTGAATTGCATTGATGAAAGCCTGAGACACTATTAATCAAATCAAGTTCATGAAAAGAATTGCGTGATCAAACCTAATATAGTAGTAAAAGAAGGTTTTCAAGCGGCTATAAATTGGGTACATATTGGGTATCATATTTTTCATGAATTAAAATGACAATATGATACTTCATGAATTAAATGCTCATTTAGAAATCTGTTGATGAGAGACTTTTCTTTTTCAAGCGGCTATGAATTGGGTATAGATCCCAGATCAATGCGATCAATGAGATAAACAATAATAAGCTAATTAATGTCACAAATTATTAAATACATGAAACCAAACACTTGCAAATACTATGTATCCAATACAAGTCAAATACAACGAAGAAGACATAATGATGTAAGTCACTGTCAGTTGGTGACATGTAAAAAAAACATGTCACTGTTGTCCAATGACATGTGAGTCATGTAATGTGATCATTGTTGAAGCACTAAAGAAACTATACATTAGTAAGAGAATTAGATTTTTCACCACATACATGTTTCATATCATCACTTAGTATTATTCTTAATGCCTAACAATTCAGATAATTGAATGGGAATGTAGCAACCAGTGAACCGAAAAGTTTAATAACTAATTGTGAATCACATTGCTCAAACACTATTAATCAAATCAATTACACAAAAAAGATTGTCTTACCAAAGCAAATTTAGTAGAAAATAATTGATTCTGAATACTGACATTTATGCTCTGAACAATATTAAGGTAATGTGTGACACAAATTATCAAACACAGAAAAACACTTGCAAATACTACATCTCCAATACCTAAATTCCTAAATTAGAGACCAATTAATCTAGAATCCCTAATCCACAATTAATCAAGAAACAATAATCAAAAGTTAATCAAGAAGCAGCAATCGATAAAATCAGTTTCAATTTAAAAAAAATGCAAAAGAGGAAAATGATTTACCTATGCAAAGAGATTAGCCCCAATTTTGCGACCGGGAAGTAGAGAGAGAGGGTTTTGCAGATCTCGGTTGAATGGAGGGAGAGACAGGAGGGAGAGAGAAAGAGAGTGCTGGAAAGATAGAATGGTCGAGTTGAACTTGAGCTGAGAGCGAGAAAGAGAGCTAGAAAGATGAAATGCTCGGGTTGAACTTGAGCTGAGAGCGAGAGAGAAAGCTGGAAAGATGGAATGCTCGGGTTGAGCTTAAGCTGAGAGAGAAAGGAAAGAGAGGAGAGAGATACGAATCAATACGGGATGGAGCTGAGCCGAATGACAATTTTGTAATACGGTTGAATTTTAATCCTATTTTTAATTCGTGTCCATATTAACTTTTCAACTGGTATCTAATATGAAAATGAGGTATTTTAGCTTAAAATTGTCTAGTAATAAGTACTTAAACTAAAAAACCCCTTAAAAATTCTTACTTTTATCCATATTTTAAGTTTTTGCCTAAATTATAAGTTAACTTTCCTTATTATATTTTGGGCCCATGTATTTAGTTCTTGTGCTTGTGCATTAGTTTTTTACGTTTTTTTTTCTGTCGAAAAAGTAAATTTCATTGCATTAAGAAAATACAAGGATTGTGATTGGACCAACATATATATTACCGGGCCAATACAAAGGATGGCAAGCAACCCAAAATAAATTGGGAAAACCTGAGTACAAATTAAGCCCAGCCCAATAACCAAAACAAGCACAACAGAAACCCTAGTCTCTATCTTCCAATGGCTGAGCGCTGCCGCTGTCACGAACGTCTTGCCAGCAGCCACCAATGTAGTTGCGATGGAGAAAACAATCGAATGGTTAATTCGACCAAGACATAGAAACACAAAAACCTTCAAACCCGCACCGAGAATTACCCTGCAACTAGATTTTGTCACTGGAGTCGTCGCATCGAAAGAAATTTACCGGATCCGATTCACCTTCACACACTCCTGCAAGTACATCAAAACACAAAAAAAAAAAAAAGGGGGGTGATGCTAAGGGGGTATGCAAGATACGCTTACTTTGGCCAAAGTTGCAGCACTCTTGGCCTCGAAAATCCGGCAAGCCTGTCAGGTGAGGAGAAGTGAAAGTGGGAATTGAATCTGGTGTTTTCCTTCTGAATGAAACTCGTGGATTTGAGAAAAGGTTGTGGTGGGGGATGGATTGTGAGGTAGTCGGAAGGAGGTGGAGAATGGTGGTTTTGGGGTTGAAGAACAACAGATTGAAGATAGAACGGGTGGAAAAGAATGGAGAATAAAACAGCAAAAAAACGGCGTCAAACGTCGGGGAAGCATGCCGCTAACTCTCAAAACGGCATTAGGAGGTGACGTTTGAGGGCGAAGCGGGCAACCAGCTTAGAAGCACAAACCGGTACAGTAGATGGGGATTTTGGTAGGGGAGCCTAACTATTGGTGAGAGGGAAAGGGAATAGACTCTCATGCAAGAGAGAGACTACGCAGGAGAGAATCATCCAACGGTCGGCTACGAAGATTATTAGCTATATAATTATATCTAACTGTTAAATAATATAAGTATAGCATAAAAATAAATATGGTAATTATAGCATAAAAATAAATATGGTAATTAATTTCCAATTTTTTACCTTAACTCTTGATATTCGCGTCTATTTTAACTACCTATGTGAGTTATTTAATAAAATTAATTTTATCTTTGACAAAAAAATATAAAATAAAAAATCACTCGGCACAAAAAGAAAAATGAAATTCACCTTACCCGATGGAAAAAGAACTAATTTGTGTTGCTTTTCTCATTTAAGGATCCAATCTAATCCACACTCCAAAATCATTGAAATGAATCAATTGTAGTTTGAAAGAGGAAAGTTTTGAACAAACTTTATTGAGTTCGAGGGCCGAGGCCCCGCCCTTGTCTCTTAGCCGTACAACAATGACACTGCAACGCACGCAAAACAAATTGGAGGGTCAAATCACGGCGGAGGTTGAGGGTTTTAAGTGATAAAGAAATTAATTAAAAGCCTGCGTGGCAATGAGCTGTGTTGAAGGAAGGAGGTGTCTACTATCCATTGCAATAGCACCTACACGTACACATCCGCACGTCAGCCGCCCTAGTCCAAAGTTTCAGTTCCCCACGCGCATTCTCCAGTTCATCTGTTTCCATTGCAACTTTTCTTTTGTTTCTTCTCTCTATTTTTTCTTGGCTTGGATGAGAACTCTCGTTCATCGATTGCACACCACAATTCACCTTGATATTAATAAGGCCTTTCCATTTGCATCTCTCCCTCTCTTTTTCTCTACCACATAAATCTAGTCCATGTTTTCGTTTAATTTGCTTTTTGTCATGATCCCATCTCTTGGTAATGGAAAACCCTATTCGATGAACAACCGGCTCATCATATAAGAAATATGGATATCACATGCATACTTATATCATATTTGTATATTACATGTATACTTATGGAATGAAATGTAACGTAGACATGTGATATACTAATGTTCCAAGTTGATAATCCGTGTTGGTTGACGGCAATGTAAAAATACTTAACCGCAAATACAGATAGGCTTAAACATTTGCCACATCTGATCAAACGAAAGTGAGAAATGTGCAAGAATAAATAGGTCAATCCATGTCAAAAAGTCTCACACTGGAAAGAAAAACCTTGTAAAAACTTATAAGGAGTTAAAATAATTTGCCATTACCAATGTGTTTTATGATGAAACCTCAATTTCCTTTATGGTACTATGGAGGTTGGCCCATGTGCGGCCTCCTAATCTGCCTAACGTGCTTCACACATCATTCATGGTATAAGAGCTTGCTTGACCCACATGCACTTTCTCTTAAGAATAAAAATTCGTCACACGTGAAGGCAAATATTGAGAGTATAGCAATTTGGTCAATTCACCGTCAATTAGTTTTATGGTGGAATTTCAAATTTTTCATTAAAGATGCAAGTGGACATATAATTCTCGCCTTTGAATTTACATAAAAATCGAATCCTCTCTTTCTCTTATTGCACGTCCCTTACATATATGTTTGAGTAGTACGGTACACCCATGCGCTTCTCAACTTATTGAACATATATGCATGTAGGGCCGATTCCCGAGATTTGAGAGGCCCCGTGCGACAATTTAATCGAGATCACATTAAGAAAAAAATCATCATAAATTAAAAATACAAATTAATTTTCAAATTTATATAAATTTAATTTCTCAAGGAAAAACAAATATCAAATATAATTATTGAAGTTAAATGAATTTTGAATTCTTCAAAAGGTCTTGGGTTCAAACAGTTTTGTGTTGTTTTTAATTTTTTTCTTCTTAAAATTTTGAAAAAAAAAAACATGCAAACCACGGTGGCTTGAACCCACAACCTCGCGCGAAAGCCGTATCAAAAACTATCTCTACCAAGCGTAAATTTAAATTAATTTATTGCACAAAAATATATATAACATAATCTATATATTACTTACATATTAAAAATTCGGAAGCCCTTCAAAATCGGGAGCCCTGTGCGGGTGCACCACCTACACTCTCACATGGCCGACCCTGTATGCATGTAATGCGTTAACCACTTAGTACTATAATATAATGATATTACTCTTCACTGTAAGTGAAAATTTTTAGTTTCGAATCTCATGAAATATAAGTTCAATATCAATTTATTCATGTCCATTACAAATTAATTAAGCAAAGAGACGTCCCCCATCTGCCCCATCATTTAATCTTCACGTACATTAATATAATATATATATCTAATAATAAACCAATGATTTTGTTGTAAAAGACTTTAACTTAAAGTCACGAACTCAAAGCTGATTTTTGTTTTGAATAAACTGGCTTTCTTTTTATTATTTATACTTATTCAACTTTTTGGTATCTCTAATAGTTTAGATACTACTAACAATAAAACGCTATCAGAGACCTCCTTACTTTCCATGCTATTATTAGCCAGCAGCTCTGGGACATAATAAAACGACCCGGCACCGTATCCCTCTCATATTATAACTTCTCATCATTTTCCCTTTTCCCATTCTCAAACACTCAGACCCTGCCTGTTCCATACACAAATTAACACAAAATAATTGAAGGAGAAGAAGAACAAGAAGAAGAAAAGAAAGAAACTTATTAGTATATAATTACCCTCTTCCTCTCTGATCTACTACACCATTAACTCAACAAGTACTCAAAGCATAGTGATATCTCAAAAATGAGCCAGTGTGTTCCTAGCTGGGATCTTGATGAAACCACTACTGCTCCACCTGCTCCTAGGCTCTCTCTTCGCTCCCACTCTCTTCACACAGCACCTGCAGATATCCCTATGTATATATTATATATATATGCCTATACTCTCTCTCTCTCTCTCTGGTCTGGTTAATTATTAAGAAAAATAATTTTCGCATACTATTCTTCTTCTTCTTATGTACATTTCTGTTTATTTGTTCCTTTTAAATCGAGTAAGGAAAAAGAGAATTAAGAGTCGGAAATAAACAGAATTTGCAGAAAATATTTCCCATTATTTAATTAATTATTTATTTATGGGCAGGTTGGACTATGAAGTAGCAGAGCTGACATGGGAAAACGGCCGGGTAGCCATGCACAGCTTAGGACCACCGCGCCTGCTGGCGAAGCCTCTATCAACCATTACCAAGTACACCACCTGGGACAAGCCCCGGGCAAGTGGCACCCTGGAATCAATAGTCAACCAAGCCACATCCACAGTTTTACCCCCTCCTCCCAAGCCTCCCTTTGATTCTTCCACTGGTGGCGGCAGCGGCGCTA
This sequence comes from Gillenia trifoliata, assembly GCA_018257905.1. Lineage (NCBI taxonomy): Eukaryota > Viridiplantae > Streptophyta > Magnoliopsida > Rosales > Rosaceae > Gillenia > Gillenia trifoliata. Next base: position 12,698,941 of record CM031086.1, read on the forward strand.
AGGAACTAGTGACCTGGTTTGATCAACATCGTGCTGGAGCGACGCCCTCCACCACGGTGAATATGGACGCATTGGTTCCTTGCAGGAACCAAAGCGATGACCTAAGTAGTCACATAATCGAGTCCATATCCGTGCCGGGAGTGATTTCTGGCACTGGCATGATAGGGTGCTCCACTCGAGTAGAGTCATGCAGTGGCGCAACTGGTGCCGCCACACACGATGATGACACCTTTCTTTCTGGAAAAGGAACGAGCTTGGCACGTGTCCCAGAAACGCCTGAGTGGAGCAGCAGATCCCAAAGTGTGAGTGGTAGTGCCACGTTTGGAATGGATAGCCATGTCACACTTGAAAGTACAAAGGCAAGCGACTATGACTCCGTTTGTCACAGTAGACCACAGGCAAACTCCCTGTTTTACTCTCTACATTTGTGTATATGTGTTGGATAATTATATCTGAATTATTATTTGAATAATATAATGGATTTGTTGGTTACTAGGGTTTCTCTATTTTATTTGTATTTTTAATTAATTTGTTTATTTATTTATTGTTTATGTTTGTTCTTTTTGAAGGGGGAGGTAGGAGATGAAGATGACAGAAAGAAACGAAGTACCGGAAAATCTTCGATTTCTACAAAAAGGAGTAGGGCTGCCGCTATTCATAACCAATCGGAACGAGTATGCTATCTCTTTTAATTCGTATTGTACCTTTTGTAATACAATCCAATCATATAAGTACAGAAGAAATTTCTGTTATTTGGACACTCCTAACATATTTATTTTTTTAGACTGAACAAATTGAAATTTTGTACTTACACAAGAAACTTTCATTGACACTTCAAAATTATGATTTCTCTCCCATTTTACTTTGTCACACTAAATGAATAAACTTAATATATAGTTTTTTTTTTAATGAAAGGAAATGAATAATTTATGTATGTAACACGAATTTGCAGTTTTTTTATCAAGAACAGAGAATATGTATATAACTCAATGATTGGATTGGGTATAGTATATACCTAGTGGATCCCAGTCTAAAAGTAGGTGATGGACATATAAACAGTCCAACGATAGAAAACTATTTCACCTCTTCGGATTCAAATTATATATCATAATTGTTTCTTATTTTCGCAATAGCTTTTTGTTAATTATAGATTTTTATTGTTTTTTTAATTATTTTTTTTCACAGAAAAGGAGAGATAAGATCAATCAAAGAATGAAGACGCTGCAGAAGCTGGTCCCAAATTCCAGTAAGGTATGATGTTCCACTTTCGGGTTTATGTGTACTATCTTTTATTGTTTTTGTTTTATCAAATAATAGTGAAAGTGAACAAATCTCAAATAAATATCAAATGAAATGTTAATACGGGTCGAGTTTCTCATAGTCACTTGATGATTAAAGATTTATGATCGATATCAATAGTTAGGATTAAAATATTAAAAACACATTAATTTATTTTTTGTATTTGAAAAAAATTAAAAATAAGTGACCATATATTTTTTAGTCACCAAGTAACTAAGAGATCATTTATATTAATATCATCTAATTATCATGTGGAGCCTTTGTAGTTTTATTAGTGGTATCGTAATTATTCTAACACTCACGACAAGAGTGGGTACGATTCAAGTCCTCATCTTCTAAACCAAAGAAAAAAGATACAGATTATCACTTGAGATTTGGCAGTTTGTTCTCATCCATTGGGAGGAAATGCATGCATGCCCCAAGGCCAGCTATTGACAAAAAAATAGTCACTTCACGCCTCGTTTGGTACGCCATATAGCGCACTAGATAGTACTAATAATCCAGTCTCGGGTGTTTGGTACACTTCGTACTAAAATAGTTGCCCGACTATTTAAACCGGGCCCGCCATTTAGTACTCCTCACACCCGACTAATTATACGTCCAAAAACCTCCGTATAATTAGTCGGGTCCGTCCCTCTCACTCTCTTGGTCTAGCTTGAAGGAAAATATTTGAATTACAAGTTCATTTGAGCAACACTTAAGCATGCTATTAACAAATTAAAGACTCTTAGCTAGCATATTAGTACTCAAAAACAAAACTTTGCTCATGACTTTTGAAGTCTAAATGTTGTGAACTAAGACACAACTCAAAATCACATTAGTAAGTTGTAGCATCCTATACCTTTGTAGAATCTTCTTTGCATGAGCAAAGGCTAAATACTCAAGAGGGCCTTCAATCTCATCTTGGATGAACACCTTTACTTGGAGGAGTTGTGGTTGTACCTTGAATCAAATTGAAGGTTACCTACATACTTCGTCTCCTACGAAGATCAAACCTTTCGTAGTTCTTGCATTTGATGAGGATTTGAGTGAGTTTGTATGAAGAACAAATTGTGTTCTTCACACACACCTAGGGCCGGCCAACACAGTATAAATAGTCGATATTAGTCCGATACTGCACCAAACGGCATACTAATTTAGTCAGTAGTGTCCGATCACAGATTATTCTATCCGATTGAAATAGTCAGTCCAGTCCGAGCTGCCAAACAAGGCCTCAGAGGTACTTTGGTTTAACATTTTGATTGATAAGCAGTAGGCAGGGCTGCCGATTGCCATAAATGAGGTCCAAAATCTCATTGCATTTACATGGTTGTGGGTGTTTTTGGTGAATTCAATGATCCTAGTCCACACATCCATTTTGCAACAATGTACAATTGGACGGCAGGTTGTTCGCTATGGGGACAACTTCCTGATTCCAATTAAATCTTTCCAAGTGGTAGGCCCTAATCCTTGTGTATTGTGTTTGTCCCAAATACGAGGACTTCTACGATAGGGGCTAACTGTCACGTGACATTTTGTGTCAATAAAACAAAAACATATGTTAATTTTTTTTCGCATGTCCTTGTGTTATTGGCACGAAATGTCACCGTAGCGGTGAACTCATGTCATACAAGTTGTTCTACCCAAATAAGAGTAACTTTCTTTGTATATTATAAATCTCTAACCCTATGTACAGTTGTAGGAGAATGATTTATACACAATTTTTTTTAACCACTTGTATATCTAGTTATTTTCTTTGATTATTTAATTTGTTCAATCTAATATCTAATAAAAAAGAAGGTAGTAAAACATGTGCATAATGGACAAAAGAATAGAGAAGTTGTAATAAAAATGTGGTCAAATTCTGAAGAGAAAACCTTAGGTATATTTTGGGTTTTTATTCCCTCACCCTGTATATCTTTAATCAATTGAATTTCTAACCTGAAACATATATGTAGTATTGGGATAGAGATTGAATGTGAGATTAACATTTTGTAGGTTTTGAGACAATATAATTGGATGTACAATTTCAAGTAGTAAACTACCTTTAAAGCGTCACATTTAGTTCATGTTGCTATATCGATCCTTGCTTAACATTTAACATTTTTATATCAGACTGATAAAGCTTCAATGCTAGACGAAGTTATTGAATATTTGAAACAATTGCAAGCACAAGTCCAAATGATAAGCAGAATGAACATGCCTGCCATGATGTTACCAATGGCCATGCAACAACAACTTCAAATGTCTATGATGGCCGCCGCCCCAAGAAATATGGGGATGGCCATGGGAATGGGGATGGGAATGGGAATGGACATGAACACCATTGGCCGCCCCAACATCCCTGGCATTCCTCCGGTTCTTCACCCATCCGCATTCATGCCCAACGCGGCTTCCTGGGATGGCTCCGGCGGTGACAGGTTACCTGATCCCTTGTCCGTCTTCCTCGCATGCCAATCACAAGTATGCATGTTTGTGCATCTAGAATTTGATTTTCTGATTAAGTTTCATATTATATTTATAATAAAACTATTTGGACACACAAAACAGTATTAATTCAAACGGAGATTATAGCATTGCATGTTAACGTTTGTATTACAAACTTGTTTGCAGCCTAGGACCATGGATGCTTACAGCATGATGGCAGCCATGTATCAGCAGTTCCATCAACCTCCAGCATCTAGTTCTAAGAGCTAATAAGCTCAGGATATCACATACTCCATCCTTATGAATGGCCAAGAACTGATTTGAACCTGAATTCGAATACTTATGGTGCAAGAGATGTCTTTGATTATGTCAGCTGGCTACATGTATATGATTGGCATCTTTCAATGAGAAGGAATATATTAATTTTTGACTCCATGGAATGAACTGAGATCCTTAATTTCGGGTGAATTGTAGTGCAGCCTTACAGGTGCATTCTGTGTACAATTAAGTTTATGTTTCAAATAATTGTTGCGAAAATTAGATTGGCACTATTAAAAAAAAATAGCAAGTTAAACATAATATCTACTGTAACTTTCCATTTAATAAAAATTAATTAAAATCAAGTCATGTCCTCTTGGCAGTCGTCAACTGATGGCCACATAACATGCAATGTTTGCTCACAAATCGCAAAGGCAAAGATGGACATTTAAATGATTGGATGCTTAATTAGTTGTCAACTTGGATCAAAATGTCACCTCCTATATTTGTCAAAAGGGTTCCACTCATCTTATCATTATACTGTACATTGAATGACTTTGGCCAGCTTATTGTGTAAATTGAAATATTGGAAAATGTTAGGAAGATTACATTTTTGTACCATGTTGATGTTAGAGATATGCTCATAAAGCCAATTAAGTTGTAATTATTTACGGAATTATCTCATGTATTAAGACAACTTTAGTTTTAATGCATCGGGCAAAGATATTGTTTTATTACCATCATCATATATGCATTAATAAAATAATAATTCCAAAAGTATATGCATTAATCGAAATGCGATTTATGAGGTAGATTGATAAGACCAATTCCAAATAATGATATTCTAAATGTTCCAAGTCATAGGATTTTCAATTGGGCATTGATTATCCGCAACTAGTATGTATCTACGCTATGGTGATTTGTCTCATGTTCATTGTGTAAGGCACTAATGCATATACATAGGTGTTGAATGGAATTTGAGTCCACTGAACGCGATCACTTGTGAGTTCTCACATATGTACAATATATATATTTGACGTTAGTGAGAATTGCATCATTGCAATAATGTAGCATTAATTCTTAGACTTGAGGTATCTCGTATGTCTTGTGAATAGGTTCTCAATTTTAGATTATGTCAATACCATGCACTAGTTAGGGTGAGGTTAAGGCATCGTTGGGGTTGAACAAACTATTCATGAAGGCAAATGAATCCACAACACAGGATCTCTAACCTTCATAATAGAAGGCGAATGCTCACTCATATGATTCCCAAGTCTATGGCCAGAGCAGTTTATGGTGGAAATCATGGGAACATCTACTAGGCAAGTGACATGAATTACGCCTAACCAAAGAGACAGTGTTTGGGCTATAAATAAAAATTAGGCTTATCCATTTTTATTTACGCAAAAGTCGTACGACTTCGGCGCACCAACTCCAAAGCCCAAACCAGAGCTCAGACGACGACCACATTTCTCTCCAACCTATCCAAGGGCTCGGACATGGTTCTTTATGTGGCGCGTTAAATGCATACATACGCATCATCCGACACGCTACAGCCATCAACCAGAAAGTACAATCACTGTCAGTGCCAAATGACCTACCTACCCCTGCTCCAGCTTAGCAATATGATCGAGGTTGCTCCTTCTCCACTGCTTATAAATAGAGCCAAAGGCCTTCAAGCTCAAGACCTTCGTCAAATTCAATCTCTATGATTATACAAACCTTAAGTGATTCTTCAATCAACCAAACTGCTTTTAAGCACAAACCCAATTGCTCTTCAACCAACACTTAGATTTTCAGCTGCAATCTAAAAGCCTTTCTTCAAAGCAAATACTGCGTACGATCCCGAAGATCTAAAACTCTTATAGCTCTGCCACCTCGTGGTATGATTTGGTTGACGTTCAATTCCAATCGCCCTGATTCCCTTTCTAAGGCGTATGTTTTGTACTAAGTCCAATCTAACACCAGTGATCTCGGTGGACTCCTCTAGAATTATCTTGTCCTTTATGGCCTAAATCTTGCTAGAGTTTTTACTGCTTTCTTTATAGCTTTCTTTATATTTTCAGTCATTGACATTTCAAGCTATGTAGCGCGACCCATCAGCCTAGATTTTACTTTATAAATGTTTGTAATCTTGACTTCATCATGAAATGATTACATTCTGTTTCTCGCTTTAGTTTCTATTTCTCTTTCATTTGCGTTTTAGGCAAAAACACACAAAGTCGCACTGAATTTTAAATCCTTGGTTAAGAAGTCATTTCTATGCACAACCTTACAGTCACTCAAACACAAACACTGTTTCTTGGCAGCCTCCAACAATGGCATGCCTATTCTCTCTTTCTCTCTAGCCATCTCGTGGCACTGAGACCGAAAGAAAAACTAGGGACAAATACTTGTTGAAACTAGTGCCCAAGCTCTAGCCGAGTTTTGGCACCAACATAGTTTTTTGGCATGCCCAATGGGACAATGTGAAATTTGTGTATGCTTAAGATTTCCAAACGTATTCTCAAGTGTTGAAAATGAAGTTCTAAAGGGAGACTCAGAACTGCCTCCTCTTTTTCTATTTACCCAAGTTTCTCGGCCAGGCATGTGGCAAGTAGAATCTCAGAGGACAGAATGAATTTCAATGGCTCATCTCCTCAATCACCTTCTGAGAACTCTCCTGTTTCTTAAAGGAATCAAGAACCGTATGATCTGCAAGCTGTTATTGCTCACATGCTCAAAGCCGTCGCTGATATTGGATTTAAGAACAAAAGGATCAGTAGCGAGATGTGTGCCACTAACTGAGAGCTACAACAAAAACTGGACTATGACATTGTTGCTATGATAGGCCAGACCAGTCGAGATAACCGGGACCTAGCCGAGTCCACCCATCCTAATGGGCCCAAAGCAATTCCGAGAGAAGAAGCCTATTCACAAAGGGCGAGGTTCTCCAAGAGTGTCATTCCCATCCACTATTCTCAAGAGTTCGAAGTGAATCTCAACTCTCCCACTCCTCGAGCAAGGGATCATTTGTCTAAGACCATTTTGGAGCTTGGCATAGGCGGGATCCATCATGGTAGCATCTTCACGCTTGGTAAAGCTAGCTATAAAGCTTCACCAGAGAAGTAAGTGTCATCAAAGACTAATCCAGAGGAGTTTCTTCCAAAGGATAAACAATTGTCCAATCCAAAATGAGGTTAGTCCAAGCCTAGCATGTGCTTAGATGTGGCCGTAAAAGGCAGAGGCAAACCCAACCACTGGAGGAATCACTATGCTGACAACATCAGTATCGAAAGTGACGGGGCTAGTCCAGTTCCAAACATGTTTTTGAGGCAACCAACTTCATATACTATTATTCCTGCTTAGGCTCATAATCAAGTACATATGGATGAAATGGCATAGTTACGGAGGATTGTTGAGCACAATGCCCAGCTCGCACCACGTCGTACTAACTGGCCGTACCATGAGAAACCTTATCCGGCCATCACTGATAAGGAAAATCCATTCTCCAGGAATTTCAAGATGCCTACCTTCACTCACTTCAATGGAGATTACAACACTGGGTATTTGTCCAAGCATATCGTGTGATTCTCTTCACTATGTGTTGCCTTTGAGGACAACCCTTTCCTTAAGTTAAGGTTGTTCTGCAACTCACTATCTAGGTAGGCATTCCAATGGTATTCGAATCTCCCGCCTAATTGGATGTAGATGAAGATTGCTTTTTATGAGCAGTTCTACTAAATCGAGCCTGAGGTGACCATTAACGACCTAAACGAGGTGAAGAAATATGACCATTAATCTATCAAGGATTTTATAGTGCGGTTCGAGCGACTAAGGATGAAGTGTAACTTTACTTTGTCCAATCAGCAGAGTATTTATTGCTCAGAAGGCATTAAGGTATCCCCCCAGAAAGAAGTTTGATAATGATGTCTTCTACGATCTTCAGAATATTGTGGTGGATGCCACCAAATATGAGAAACTTCACAAACAAGAGCAACATACCAAACATTCTTCCAAAGTCCCTTTCTACAAGTCCAAGATCCCAGTCCATCAAATAGACTATGACTTTTCTTCGGACAACAATGGACTTCTAGAGGAGGATTATGACAACAATGGAGTTCAAGAATCCTATGGTGATTACGACTTCAGGCAAGCAAGCTACGGAGCAAAGGCGATCCACCGACAATTTTGTCTCCAAGTACATGCCAAAATTTCAGAGTTACCCTTTTGATGTAACCAAAACCGAAGAGATCTTCAATGAGTTGATGAAGGTCGAGGCTGTAAAACTTGAAGATGTGTGAAACTATCTAAGTCTGAGAAGCTCAAGAGTAAGCAGTATTGCAAGATGCATAACTGAAAGTCTCGGTCAACCCAAAACTGTATAAAAACTCATGCAAGATTACTTTGGAAAAGACACAGTTAGTCATGGGAATAAAAAATGATCCATTTCCCATCATTACTATTGGCATGATGAATGTCAATTGCCCAAGATCCCACGATCCAGAAAAAACGACGCCTTACAATCATTCTTGAGCCTGAGGAGCAAAGAAGTAAGCACTCCGAGAAGCACTCATTATTCAAGGCTTTAAGAATTAACGGCGTCATCCTTTGCGAGAAATGCCAATGTGATTGCGAACTCATCACTGGAAATAGAGTCCGAGGAAGGATGAGAAAAGGGCCAGAGGCACACGACTGCCCGAAGAGATTTTCTCCCCTTCTAAAAACTTCAGACCATACAGTCCGAGAGAGAAGTATGCTCGAGGAAATGTCTTCAACCGCCTAAGGAGCAGTGAAGATATCAGCTCGACCTCGGACAAAGCCAAGAAGGTTTGGAAACCTTGGACAGACAACATACAAATCAAAACTAGTAATAACTTCTTAAAGGCGACCATCCTGAGGCCAACGCCCGAGGTGCCAAAGCCCCAAAGTCCCAAAGTCTGAAAAGAACAATGTACGAAGACGGAAAGTGGTACCAAGTAGGGCACGGGGGTCAAAGTAGTCTGAGAAATCAACAATTCAATTAGGAGAAGATACCAACGGTAATATAAAGGATACATAGAATATGTTAAGGGCATTTTTTTTCTTTTTCCTCTTCCAATAACGGCAGAGGAAAAAGAACTCAGGGCCAGGAGCCTAGCACGAACAATTCAAAGAAAAGAAGTCTAGAGCAAATCATTGAAGACAAAGCAATCATAAAAAGCTCAGGGCAAGTGAGAATCTTAAAAAAGCCATCTTGGAACGAGAATGAGAAATTAGTGGCATGATACAATCTTCCAGTCAAAGGACTCTCACCCATATCTTCATTTATAGGAGACGAAGAAGAGGATATCCAGCTAATTGATTATGGGTCCGAGCCCGAGGCAGAACCTGCCGAAGGTGATATGGAAACAGACGAGGCTGTTGACTTTGACTTCAATGAAGATGATGAAACGTGGTTTGAAGAGTATCTAGCTCATACCAAAGCAGAGACAGTAGCCCGACTCATGGAAGAGACCACCCGTCAATTCACCAAACGTCTCGGACATGGTCCAATCGAGATCAACAAGACGATCTTCCTCTTATCCTCATTCCAAGCTAAGAAAAACCAAGTTCACTTTCTGGAAGGTGATTTCTTGGGAGATGAACCTTCTACTGCTTTGATTGAAATCCCTGAAACATAAGCTAAGGAAGAGGAGCAACCCGAGAATAGAGTAGAGCACTCGTCTAAACTACCAAAGGTCTGGAGAATTCTAACTAGGAAGATGATCTTTGAGAGAGCAACCCTAATGATGGCAGACCACTTGAAGCCATTGTATACTAGTGCCCACTTGGACAATGTGCCTTTCATCAGAGTCTTGGTGGACGACGGCTCAACCGTGAATGTATTGCCACCAAAGCACCTTAAGAAGTTGTTCGAAACTTTGAATGACTTGGTCCCTAAAGAGCTGATAGTTTCAAACTTCTCAAGAGGGATTACCAAGACCCATGGGTGTTACAACCCGTCCCTAATTTTTCCATGTAAATTTTAGCACATAGATGTGAAATTACCAAAATACCCCTATAGGGTAAGTGTTGACTTTTGTTGAATTTGCCGTCAAGAGAAGTATCAATTATTCTTTTAGCTTATCCTTATAGTACTCGTCGATATGAACACGTGGGCGCGAGCGGAGAGTAATTTGGAGTTAAAATGAACATTCTACGGGACTTTAAAGTTCAAGGGCATTGTAGTAATTTCACGTCAATATTTTTACTAGGGTTTATTTTTTGGTAGGGTTTTGACCCATTCCTTCCCCCTACTGCCGTCACTCTCTCTCTCTCTCTCTCCCTCACTTTTCCTTCTATCTCTCCCCGACCCTCACCTCTCTTTCTCGGCAAAACACACTCACACGTACACCGTGAGCCACAAAATTGGAATTGTGAATTTTGTCGAACCACAGCCCACAAACACCTAGGTTGTGATCGCCTCGTCTTCCTGAACACAATTCTAGCCTCGAAATTCTCAAACTCGAACCCAAACAGCCAAACCGAGACCCGCGGCGAGACAAAAATTTTCTGGCAAGCTTCCCGTCAATTTTGACCTAGGTTAGGTTCGAGACTAGTACCATTAGCTTTATCTCATTGAATAGGTTCAAAATGATATAAAATACGTGAGATTTGGTGCCGTTTTGTGACAAATCGAAGATGGTGGTTTTCCAAGCTTTTTTGGTCAATTACAGGCTATTTTTCGGCACTTTTTCAACCCCAAATTTGAATGAATGCATCCCTTTCTTCAATACCTTCATTTTGGTATAAAAATCCTGAAGTTTGGCTGAGTTTTAACCCAGTTACGATGTGAAATCCCACATTGACCAACGGAGAAGGGGTGATGTGCCTTATACGTACATGCCCGCCTCCATTTAGCACGAGGCCTTTTGGGAACTCACTGGCTTTGGATTGCATCGGAACTCCGAAATAAAGCAAGTTTGGGCTAGAGCAATCCCAAGATGGATGACCCACTAGGAAGTTGCTTGTGAGTTCCCAGAAACAAAACCGTGAGGGCGGGGCCCAAAGCGGAAAATATTGTGCTACGGCGAAGCCGGTCCGGGATGTGACATATGAATCGCTGAAAAATTGGGAAATTTTCGGCCAATTTTTCTAGAATCCGGCGAGACAGACTGAGGGCGGCGGCGGCTCCAGCGACTGGCGAGAGGAAGAAGACGAAAGAACATTCCGCAACGGTGATAGAATATTCCCTGACGTCATTAGCATATTTAGTTAGTTCCAAGGTATATTTCGTTATCTGACTAACGACGTTTCCTGGCAGCAGCTCCGGCAACCGGCGAGAGGAAGAAGGCGAAAGAATATTCCATAATGGTGACAGAATATTCCCTAACGGTATTAGCATATTTCATTAGTTCCAAGGTATGTTCCGTTATCTGACTAACGGTGTTAAACAAAATATTCTCTAACGCCATTAGAATATTCCGTTAAGTAGTTGGAATTTTCTGTTAAAGTTAACGGCACACCATTAACTTTAACGGCCCATGTAACAAGCACAATAACGCCGCATGAGGGCTCGTGGTAGCGCGTGGGGGCGCTTGGCAAGCTGCTGCCGACGCGTGGGGCCTTTTGGCGGCGCATGTGGTGGCGCTTGAGGCGGTGCAAGGCCGCGGACACAATTTCGGACAACGGGAATCATTTTCAAGCCCATTTTTCCTATAAGCAATATTATTTTAAATTCTTTTAGTTCGGGGGGATTATTTTAATATTTGAGAAATGTTTTAATTTATTTCTTACTAATATTTAGGTCAACATTTGATGCAGCATGATAGTAATTAGGGCCAAGATTAATAGCGAAATTAATTCAACAATGAAAACTTAAAGAAACTACAAACACCCACAACACCAACTTCATAAACAAAGTAGTTGCTATTCCCGCGTCAATTCCTCTAGTTTAGGGTTGTTCACTTCTAGTGTTACTCTTAATTCACATAAAAAGAGACCGGATTCACTCCAGGGGCTTCGCACCCAAATTTGGCTTCACACCAAAATTCCTTTCGCAAGAAGATAATCAGAATATTTTCTAAGAAAACTGAATTTATTCAACAACTTCATTGTTTTGCCTAAAGGCACTTACATATCTTTATAGTCCATATAACTCTTAATGACAACACTTTTCCATTCCTAGAGACTCTAGATGCATTAACTTATTAATTTCTAGTAAATAGCTTGGAGAGTAATTCCAAAACTTATTGAAACTGAAATTAAAACAACTCTAACTTTTTGAACGTGGAGAATCTAGAAAGACACTTGCTAGAAGATTTCAAAAGTTGTACGAAAAATCTAGTCCAGCCGTAAAGAAAGGGCTGAGCTCTGTGGCCTCTTCCTCCATCTCTTTCGGTGATGCACTTTAAATGATTTGGCACTGATGTCCTCATCAATTCTGGTATCCGCCTTGCCTTGTTGAAACACCCTGTTCATCCACAATATCTTTGTTAGTCTGCTTAGGAGGTAAATGTGGAGTTGGTGGGGAAAATACAGAAGTAGAAAAAGGAAATGAAGGTTTAGTAGGGTTAAGATTACTTTCAGTAGGATGGGTTGCACTAGAAGGTGACAACACAGACCCTTTATATGGAATTAAGTCTTCAACATTAAAAGTTGAACTTATTCCCATATCTAGAGGAAGTTCTAACACATAAGCATTAGATCCTACTCGTTCTAAAATCTTAAAAGGTCCAATACTACGGGCTTGTAGTTTCTTGGCAATTCCTTGAGAGAATCGCTAGGGTCTTACTCGAACAATGACATAATCACCTACTGATAATCAATCACCAAATCATTATCACGTCCGCTATGGAGAACAGGTGTCACGTCCACCACAGACAAGATGCTTCATGTCTACCAAACTGTCATGGACAACACTTCACATTCGCCACGAACAACACGCTTCACAACTATGTAACGCTCAATCAAAATTCTTTGTACCCAAGCACAAAGAACCCTTGCTGAGATGTTTTCCTTACTCGGTCTCACAATTGTATTGAAAGATGTAAGATCAAAGTGCAACCAAAATCTTTACTCATCGAGCCTCCAAGCCACTAGTTGGCACGCCCACACAAATAGTAGGACAAATGATCTTGAAGTTCTCGTCCCGATCGTGGTCGGGACCAACATAAATTTTACATATTATTATGTAATTTTATAACAATTTACATATGTTTTATTAGGACGACCCAATATAATAGAACCGTCCCAAAATTTTCATATGCAAGACTTGTCAGTCAGTGCCATTTGTGGCTTTTCCAACGAGTCTATAAAGGCATTTGATGCGACCCTTCCATGAGCTAGCACGCATGGAATTAGACTTTGACAAATGACTTCTTGTCTGATAATTACCATAAAACCAAAAATGAGAACCTTTTTTATTTTGTGAGCTAAAAGTATCACACAAAAGTAGGCCTAAAATCCCAAATTAAAATTTTTTTTTTCTTCTAAATTGTAAGTTATAAAGTTTTTTTACAAGAAAAAATATTGATAGGATAAAATGACCATGTATTTAAGGGCACAAAAAATAGAAAGAAAAAGAATAAAAGTTGTCTTGGACCACAATCATTGAATACATTCAACATAGAAAAGATGCTTAAGGAGTAAGGACCATGTATTCCTTTCAAGACTGTCGTATTCATTCATTCAAAAGCAAGAAAAGAATTAGTCATTTTCATGTGCAAATTCTGTAGGTTCAGTTTTTGTTTTGAATCATTGACTGAGATATCAATTTTTTTTTAATACATTTGGTATTATCGACATAAGGGGTGAGAGAGTGGGCTGCACCTTACAATGGGCTAGCCATAATAATTTGGTTTGAATTCGTCTTTGTCGAGAATTGAACCTAAGACCTCTCACTTACAAGTGAAGAGCAATACTACTAGACCGTAGTACTAAATGGCATGAGATTCCGAATTTTTTTTTAAAAGATATCTTACATGATAGATTAGTACTAAGTGGTCTTTCATTTTCTTGATTTTAACAACCCGTCCCATCCCATCCTGCCCCATTTTGTTTCCAAACGAGTCCGGTCTAGTCCTTCCAATTTTAAACCCGGCCTAGTCCGTGCCCACTCCTACTACATATCACTACTTTTTTAGGTAGTACTATAGTGGGCCGAAGCCCAAACATAAAACAAAACTAAACCAACACTACCAAACCAAAAAGTGAAGCCCACAACTATGCTTCCTCATTTTTTGGGGAGTACTACAGTGAAGCCCACAGAATTCCAAATTTTGCTCGAACCCCTCGTGGGCCGTGGCCCAATTGAAGAAGGCAACTGCCTGGACCAAGGGGATACCGTGGCGAACATCGCTGCGCTTCTCAATGAAGCGGCGAATGACGGAGGAGAGAACAAGGTTTAAGGATTTGGATGTGAAGGGGAGTGAATTGGATGCGAATGGGATTTGGGTTTTGAGGGATATCAAAGAAAGTGGTAAAATTGGTGTGAATTTAGAGAAAAAGAATGCAACCTCTGGAGAATTAGAAGTAAAAGGGTTGTGATACGGTCCGAGCCGGGAACCCGTGTGCTTAGAGCAAGTTCACCGGTTGCCCAATTGCAAGGGCAAGGCAACCCAACTACCCTCCAACCCAAAAAAGGGCCTCCACCGGTTCCAATTGCAAAGGGCAAGAGGTGGGCCCAAGCAAGCCCAACCTCAAGCTTGAGCAATTTGTGCCTGAGCTTGCACCAGCAAGCGAGCTGACGTCAGCGTGACGTCAGCCACGTTTAATTTTTTTTTTAATCAGGCGCATGCACAACACGCGCAGGCTGGGGAGAGTGGGTCGGTCGGTTCTGTCGCGTGGAACCCACGCCTGTCGACTAACGTCAGTCAGAGCCAACGGCTTTATGACGTGGCTGCTTCGTAGCCGTTGGATTTCCAACGGCTAGTTAATCTGGACCTTTTGATTTCCAACGGGGAAAAAAAATACCGTTGTGCCACGTGGCATAATCTGGTGCGTTTGATTAAAATTTGAAAAAAAAAACAAACGACCAAGATTAATCCTACCGTTAAAAACGAAAAAAAAAAAATTTAAAAAAGGATTTTTTTTTTTATAAAGACCCCCATTCATCTTCTTCATTCCTCACACCACAACTCAATATTTTTTTCCTACATCAACTATATTTGTTTTTCACCTTCCAAATCCTTGTTTTACAAAAAAAAAATTCATGAGTGAGAAGGCAAATTGGTCGATCGCCAAAGATATTGCATTAATGGAGGCTTGGGTGCGTGTGACTCATGACCCGATCAACGGAAATGAGATGAGGGGTCCAGAAAATGTGGAAGAAGATTCATGCATTTTTTGTGGAGAAGATGCAAGGCACGCCCGACCGAGCAATCTATGTCCAGTAGGTACCGACATAAGGCCAACAAAGCATAAAATAATAATAATAATAATAATATTTTTCCTTGCCCTTGCCGTGCCCTTGCTCAACGGGTGGAGTTGCACAAAGGCAAGTACTGTTTTTGAAAGGCAATCAGTTGCCCTTGCCCTGCCCTCGCCCTTGCCCTCCTCTAACGGGTGGAAGTGCTCTTATATATTTGGACCTGCCCTGCCCCGTTTTTATTTCAAAATTTTTCGACCCACCCTGTATCTGCCCCGAACTGCGTGGACCCGCTTCGACTCACGGGTTCAAAGCCCGTTTGCCCAGCCCTAACATGTAGCCTATAGTTATTCCACATGCTAAAAATAGTAGGAAAATGCTCTAATCTACCGCTATTACTATTCAAAACAAATGGAATAACACTTAAGCAACTAACTTATTCAAGTTTTTCTCCAAGGTGACTATTCACATTGAACATGTTCTAAAATAGAGTCTTACATTGGACATATAACAACATAATATACAACTTCTTTGTAGGAGGTTCACCACTAAGTATCATAGAGACATTTTGTGACAAAATCTAATACCGAGTAATAAGTTGTTAAGTTGAGATAATATTTGATGTTGGTGGTGGACTGGGTTATTCTTGTGACACGTCCTGACCCTATTTGTTCGACTCGAATTTGCTTTCTTAAGTCGGACTTTCAAAAAATTGTATTGGCTCCAACTTAAAGGTAATAATTGAATGATTGGGCCTTCAAAAAGGTTGGTGGTGGCTGCAATGAATGGATGATGAAGGACTAGGCCTTCGAAAAGATGGGCGTTGGCTCTAGTGAATGATTATTGACCAAACTCTCGAAAAGATTGGCGTTAGCTCCGGTGTAATGAATTGACTAGTTCCCAGTGTGGGAATTGACTTCTCGTGTGACCCAGAGCCACTAGTGAGAAGGCGTGTTGGAGAATAGAGTCCTACATCAAATTTATAAAAAGATATGGGTTAAACTCACTTTACTACCCTCAAGTATTGTGAAATTCTCACTTTGCTACCCTTAGTTTTTTCCGTCTCACTTTTTATACCTAAAGTTTCATTTTTCTGACACTTTCATACCTCCGTTAAGTTTTCCGTTAGGTTCTCCGTTAAAAAAAAAAAATTGTTAAAGTATTGTTAACTTCTCCGAGCTCGATCCAAGGCGGAGAAGGCCATCGCCCTCCTCAAATCCGAGAAAGACCCCTCAAAAATCCTTGAAATCTGCAAATCTGCCTCCCTAACCCCCGAATCCCACCTCGATCGCATCCCCTTCTCCGTCGCCATCAACCGCCTCCGTGATGACAACCACTACAACTTCATCCGCCAGTTCCTCGACGACCTCTCCGCCTCCCGCCCCGACCTCAAAATGCAGCGCTTTGCCTCCCACGCCATCATCCTCTACGGCAAGGGGGAATCCCAGAGTAGCTAGAACCTAGCAAAACCCAGCTGGGTTTTCCTCATACTTTACTTTACCGGGTTTTCCTCCTCTTCCTCCCAAACCCAGCAAAAACCCAATCAGGTAGTCCATCAAAACAGTGTAAGTATGACAAGTTGGAGAAAATCCACACTGAATCATTTCCCTGTAAACATCAGTAGCCTCCTTCACTCTGTTGTCGCCAAACAAAATCTTCATATAAGCAGTGTAAGAAACAACAGTGGGAGCACTTCCCTGAGCTCTCATCTCCTCCCAAATCTGCACAGCCCCATCGAAGTAGTCGGAGACCAGGCGAGTGAGGGTGTTGGGCTTGGCGAGGCGGAGCGCCTCTTGGACGCACTCTCGATTGGGATCAAGATTTTTGGGTGATTAAATTTAAATTGAACTCAATTTGTGTGGGATTAATCAGCAATGAAGGATGACGACGGCCTTCCAAAAACGACGGAGACCAGCAGCGGGAAGAAGGAGAGCTCGGATTCGGGTCTAATACTCGGGAAAGGCAGGTACAAGTTTTGGGCTTTGGCCGCGATTTTGTTGCTCGCGTTTTGGTCCATGTTTACTAGCACCGTCACACTCCGGTGGTCTGCCAGCAACCTCAACCGCCTCTCCGACGACCTCGACTCCCCCATTCGCAGCGATCTAGATGTTCTTGTATGATTTTTTCTCGTTTTTGTTTTGTGGGTCGATTTGGTTGGATCTCTGATTTGATGG
Organism: Gillenia trifoliata; assembly: GCA_018257905.1. Taxonomy (NCBI): domain Eukaryota; kingdom Viridiplantae; phylum Streptophyta; class Magnoliopsida; order Rosales; family Rosaceae; genus Gillenia; species Gillenia trifoliata. The sequence goes on from CM031086.1 coordinate 12,716,386, forward strand.
GTTAGTGGAGGAGTGGGATGTGTACACTAATAGTCGTCGGATCAGATTACTGAGGTTCTGGCATGAGGCGTTTGAGGCTGCCTACGAGGAGTTGACCAGTGAAGTCCCTGGTGTTCGAGAGGAAGCCATAACCGAGATTACCAAGGTTCTGGTAGGAGGCGTTCCAGTCTCTTCTCTAAAATTGTCCACAGTGCCACGTCACCTTTAACAGAGAACTTAACGGAGAACTTAACGAAGGTATGAAAGTGTTAGAAAAATGAAACTTCAGGTATGAAAGTGAGACGAAAAAAACTAAGGGTAGCAAAGTGAGAATTTCACAATACTTGAGGGTAGTAAAGTGAGTTTAACCCAAAAAATATTATACAACTTATATGTGGGAGATTCACCACCAAATATCACTAATTTCTTTTGTGATAAAACTCAACATCTAGTAATAGATGAATATTGTAGATGATTAAGTTGGGACAATATTCATTTATTAGTGGTGGACTACATTGAGCCTCAGAAGTTTATTTGAAACAATAATAATGAGATTTGACTACAATATTTACATGTATTTAATACAATTACCATCTCAACGGTCAGATGATGATTGTATTAAATACATATATTCACATGATTATATCCAACTGTCAGATGATTATTGTATTAAATACGTTATCTCTTATAAGTGATATAGTTTTCTCAAAAAAAGAAAAAGGAGGAAGTGAGATGTGATTTGAGAAATTGTGCTCCAAAGAACGCAAGTTGATTTTTAAAGAATGCTAGTAACAATTCTAAAAACAAAATGATAGTTAAGAGGCATATATACAAAGGATGCAAGAAGAGAGAACAAAATATGTTGTACATGGATTCATGAAGATAAGAAATTGCTTATTTTCTAAGTGTCGGTGTTACTAATTTCTTGAGCCTAAAAATCTTTAGCATGTGGTCCCTTTTTTATTTATTTCTTTTCTGTGTTTTGCTGGTTATTTAACTTGGGTGACCTTGAATTAAGCTACATAAGATGAGATCGAAGATTGAATTTTATATAAAACTTTTTCATAAACAAAACCATGGATTTCAATTTAGTGTCGGTTCCTAAATACATGATTTATTTTTGGCCGTATAATGTCATGCATCATATATATCACAAAAAAACAAATCTTCAATTATTGTGGAAAAGATATCTGAAGTTGCTCAAAATCTTGGAGGATATTGTGTCGCACTGTTGTTTCTGAAGTAGGACCCATTGCCTTGCTTTCAGGTACCAACACAAAGTTCTATGTGTTCATGCATTTTAGGTTCTTATATTCTGCCCGACTTTCTTCTTGCTATTCGTGTTTGCGGCTTAAGAATCCAAGATATATATTAGGGTTTTTATTACACTTGGTGTTAAAATTGGATCTTTTAATCAAAATAATTACTGAAATTGAAAATTTATCAATTTAGTTTTTGAAATTAGGTCTCGCAAATTAACTTGGTCATTCCATTACATTTCCGTCAATTTTTTTATTATATGCTAACGTGGCACACAAGCGGGTCTCATCTATTCAATTATATGCCACGTTGATTAACCATAAAAAAAAATGTTTTTAAAAGATTTGGCACCATATAAAACATTTGTTTCAAATTTTTATAAAACAATTTTTTTTATGGTTAATCCATGTGGCACCACATAATTGGATAGGCAGGACCTACTTATGTGCCACGTCAGCACATAACAGAAAAATTGACGAAAATGTAATGGAAGTACCAAATTGATTTGCGAGACCCAATTTCAGGGACCAAATTGTTGAATTTTCAATTTTAGGAACCATTTTGATTAGAAAATCCAATTTCAGGGACCAACGATAATAAAAACCCTATATATTATTTAGTAAGTTCAAACCAATGTGATCTGTTCATCTTAGTAGGATTCATGAAAATGTATAAAAACATTAGGTAGTTGAATTTAGAGTTGGGCATTTGGACTCGAAGATTGGGTTGAATCGTTGAATTGGATAGGTTGATATAGTTTGATGCGGTTTTCTCCTTGTTATTATATTACGCGTAATAAGCAATCATAGATATGATATTTAGAGAAGTTAAAAGATAAACCTAATGACCGGACATACTTACAATGGTTAGACACAACTAAGTATCAAACTCATCACACATATGTATTGTTTTTGCATGCATGTGAATTGAACATGAGACATCCTGTAACCTAGTGAAGACAACTACTCTTGGACCAAAGGCAGTAAGTTTTTGTTTCATACATCTTCTTTCATTTCTTCCTCCTCCATACCATCACCCTTCCTCATCATTCTTCATCTCATTTCCTCAAATATACTTTCCATTTATCTAAAGCACAAAATAAAACTAAAAATAAAAATAAAATGATTATCAAACACGTCTTTAACATAAACCTTAATAAATTTGGAGATGAACCTTGTGATATCAGAATATGAATTGTAAGATATTTAAAGATGAACTTTCATTAAGAAATTTGAATATTAACTTTATTATGTATACATATGAACCTTATCATGGCATTTGAATATGAACCTTAAGAAGTTTGAAGATAAACCTTTTGATATCTAATTCATATGATCTTCGTTTTGATCATTTCTACATTGATCTTGGTTTCAGAATCGGCATAACTTGTAAACATAAGTATATCATATAGACTCATATAACAACACTCACCTGAAGAAATGCCATCAAAAATGAATATATCTAATGCGGGTTTTTATCACAACTGGTCTTTGAAATTGACCTAACTCATCATTTTGGTCCCTGAAATTGAAAATCGATCAATTTCGTCCCTAAAATTGACCTAACACATCAATTTAGTCTTTGCCATCAAATTATGTTAAATTTTTCATAAATAGGTTGATGTGGCATGATGTGGAGGCCACAATATCACTCATGTATTGCCACGTGAGGTAAAAAAAAAGAAACAATTTTTAAACAATTTTAAAGTGAAGAAAAGTAAGAACAAAAAAAAAAAAAAACAACCAAAGTCGCAACAGAATTCCAAAGTGCAGAGTGTGGCAGATGGCAAATTAGATGAAAGAAATGGTAACTCGGTGGGGTGTTGATGAAATTAAATGCTGATTTTATTTATTTATTTATTTTATATTTATAATGGTTTTTTTTTTTAAATGATATATCCTCCGCATGGCGTCATATCATTGGTTATGTGGCCCTCATGTCATGCCACAATATCACTAATGAACGGCAGAGACCAAATTGATACGTTAGGTCAATTTCAGGGATGAAATTGATCGATTTTCAATTTCAGGGACCAAAATGATGAGTTAGGTCAATTTCAAGCACCAGTTGTGATTCAAACCTTATCTAATGCATACTATAAGCTTGATCACAATCCCGAAGGGTATTGAAATCGAGGCATACTGGCCGACACCCAAACGGTGATGAAAGCCATGTCAAGCGGATGATATAGAAAATTCTGACTAAAACAAAACCAGAGTCTAAAATTATTAATACCAAGCGTAAGAGTGCGTAGAAATACAGGTAGAACCCTTAATACACAACATGAAATGTTCAGAGCATAGTTAAAGTGCAGTAAAGAAAATATGAAGTATTCCCATCCTGAGTAGGATGGACAAAACATACTAGCAGAAGAAGGAAATCCTACGTTTATCTGGTACTGAAGTCGTAAATACCTGAATCGTCTCGCTCTCCACAAGTCCAGCTACTAAGTCATAGAGGGGCGCAAAACAGACAGTGTGAGTGGGCAAAAATAACATTTTTAAAACCTTTGTTTTTCGTAACACAAGTAACCCCTCTCTGAAAAACCTGTATAGTTTCCCAAAAGCATACTACGTATAGTATGAAAACTGTCAAAACAATATAAAGGCACAAATTTCAAAGATACAGGTAAACACAAGCCCATCAACGTATATAGTATGCTTATCAACGTAAGCAGACACACAAGCCCATGCAGAAAGTAGCTACCTAGAATAGGTTGGGGGTAATAGATACATGCTCAGTACTACGATCACGTGAAGCTGACATTAATCGCGTCACATACAAGTCCTAGTTGCCTAATGAAAACTAGTATAGACTGGCACCTACAATGGATCCAAGGTGAGCATAACGGTGTGGATGTGAACATACACGTGATGGCTGATTCTGGCTCGGACGAGTACTAGACACCGAGTGAATGCATGTATGATGAGCAAATAAAAATACACATGATCATGCCATCACAATTTCACAAATCTCAATATAATATACTTTATACTTAAACTCGTAAGTAAAAGCATGGCATGATAGAAAATAATTCACAAAATCATCGTGAAAACTAATATAAATAATATAAGTTTCATAAAACAAAGCCCACTCACTGATATGTAGTTGGGTCGTAGTCGTCTTGCCTTACCTGACCCATGTACTTCTCGTGGTAAGTCCCACCTATATGAGATATTACTATGGTAATGATTAAACTCGTAAAGGTTACTAATTAAATGAATAAACGACACTTATTCCTTGTTTGCTCAATTTGGAGGTCCGAAACACTCCGAAAAATACCATACATACTGCCCCTAGGTAGTACGCATCGTCACGAGTTGCCCTGCGTTGACAGAAGTCGAAAAAGTGGTCCCACATGCCCCAGTGCACGCCGCACGCCCGGTCAACCCAAGCCGGTCAAACTAATGGCATCAACTAACGCCGTTAAATCTAACGGAATATTCCTAACCGCGTTAAAAGAATATACCTGAGAATATTTTTGATCTGGATCAGATTTGAACCGGTTTACTGACGTCATGACCCAGTTTGGACCCGGTTCAGGTCAGTCTAAACCGATCGTTGTCCGCCGCCGTCTAAACTCACCGGTTTGTAGAAAATTTTCAAACCTTCATAACTTCTTCATTTTTCAGCCAAATTTCACGTTCTTTATGTCAAAATGAAGCTACAGAGAAGGAGAACAAGATGGTACCTATTTAGAGTTTGAAAAATGGTCGAAAATGTCCTGAATCTGCGAGAAACTTGCTAGAAAAGCTTGATTCTTCCGTGTGCGATTTCTGTCGATCGGCGGGGAGTTTGAGCAATCAGTTTGTACGGTTGAACTCAATGAGTTGCGACCACTGTGTGCACTGTGCACATTTTCATGGGGAGAAAAAAAAAAGAATTAGGGAAAGAGAGAGGTCTGAGGGAAAAAGATAAAAGAGAGATTTGGGTTTCCAATTTAAGCTGGGGAACGGGGTCCCACATGGTACACACACCAACACAAATCTCAAAATAGAAAAGAAATATTTAAACGTACGTAACGTTTTCGTTATACGTTAGATTTTCGTCTTGTTCGCGCTCACACGTTCGTAGTGACGGGTACTATAAGAATACAACAAGTAAGAAGTCAGAATTCAAAAAGAGTTCAAACGTCCATGTAGGACCCCCACTTAGCACGTTCAGGAGCATTTTGGTCAATTCACACATTTGAAAAATAAAATACAATAAAAATTAGGGATGGGTCGTCACAATACTTACTAGAATTCCAAAAAGTGTAGACACAGACAAAAATCATAGATATACCAAGTAGTGCTCATATAGTCCTCACTACCGAAACTTCTTTAGTGAGCCCCAGCTCTATTGACATGGATGCAACCTATGGAGAAGGCATCACGAATTATGTAAAACAAGATTACGGACATTAGAGACGCATATAAAATACCATTTTTTTTATGAAGGAAGGTCAAATGATCAATTTGGCTCAAGTATTGTTAGGATTTTCACTTTCATCCTTACAGTTTTATTTTTAGAAGAAATAATATTTGCATTTCCCCACAAATAACGTATCTTCATTGTAGAAATTTCATAATCGGAATCGTTCAGTTTCTTAATTTTCATTTAAAGATCATCCCTACAAAAAAAATTATTTGAATCAGCTGACATATATAGAACAAATAGACGGTTTATTATTAATATGTTACTTGATACCTACACTGTTAAGGGTTTAGAGTCTAGGGTTTATAGGCTAAAATGATCATAGAAGTAAACAAAGTTTCATGGTAAGTACAAAAATTTTATGTTAATTTGAATGATTTATATTGTACTAATATTGCAGACATGTAAGTCACATTTGACCAGCTAGCTATTGTTTCGAGTTCTAACTTGGAATTATTGGATAAAGTGTTATAAATCGACCAGCTTTATTCTCACTTACGATTGCCCTCACGTTAAAGAGAGTTATAAACTTATAAATCTACCACAATTTTGTTAAAATACACTTCCTCTAATAATACGGGCAATGGAAACGACATTATAACTCTAAGGCCCCGTTTGTTACAGCGGGCTAGTTCGGACTAGATTAGCTTCAAGGACTAAACTGAATTGGCTTGACATGGACTAACCAATATAAAAATTATGCAACATTTGGTTCAGTGCTGGATTAAGAAGTACGACAATAAAAACATTTATTTTATTTTATTGTTAAATTGTTATTTTGTAGTTATTTCAATTTCTAAAAACCTAAAAAGTAAGAAAAACATTGTTTGACCATTTATTAATTTACTTTTGCCTTTAAAAAAACTAAAAAGTAAGAAAAAAATAAATTAACATCAGTCATCAGGCCCTTCTTCCTCGCAGAGAGATACGAAATCATGTCCATCAAGCAAGCAAGACCATTGTTTCTTTCTCAAAGCCGCTCTTCTTCTTTGGGAAGCAAAACCCATGAAAATATTTGATTACCGTGGAACAAATGGGAGAAAACCTAGCAAATTAATCAAACCCAAAGTCATAAATTCAATTGAACAACGTGAAGAACCCAGCCAAACCCATAAAATTTCTTGCCATAGAACAAAAGAGAGAACGTTTTCGTCATTCTGCAATATTTGATCGTTGGGTTTCAGAGTCAGTAACGAGAGAGAAAAAGTATAGATGGTTGATGGGTTGCAGATCTGGGGTGTTGGCGGCTCTCACTCTGACCTGGTTCTTCAAGAGATCACAGAAGAGATCGATGAAACAGCGATATAGGAGTCGGCGGCAGGGAGCTACGACGATTGCTGCTCTCTGCGAGAGCATGAAGTTGTAAGCGAGGATAGTCCTAGCTAATACCAAACGTTTACTCAGGATTAGATAACACAACATAGCGAGCCGTTTAGTCGACATGAGTCTGACTTAGAGTCATTTTTGTTAGTCCTTGCTCGCGCCAAACATAGAATTACTATCCCAACTAAGCCAGTCTCCCATAAAAAGGCCTAACAAACGGAGCCTAACGTGACTAAACAATGCCTGAAATTTAATGCTTTCATTTTTTTTGCAAGAGGCAGAAAAGATATTGCCCGTACTGCAAGTTGAAAACCAAGATATATGTTGACACCGATGAGTCAAGGCCCTCCTCATTGCACGTGTAAATACTACTACTCAGTACTCCAGTACAAGTGCCATAGTGTGCAAGTGCCACTTTGGATTTTGTACAATGGCACAAATCTCGAGGAAAAAGTCAATCTTTAAATGCCGTCTAGTTCTCTGGGCCCAAAACACCAATCCTAAACCCTACCACCTATCCTCCTCCTCCTCCTTCTCTTCTCTCACCAGATTCTTCCCTCCTTCGACCCACTGTCGGCGAGAATATTATAATGCATAACAGTGTATTTTTTATTAAATAAACAAGTAAAATAACTTAGTGTATGTGTTTATTTTATATACAATCAGAAAGCTGAGCTGTTTGTTTGTACTTTGCCTTTGCAATTAGGAGGCACACATATCTTGTAGTTTGATTTCCTCTTTAGCTTCCACCCACCTTCCAAATGTCTCGAACCAATGCAACTTGACTCAAGTCTCCATTTTCCTACTTCTATATATATTCTCTCCCCCTCTAAACCTCTCTCGCAACAAAAACCTCAAAATATTAAGCCCTCTCTCTCTCTCTCTCTCTCTCTCTCTCTATCACAAACAATTTACAGAAACATGGTTTCATCATCAGCATCAACATCTCTCATGATCTCTCCAAGAAAGCTTAGGTCAGATTTGTATTCTTACTCATACCAAGATGATTCAGAAACCCCACTAGTGGTTAATGTTCTTGCTTCTCTGATTGAGAGAAGCATGGCAAGGAACCAGAGGATTGCCAAGAATTGCAGCAACCCTTGGTACATGTCCAAGGACATGAAAAAGACTAGGATTTTTGAGTGCCATGAGACTCCTGACCTTACAATTCAGTCATACCTAGAGAGGATTTTCAGGTACACAAGAGCTGGGCCGTCTGTGTATGTTGTTGCATATGTGTATATTGATCGGTTTTGCCAGAACAATCCTGGGTTTAAGATCAATGTCACTAATGTCCATAGGTTCCTCATCACAACTATAATGGTGGCTTCCAAGTACGTTGAAGACATGTAAGTCTCTCTCCCTTTCTTAAGTTCTCAAGGTTCTGTATTTGATTCTCTTTTTCTCAGTATCGCTTGTATCAGAACAAAAGTTCTAATATGAAATATGTTTTTTTTTTAATTCATGACAGGAATTACAGAAATTCATACTTTGCAAGAGTTGGGGGATTGACAACCAATGAATTGAACAAGTTGGAGCTTGAATTTTTGTTCTTGATGGGGTTCAAATTGCATGTGAATGTGAGTGTGTTTGAGAGCTATTGTTGTCACTTGGAAAGAGAAGTTAGCATTGGAGGAGGGTACCACATAGAGAGCACATTGAGATGTGCAGAAGAAATCAAGACAAGGCAAAGTGAAGAGAGAAGATACAATCAGTGTGCTGGTGTTTTGTTGTAGGCCAAAATGAAGGATATTTCTTTTCCCCTATTTTGGATTTTATCCTACCAATTCTTCTGTACATATTGGTGCATAATATTTGTGTAAATGTATTATTTGGGTGGTTTAGGGAGCCAATACAGAGTGATGCAAAATAGTTATATCCTTTTTGGTATAATATTTAATTTCCAAGTTGGCGGTACTCTGAAAGTTAAAATTTAAAATTTAACGGTTAAAACACTTAAAATAACCGGTACTCTGAAGAGCTGAAATTTTTTTAATTATTGGTTGTTACGCCACACTTAACCTTGAAGTTGAATGCATCAAGGGGGAATTGGTAACTCTGAAATCCAATTAGAAGGCCTGCAAACATATTGGTATTTTTCTTCCATAATGCAACATTGATTTGATTTTGATGTGACAATTGAAGTTTCTAAAAAGACCATGAAAGTGATTGAATTTTCCAGCAGCGCCCATCAAACATGTTTAATAGATGTTGAATACCCAGAGTTTTTCAATATAAAAATAAAATTTAACATTTAAAAAACTCAATACTAAGAGCACCATAGAATTTTGTGGAGGCGACACCCTCTTATGGAATTGCTGCCGTCCGGGGTGTTTTGGGAACTTTAGTGGATAATGGATAGGTTAAGTAAAAGGATTCCTTGTTTTTTTTTTTTTTGGTCAAGAGTGAGAAGTAGACAAATGGGATGGCTACTTTGGAAGTGTGTTAAGAAAAAGGTAACAAACATGACAAAAAAAATTATATTAAGAAACCACCATCCATTTTTTAAAACTTCTCTATTACCCCAAAGAGATCTTATTCCTTTTAATTTGTTTTTCACGCTTGAGCACATAATCAAAGTAATAGGAAAAGGAAGAAATGCCATTTGTAAAGCATATAAAGCATAAATATGAAGACTTGACCTTGTCCTTTAATCATTACTCTTGGGTTTGAATTGATTAAATATTAGATTTATATTTAACGTATTAAAAAGTTGCAAATAATAAATATTACGATGAAGGATCATTACCAACAAACGACAACAATTAAGGAGGAAAAAGTGAAGAAAAAGAAAACAATTGCAATGGTGGAGAGGACAAGTTCTTGATAGAATCAGCGTCTTCTACTTAAAAGGCCGGCAAAGTAGAAATGATCAAAGTAGTACTTGAACACTATTTTCTTTCAGAATAAAATTTCACCGTCCCTACATATTATAGGTATAACTTTGCCTCTTTCCTTTTTTTGTTCAACGGTATTTTCGAATGATGATAAGACACATTGACTAGGAATGAGTACTATAAGGCTGTCTCCAAGGGGAGTGGGGGAAAAAAATCCCAAATTTTGGGTCCAAATTTTGTCCAAGGGAAGTATTTTGGGAGTGGAAAAAATAGGAATTTGGGATTGAAATGGAACTAGAGAGAGAAGAAAGGAGGGGAAAACAAATTCAACAAGCTGCATGTGGGGGGGGGGGGACACTTGCGGGCCCCAGCTAGCAGGCAGGAATCCAATGCGGGTAGGTCCATGGCAAGCCCATATTCAACGGCAGAGATGAGTTGGCTGTTGAGATCCAATGGCCCACGCGCGTTTGTGGGTTATAATCCAATGTGGCGGGGCCACACTTTTTCTTTTCCAACGGGTACAAAATGTGTGGCCCAGATTTAGTGAGAGTTGGAATCCAACGGTTAGTTTTGAATTTTTTTTTCAACGTATACATTTTTAATCTAATGGCCCATATATGTTTAATCAATCTTAACAGTAATAAAAAAGATCCAATGACTGAAATTTAAATCCAACGGTCCAAATAATATTATTTAATAAAAGCACACCTTACATTATTTAAAAAACAAACAAACAAACAAGTAAATAAAAGCACACCTTACATTATTTAAAAAACAATTACATTATTTAAAAAACACACAAACAAACAAGTAAATAAAAGCACACCTTGCATTATTTAAAAAACAAACAAACAAACAAGTAAATAAAAGCACTTGGTTTTACTCATTATCATCCACTTCACCATTCAATTCAACATCTCCTCTATGATTCCAAAGTTGTTTAATCAAATCATTCCAAAGAGTGTGGTGAGCATCTGCGTTTCGAATTCTATTATGCCGATCCATATAATCCGCCAATGTATGCCTATCATGTCCATACCCGTACTCCACTTCGGGCTCCATATCATACTCATACTCATGCTCATCTTCTGGTTCCTCATACTCATTCTTAACAATCATATTGTGCAATATTATGCATGTCATCATGATTGATTGTAGGTCAGCCGGTGCCCACATGCGGCAAGGCCCTCTAACAATTGCCCATCAAGCTTGTAGTATCCCGAAGGCTCTCTCCACGTCTTTCCTATATGATTCTTGTTTTTTGGCAAAGAATTTTTTCATGCGGGTATCAGGTGAATGAATAGTTTTCACCTCAAGAACCAAAAAACGCATGCCATATCCAAGTGTCATAAGATGCCACAGCCTCAAGAACCACGGTTGGACGACCATGGTGCCTAGTAAATTGCCCACCCCAACCGGAAGGGCAATTCCTCCACTCTCAATGAATGCAATCAAGACTCCCAAGCATGCCTGGAAATCCCCGGCGCTCTCCCTTGCTTAGTAGCTTTTGAATGTCGGCTTCATTTGGGCGTCAAAGGTACCATCGTCCATAGATCTCTACAATGGCTCTACAGAACTTCATGAGAGCCTCAACAGCTGTGGACTCCACACCTAGTATATTCATCGGTGAAATCAGCTGGGAGCTCGTATGCAAGCTGTCGAAAGACGCATGTAAGCTTCTGTTCCGATGATAGACCAAGACTGCCTACAACATCTTTTTTTTGGACAAAGTATCGATTGTGTGCGACAACAGCTTGCATGATGGTGTCGAAGAGTTCTCGCTTCATTCGAAACTAACTACAGAAGTAGTCCTTCATGAGGTTTTCATGCCATTTTTCTCTTCCACGATTAATAACTTCATGACCAACAACCGAACCTCCATGTTTCGGACGCCTACCACGAGCCTCCAACAATGCCTGATGACGAGCAGCAGCAACAACGACGGTGTGTTAATGGTTGTCTTCGGCCTCATCAAATGCTTCTAGTATCTGAATTCGGTTGTCCCGACTTGAATCCATTGAAAAAGGAAAGTGTTTTTGCAAAAGTATCATATTTAAGAAGGAGGTGTGTGTTTGCCTGAAACTCCTTCTGCTTATAAAAAGGAATTGAAGATAACAACTATGTAGGCAATCAGTGAAGATAAGATAAAAGTAGATAGGAAATCTGAAAAGTAAGAGAAAAAATCTTCAAAGATTAGATTTTTAGTATGTAGGACATCCAAACAGTTTTTTTTCTGTATGTCAGAAATAATTGTGATATGAAATCCAATGATATCGAAGTCAAAAATATCTCAACAATTTTTTTTTTCGGATTTTGAATTTTTTTACATTGAAACGTTCGTAAAAATAAAACAACATAGATTATACAAAAACTAATTCCAAAATTGTTTCCAAAAAAAAAATTATCAAAGAAATACAAAAGTTTAACAAATTGTAAAGTTGAGGGTGGGAATTATAAGTCCCTTTGAGTTGGAGGAAAAAACTAACAAACCTCATACGTATAAATGAATAGTTCAAAATACGGGACTAAATTTTAGAATTTGGAACCTTTGGGTTGGAGATAACCTAAGAATATAGAGATTTGTAATAACTTTGAATTCTGCATTGATTGTGCGTCACCAGCTAAAACTTTATTTTTGTAACTCAATGACAATTTATACATAATTCTTAACATGTGATTCTTCTTTACCCCTTCTATCTTTACTCTTTAGAAGTCGTTAATAACCATTTAAGGTGAATTTCGTGTCCTTAATCCTACATGGACTCGAGCTAGCGTTTTAGATGGGATTTTAGCTTATTATAGATTTTTCTGAAACTGTTATGGGAAGGACAAGAGATTCCATCTTTTAAGGCATACATTATTTTGAATATATATGCGAAGTAGTTAGCGCCATTTGGTTCAGTAACATTTAATTTTTTACTTTATTAGAGGATGCATTGAGTTCAAATTCCATAGATAACAAATATTGAATAATATAATAAAAATTGGTATTTTTCTTAACAAGACAATGTTCTGAAATACTCTAAACTTGCGAGGAAATAGATTTTAGTTCCAATGCAAGAGGGTGTCGAACACTGCTTTTGGTCAATAGGTCTCATCCATATCTGCATAGAAAAAAGTAGTTTAAGATATACATTAGAGCATCTTCAATGGTGTAGGCAAACTTGTACTATAATGGCTGACGTGGCAAGTTTTCTACTCAGTTGCCTTGTCACGCCTCTGATTTGGCCTAAGCTAAACCCGAGCAGGTGACACTTCACGTTACTTTTAAGAGCAAAAAGTAACTACTTCAAAACTAAACTTAAACAATTTCATTACCATTTCTTAATTTATGCCTCAAAATGTACTATAAAGGCTCCAAAATTTAGAACAAATGTACAAAACATTTAATGTACACAGTGTTGTCAAAACAACTACAAAAACATTTAATGTCTTCCAAAATGATCCAAAATCTTCAATAGCTCTTCAAATACATCCAAAACATGCCAAATTCTCACCGCATGTTTATCTGAAAGGGAAGGGAAAAAGGGTGAGCTACAAAGCTCAGTAAGCAACAATATCTGAAACAAAGTGATTTGAATGCACAATCAAAAGAGTTGAATTCAAAGGCTGCAATACAATGAACACATGAATTCAGTGAATCAATAACAATACAAATCGCTTATGTGATTCCTCATTAGTGAATCTAATGAGGCTTTATACCCATGGTCGTCACATGGGCATTATTACCAACTGATCAGAGCTTCAAACTCCTTCACAAGGAAGACACAAACACTATGATTCAGACGAACTAAATCAACCACAAGTTCAGATGCTATTTGATATTCGAATACAAACACTTTGAGCAATGAAACGAAGGCAAAGGTATCTGAATCAATAATCAAATGAGGTTCAAATATCAGAGGAGCCAAGTGAAGACTGAAACAAAATTGAATAACAAAGTAGTTCAAAGATTTAGAAACATGGAAGCAAAGCAAAGCTAAGCTAACAACACAAGGATACTTATTGATTCAGAACACAAGGATAGTTACAAGAATACTTATTGAATACTTACTTGATTCAAAACACAGTGATACTTACTGAACACTTACTGAATACTTACTTGATTCAAAACATAGGGATACTTACAGATTCATTTAGTTTGAAACCATGAAATCCAGCAAGTAACAATTACTCCATGTATTTCTTAGCTTAGACAAGTTTCTCTCAAACTCCAATCTCTTAGCTTTGGTTGAAATATGTAAAAATGGGTTGAGAGAAGCAAAAGCTGTCAATAACAAGGAGCCAGCTTTCTTTAAGCAACTGGTGAAGGTTACTTCAGTAGTGGGTTTGGTTGTTAAGAGGTGAGAACTTACTTCACATGAGGGTTTGCTTTAAGCAAGCAAGCAGCTTAGCTTTACAGATGATGCTTAGTTTGAAGTGCTAAAATATATCATTTTGCACCCAAACAGTTAGGCAAATTACACTAGAGCCTCAAAATAGTTGGGCTGCTACATGCCTCCTGAAAAAAAAATGTCACTCAAATGAAATAGGCAAACCAGATAGGCAAAACTTTATTTTATTATTTTCTTTCACTTTTAAAATTACTTTTATCTTTTATCTTCTTCACACTTTTCACCTATTTAAGTCACATAAATTTTTTTTTCAAATGATTGAAGAGTTTTACCAAAAAAAATAGGAGTATATAAAAGAAAAAATTTTACCCGATCATGTTGAGAAATTCCACTTTCGTGTAGATCTTCCACATTTGAAATAGCAGCACAAAACTTGTTAACAACATGGTTAATACGAACCCAGGTGATTGATTTGTTATTTAAATAAAAGTAAATAGTAAAATTTAATTGTTAAGATCACCACATGGAGTATTTAATTATAAATGAATATGTGGGGTTCATTTTTGCTTATACATATAGAAGTAGGCAGTGTTGCCTATTTTGGGGGAGTAGACAAATTTTGCCTACTCAACTAACTACTCTATTGGAGCTTGATTTTGCCTATATGACTCATAAAAAAAAATTTGATTATTCATTTGCCTCCTCAAAGAGATGTTCTTAGTTAAATTAGAGAGATGCTAGTGCTAAGTAGTCACTGCCCCAGCTACCGCAAGGCTGCTCTAGAGCATATTATGAACACTACCTTTTTCTGAATGATCATAGACATGAATAGATGCGCACCCTCACAATTGTTCCCACTTTATAATGATACAAAAGAAAAAGAAACTATAGCTTCTTTAATTTTTGTGGGTTTGTGGGATGATTGATCCCCTATCAAGTTGACTATATAATAAAAACTTAAGAAAATAGATCGATATGCCAGGGTTGGTATAAGAACCAGTACTGCCTCAACATTTTTGTTGATGATATTGGTGTGCGGGGGCCTTTAGTATGGAAAATAATATATTGGATGGTGAGTCCTACAAAAATCTGAGGGTAGTCATGGTGTTGATCCTTGTGTATACTCCATTTCATAGAGGCTGAAATATTCATATATGATATAGTCAACTTTTTTCATATGCAAACCAATTCCAGCTAGTGCACATCCAAACCTCAAAAACAAATATAAAGATAAGGGGAAAGTTGGTACATAAAATAAAAGCTTAATAATTATGATATGAATCAGAAATTTTGCAGCACCATTCCTTGCCACCGCTTTTCTAAATGACCAAATGCACTTTAAAATCCTCACTGCACTTACTTTATCATAACAACAAAAACTTTCCCCCACTCTACAGATAATACGTACTTAGCTCCTTATGTATAAGAACCATTATTTCTTATTGCACATATGTAATAATTCGAACAATTTATTCTTTTTTTTTCATTTAAAAATATTTTTAGAAAAATTATATAATTTGGAAACCGTTTATTAATTTATATGTGTAGAACAAATTGATGATTACGATAACAAGTAATACTTTCATGATTAACCATTTAAATGATCTTCAAATCAAATGAAATTTTTTAGAGATAATCACAACGATAAGAATGAACGACTCATATTATGATGTATATAGAGAGATTATGTTAGAAATGGCTGGCAGTGTCTCTATGTATTCACCTAATTTCCAATAAACAATGCTTAATATTAGTGACTAATCGAGTTCTCAATAACACACTCTCTCTCATCCAATACTGAGAGTCATACTTTGTGTCTGCTATATATGTATTTTCCTTGTTAACATATATAGGGCAAGCTAATTAATTTCACTTGCCTGATTCATATTTCTCGGATCCTTAGTTTCACTTAATTTCTTGGATCCTTCTAGTTCTGCTTTGACATTAATTAGGTTCCTTAAGATCAAATTGTTTAGTATATTACAAGAACTGGTTGTCCATGTTACAAAACAGGTAGGAATGTGAAAATATCAGATATATATTACTAATTTATTAGATCCACCTTCCCAAGAAGAGAAACTAACATTTGCTCACCCCAATTATGTTCTCCAATATACAACAAACAAACAAAAAAACTACACATAATCAGCATAGTATGTGGGTGTTTTCTTTTATTATGTAGACTCACGTTATTAATCTTGGATATTTTTTCAGTAATGAATTCGAGAAAATGCCAAATTGTGGAAGTTTGTGGAAATGTGCAGAAGAGAGTGCACGAGCTCCTAACGAGAAGGCCTATAACTTTCGTTTAGGTGTCATCTCCAAAATCGAACACTACAAACCATGAAGCTTATATTATTTTTTAACCGTCAATTAACGTTTATATTTATGCTCGGTTATTATACCCGTAATTTATTTTTTTCATGCCGGTTCTTTTTTGAAAGCATGATCTTTTACTAAATGCAAAAAGATGAACGGTTTGGATCGTTTATATTATGTCCCCGTCTTTAGAGTTTAGACAAATTTGTATAGGACGTTATAAAGTTTATAGAAACTATATAACATTATCACACTTTTCAATAAACTGTCAATATGGGGACATTCTATGAACGATTGGAACCGTTCATCTTATTGCATTAAGTAAAGATCATGTTTTCAAAAAAGAACCGGCATAAAAAAAAAATTACGGATATAATATGTTACAACCCGTCCCAAAATTTTATGTGAAATTACCAGAATACCCCTAGTGGTCAATATTGACTTTTGTTGACTTTTCGATACGACATGTGAAAAATTATTTCTTTACATATTCAAATAGTACTCGTCGATACGAACACGTGGACACAAGCGGAACTCAATTCGGAGTTAAAACGAACGTTTTACGAAACGTTAAAGTGTAGGGGCATTTTAGTAATTTTCACACCCGTAAGTAAATTAGGGTTTTTGGCTGGCTGCTGTGCAGCCAACCCCCTCATTCCCTCTCACTTTGCACGATCTCTCCCACCTCTCTCTCTCTCTCTCGGCCAACTTCACAAAAACCACCAAAACCCTAGTTGTTGGACGAATCACAAAACCGTCGAACCGTCGCTCAAGATTATTACCATTACGATCGTCTCGTCATTTTGGACGAGACTGTGATTTCAGAATCTCCAAACTTGAACCCAATCGACCAAACCGACGTCGGAACGATATCGGCAAACTGCCATTCAATTTTCTGTACAATCCCGACCAAGGTAAGCCTCGAAACCATTACCATTGGTTTTATTACGTTGAGTAGGTTCAAATCGATATAAAGAACGTGCAATTTGGTGCAGTTTTGAAGGAGCACAGAATTAGGGTTTCCCGAAGCTTTCCGGCCAATTTCAGGCCATCTCCAGCCATTTTTCCGGCTCCAAATTGGTATGAAAATATTCTACCCTTCAATACCTTCAATTTGATATATGGCACGTTGAATTTGGCCAAGGAATGAAGAAGTTATGAATTTTTGAAGTTTTGGGATTAATTCGGTATTTTTCCAGAAATTCCGGCGAACCAGCGGCGAAGGACGGCGGCGCCGGCGGCGGCTCCGGCGATCGGCGAGGGGAAGAAGAAGAAGAAATATTCCGTCAATGGTAACAGAATATTCCTGACGACGTCAGAATATTCCGTCAGAAAGGTACATTCCGTTAAATCTAATGGCGCTGACGTCAGCCGCGCGTGGGATGACTTCACCAAGTGCGTGCAGGCGCGTGGCGACACGTGCCAGCGCGTGCCGGTGCGTGCCAATGCGTGGCCGGCAAGTGGCGGCGCGTGGCAACGCGTGCGGTGGCGCAAGACTGCGCCGGCGGCGGTGGACGGTGGTTGTAGGGTTTTCAGGCCCCGAAAATCGTTTTTCGAGCCCGTTTTCGCTAAAAGAGTATTATTTTTGGAATATTTTTCTATAGGGCCTATATTAATTTATATTAGGGAGGTTTTAATATTTTTCCCCTAATATTAAATAGGTAATCCTTCGACCCAACACTTCGAGGAGGGCAACGCCGAGGGGGATTTCACTCCCGATCACCTGTGAGTGGACTTTTGTTTTCGTACTTGGTTTATATGCTTGAAAATATTTATGAAATGGTTTTTTTACATGAGTTTAAATGTTTTTTAGGCATGCTTATATATATATATATATATATGGATATGAAATGATTTTGAGATTTGAATATATATGGATATATATTATTAAATGGTTTTAGCCTATGATTTCGGGTATGTATAAATATTGGTATTTGATATATGACTCCGATGAGAATGTTATTTATGCAACGTTTAAATATTTGGGAAATTATGAAGTATATGATATTCTTCACTTCTACACATGATATATGTATGTATGTTTTCAAACACACTTGGTATGCTTTCACAACGTTGTAGTACCGTCTCACGGCCGTAGGACAAGTCTCATATGTTTGGGTCACACGCACTGTACTCCAGGGGTATTGTCCGGTAAATACCTTAGTGCAAGCTTGTCTTACGTTTATATTTATTTTGGGGAAAAGGCCCCACTACGTAAGGACTCGGGTGTGACGCGCTAAGGCGCAAGTGCTTACATGTGTGTGGTACTAGGAGTACAAATTGATTGATAACGGAAAGTGCTTGTATGGGGATTGAGAGGCTGTTCCTCAACACGTACATGGATGATTGCTCATATACCCTGTGTTGGTTTTCCTATTATCATATTATCGAAATATATGGCGAAACGAGTTATGGAAATATGATTTGTTATCTTTGGATTTTATATTGATATATGTTTCCAGTTATACCTAAAGTACATTTTGATTTATACTACAATAGTATGATTTTTACAAATATACTGGATTTCAAAACAGGGGGTTACTATGTTGAAAAGAGAAAGGTATTTCGAAAACTTTTATTTTTCGTCCACTCACACCTTTAGTTTTTGCACCCCCTTTAGGACCTAGTGATAGAGCATCTGGTGACACATCCCGATCCCAGACACGCCAGGTGTCGGGAAGTGCTGGCCGACACGCGTTAGGTGACGAAAGCCATTTAGAAAAATTTAAGAATAAATAAGGAAAATTGAATTAAATAGGGGTCAGAGTGCACGGAGTGTGAGGGCGGAAGAATAGTAATAAAATAATAAGTTGCGAACAGAGTAGTGGATACAAAATAATTACAAGAGTAGAGATTCCCTACATTATCATACCACCGCATCTCGACGTCTCAAGCTCCAAGCCAACTAATCCTGGAGGGGAGCAAAACATAAAACGGTGAGTGGGTCAAAAAGTAAAGTTTGATAAAACCGTTGTTTTCAAAAGTCTAGTAACCCCTTGTTTGAAAACAAGTATAGTTTGAGAAAATACATCATACCCGTAGGCATGAACCTCAAAACACTACCATGAAAACATTCGGGTACTCCCCGATAATGATGTACTGATATGCTCACCCATATGTAAACACACAAGCCCAAGTGGCTAAACCACAAGGAACAGGCTAGGTATAAAAGTAATACGCTGAGTACTACAATGATGCGAGTCTAACGCTAAGCGCTGGTGCACAAAGTGCAGTCACACAAGTTCGAGTTGCCTAGTGCAACCTAGAACAGGCTAGTACCTACAATGGATCCAAAGCTGCGTAACGATACTGGTAGTGACTACTCCAAACGTCAAGGCTAGTCCTGGCCACAAGACTGAGTACTAATACCTGGGGTGTTTTACATCTACTGATGAGCAACAGTATGAAAACATGCATGGCAATATAATACGAATGTTCTACCTCCAACAAACGTATATGATATGAACTATGCTAACAGTTTAAAGAAAGCGTTGAAAGCCATACGTATATATATACATTTATCAAACAAAGACCCACTCACTCACCTGTAGGTAGCCGGGTCGAAGTACCCCGTCCTGGGTAGCCCCGGTAGTCCTCTGGATAGGCCCCACCTATATGAGATATCACCGGTACAATGATTAAACTCATAAAGGTCACTAATTAACGAATTAATTAAACCTATCCCTTGCTTTTGCAAATTGGAGGTCCAAAACACCTCAAAAATTATCGTGCGTACTACCCCGAGGTAGTACACGTCGTCACGAGTCGCCCCGTGAAAACAGAATCGAAACAGGACCTCCCATGCGCCCCCACGCGCGGCAAGCCGCGGCTCCACGCGCAGCTCACGCGCGGCTCAGCCGAGCCGGTCAGCGCCGGTCTGAACCGGTTCCCTAATGTCAACAAGGCCGGTCTGACCTGGTTTGCTGACGTCATCGTTGACGTCAGCGCTGGTCATCCCTGCCGATTTTCCGTTGGCCTGAAAATGGGGGAGAAGCCACGGGTGAAAAATGCCGATCTTGAGTTCTTCGATTCTCGGCCAACCACTGCCATCCAAGGCTTGAACAAGGTTCCTGGGACTTCCAAGAGCTCAATGGTTATGATTTTGAAGTGTTTTGGGCTCGGTATCACCGGCAAAGTCGACGGGAAAAATGTCGGGTTTCGCCGACGGTTTACAAACTTTGGATTCTGGGTTTTTCCTGGAATTTGCAGGGTTGCTGGGTACTAAACGAGTTGGTTGTGATAGCTTGGCCATGAAAAATGGCCTGGTGATAGCTCGGGGAGAGGGAGAGGAAGGCTCGGGTGCCTTTAGTGATTTGGAGCTTTTTGGTTCGTGTTGCAGAGAAGAAGAAGATGAGGACTGGGAGACAAGGATCCAGATTTTCAGGGATAAGGCCACATGGGCCTGCAGACATTTGGGCCCCAGCCCAACCACCAATCTGTCCCAAAATTGAATTACGGGAAACGTCGAAAATCAACGCCCGTAAAATATTCGTTCGGAGTCCGAACGACGTCCCGCTCGCGTCTACGCGTTCGTAACGACGAGCACGACAAGAAAATACAGAGGGAAGAGTCGTACGAGTTACGACGCAAAAGTCAAACGAAAAGTCAACCAGGGGCATTTTCGTCAATTCCCACTTCCGGAAATAAAATAATTTAAATTTTTGAACGGGCTGTGACATCTGGTGAAGTCGAGGCATCCGAGTGGCAGCTCTGATTCTATTTCCCGAGCATGTAGGGATTTACTATTTCTTATTCAGTTTCTTAAATAATATCCATCCCGGTTATGGATAGGAATTCTAGGAACTTGATTCATTATTTTGTTTCCGCTGATTCAAATTAGTACGCTCTGAACCTTGTGCATATTGACATTATTCCGCAACTTTATGGTAATTTAATTTGCTTAAACTAAGTGTTGTCATGCATTTAATGGCTTCGTCACTTACGAGTGTCGGCCAGCACGCCCGAACTCGGTATCTATGTGGGTATCGAGGGTGGGGTGTATCATAATAACCGAGCATAAACGTAAACGTTAATCGATGGTTAAAAAATAATATAGGCTTCATGGTTTGTAGTGTTCGATTTTGGAGATGACACCTAAACAAAAGTTGTAGGCCTTCTCGTTACGAGCGTTTGTATATTTTTTACAAATTTTTCCCCCTTCTGAATTACTTATTATGAATTTTTCAGTGTAAGTTAATTCTTAGGTTAAGGCAACGAACACTCATTCGTCGCCCAAACCCTTAAAAAATATGCCCCAAATATTGGCAGGTTTAGAAATTATTTTTAACAGTTTGGGCAACGAACAATTTACTTTGGGCGACGAAAATAACTAATTTTGGGCGATGAAGTACAATTGGTCGCCTTAAGAGACTTTGGGCGACGAATATCAGTTCGTCGCCTAAGATATATTTGCAATTTTTTGCATCTGGTTACAAAACATTTTTTTATTTATTATTTTTAACAGTTTGGGCGACGAATAATTTAGGCGACGACGTACATTTCGTCGCCAAAAGTTACTTTGAGCGACAAATATCATTTCGTTGCCTTATGTTGTTTTGGGTGACGAAAACATTGGTCGCCTAAGTTATATTTTCGTAGCCTAAAGTCACCACTTTAGGCGACGAACCATTCGTTGTTTAACAAGTTTTAGGCGACGAATTGTTTTGTCGCGCAAAAGTTTGGCGCCAAATTCTACTTTGCCGCGACTTTTTCCATCTTTTGAGCGATGATTGTATTTATTCGTCACCCATTGAAATTTTAAGCGGGGAAGTCGCCTTAATCTTTAGACACTTTAGGCGATGAAACAGGGATTTCGTCGCCCAAAGTCATCTTGCCCGACGAAAAATCCTTCGTTGCTTAAAGTTTTGTCGCCCAAGCTGTTTTTTCTACTAGTGGTACGATGTGGCACCAATCAAATTTGTGCTTTAATTCAAGTTGAAATTTGATTAATAACTATAATAAAAATTTATATGGTGTAAAATGTACCATATCATTTAGTACAAAAATTTGGTGTATGTAGCACCACCTTTATTTTTTAATCTCTTTTGTCTTCTCATTTAGGTTATTCTTTCTATTTCTCCATGCTCTTGAAATGTGTGGTCCAACCATTCAAAATGGAAGAGAAGTTGAACTTATTTTCTGTAATCGATTAAACAATATATTAATTATAAACCATACTATAGTATAAACAAATTATGGGCAATGATAGGGGAATCTCTTCTACATTATTGTGGTTTACTTTAGGAACGCATATATGGATGATAGATGTTGGAATCCCACATCTTGTATTTGGTTAAATACTCACATAATCAGATCTTAACGGGTATATGCCCCCAAGTCCACGATCACTTACCTAACTAAACTCTTATTATAGTCTATCCAATTTTTACTGAAAAACATGACATATGAAATTAGATTTTTGTCAACTTATCACAGAAATGGCGGTTGGAATAGAGTTAGCTAAGGTTGTGTGGAGTTTTGAATTAGTTCCTAGTCTAGCAAAAAGCTGCTGATCTATCTTCTCCTAGAAAAGTCCTCAAATTGCAGTCGCGTTGGGAATATCTTGAAAATTCATTTAAGAAGAATCAATTTGATGCATGGAATTGACCTGAAGAAGATTGCAGAGAAGATGAATGGTGCATCTGGTGCAGAACTGAAAGTACTCTTTCCCCCCCCCAGGGCTTGGGTTTATCACTAAGCGAGGTTTTGTGGGCTGTATCAAATCTTTATTGTCATTTTATTAAGAAGATTTTGAGATGGCGGTGGCCAAGGTAATGAAAGAAGGATATCGAGAAGAACATGTCGCTGCTCAAGTTGTGGATTTAAATTACGTTATCGTGGTGTGTTCTTTGAGCAATGGAGGCATGAAAGACGATGTTTATGAGGATATTTGCAGGCATGAGCATCTTGCCTGGCTTATACTTTCTTGCATTTTACTTACTGGGTGGAGGGTTTAAACCATGATGTTTTTACTTGCAAACTATCAAGTGTGTGCCTCTCTCTATGTTAAATTTTATATATTCTTCAATTCCAAATTATGTTTATGCTTCCTTCTAGTGTTAATGCATGGCAATTTTCTGTTTCATTCTCTTCGCTCCGACCCTCATACTGCTATCAAGGCACTTATTGATACAGTTGATGCGGGAGTTGATGTGACAGTAGTTAGGAGTGATTTATTGGCCGCTGCTAGGTAAAACCCCGGGACATTCTTACTGTTATGTACTGTTATGGATTACTTAATTTATTGGCTGCATTTTGCATTATCTTCACTCCGACCCTCTGATCAGAGTTAGAAGTTGGAAGATGCACCAGGACCTTTCAAGATCTACCAACGCAGGAAGACAAGGATCAGGCCATCTGCCGATTCCTCTCTATCCTTGTGGTTGGATTCCTGATTGCATCAGGAATCATAATTATGTTTCCTTTAATTTAATTTTTTATTTTAAGTCCCCTAATTATATTATGATTGTCATTAGTTTTTTTTCCTAGTTGGATTTATTTAAGTTTCCCTGTGGTTTAAAGATTAAGTGTTTATATAAACCCTATGGCTGTATTTCGGCAATCATGCCTAAGTTAATAAGAATTTTCAAAGTTTTTCAGAGATTGTATTTCAATTTGATGTGATTCTAAATTTCACTCTTGGTGAGAGATCAAGAGAGGGTGAGAGGCCCGAATTTATCTATATTTTCCCTTTTACTATTCCAGTTTATTCCGTTGCATACCTATCCTACATCAAGTTGGCACCAGAGCCTGGTTTCGTTTTAACTAAGGTTGTAGTTTTCTTTCCCCTTGCATGCCCAAAACCCGTAGCGACAGGACATATCCGACTATGAATTCTGCACAATTGGTTCAGTTTATGGAAGACATGAGAGACATATGTCTGAACTGAAGACCGACATGAGACAACAGCCGTAACAACTAAGAGAACAATCTGCTGTTGCAGGTCGTTGTATAGTAGATATAGAAGAGTCTATTCGCTAAGAGGAAGAAAGCGTGGATGGAGGAGAGAGGATTCCTGATAGGAGACATCACAACAGGAGAAACGATCAGGATCGCAGGCATGACAGGGACTTGGAACGACGTGATTTCCGACATGATTTTGATCAGAACCCTTATGAGAAAGTGATGAGATCTGTCTGAAGGAGAGATGAATCCAAAGGTTTTCCTTGATTGGCTAGTTGCTATGGATTGCTATTTTGAGTGGCAAGACATGTCTAAAGGACAAAAGGTTAGATTTGAAAAACTCAAATTAGTGGGACAGGCTGGATTATTTTGGTCTACTGTGGAAAGACGATTAGAAAAAGCTGGTGAAAAGCCAATTGTTCAATGGGTTGAGATGAAAGAAAGATTGAGGACGAAATGTGTTCCTTTATCTTATCAGCAACGTTTATTGAATTTCTGGCAAAATCTTCGTCAAAATAACATGTCAGTCGTTGAGTATATTGCAAAAATTGTGGAATTTATGTTGCATTGTAACATAACAGAGGATCGAAAGGTGACTATTTCCCACTTCAGATTAGGCCTAACAAGGGAACTTCAAAGGGCATTAATTCCTCATAATATAGATTCCTTAGATAGGGCTTACCAAGTTGCACAAGAACTGAAATTTTACCTAAAATCCTCTAGTGTATCCATGCAATTTGACGTTCGCAGACCGGAAAGACCCGACTTTTGTGCCAGCACATCTAGAACAAAGTCTAATACAAATCCAAAGGGTTTTACTGCACCCAACCCGATGAAAACCGAGAAGGGACGGGGAGTTCAATCTGAGACACAAGGAAGTGATTGTAGACAATGTTACAAATGCAAAGGGTTTGGGCACTTCGCCCTTCAGTGTCCTACGAAAGAGACCCCTTGCAATTTGCTAACAACTGATATCAACAGTTATTCCGAACAACAATGTGACTTAGAGGTAGATGTTTACAAGCCAGAATACACATCCGACATTGATGATTGTGGGGATGATTTTGAGGATTCCGCTTACACAAGAACATCCGTGGTCAGGTGCACTTTCACCCAGCCAAAGATCAATGGAGACTGGCAAAGGACAACTATTTTCCAAACCAGTGCCAAGTGCGGGAATTATGAATGTAAGGTGATTATTGATAATGGAAGTTGCATTAATGTAGTTTCCAAGCAGACTGTCCACCGACTGGGACTATCGCCTAAAAATCATCTTGAACCCTACCGAGTGGCCTGGATTGTTACAACTTCCTTTCCAGTAGCCCAACTATGTCAAGTTCCTATACATATGTCTTCATATAAGGATACCGTTTGGTGTGATGTGGTACCTATGAATGTAGGGCATATCCTGTTGGGAATACCTTGGATTTATGATCATGGTGTTACTAACCTAGGGCCGGAAAATTCATGTTCATTCTTCCATAAAGGAAGAAAAGTGGTGTTGAAACCAATGCAACCAAGGGACATAGCTCGGCCAACCCAAGAGGGACAAGCTGCCACCAACCAGGCCAAATTACTCCAAATTATTAGCCCCCCACTGAATTTGAAAAAGAGGTAGAAGAACATTCTCCCATTTATGCACTAGTGGTAAAGGAGACTGAGGTGTTTGATCAAGTGGATGTTCCGACCAAAATAAAACCAATAGGATCTCCCTAACAAACTTCCCCCTCTTTGAGATATCCAATATGCCATTGATTTTGTCACTGGATCATCTCTACCAAACTTGCCGCATTATAGGATGAACCCTATGGAGCATGCGGAGTTAAAAAGATAAGTTAACGAGCTCGTTGCCAAAGGATTTGTGCGTGAAAGTCTAAGCCCATGTGCTGTACCGGCGTTGCTTACACCGAAGACCAATAAAACATGGAGGATGTGCACTTACAGTTGAGCAATTAATCGGATCCTAGTGAAGTACCGGTTTCTGATTCCTAGGCTTGATGATATGTTGGATGAGATGGCTGGAGCCAAAGTCTTTTCAAAGATTGATTTGAAAAGCGGTTATCATCAGATTCGACTTCGGCCAGGCAACGAGTGGAAAACAGCTTTTAAGACAAATGATGGACTCTACAAATGGCTAGTCATGCCTTTTGGACTAACTAATGCGCCAAGCACTTTCATGCGCGTCAGGACGCAAGTTCTACTGGCTTTCATGGGTAAGTTCCTCGTCGTTTACTTTGATGACATTTTGATTTATAGTGCAACCCTGGAAGAACGTGCCAAACATCTTAGACAAGTGTGCACTGTACTTCGAAGGGAGAAGATATATGCCAATTTTAAGAAGTTCTATTTATGTCGAAGGAAGTTATATTTTTGAGGTTTAAATTGTATCTTCGGAGGGAATGCAGGTGGATCCAAAGAAGATTGAAGCCATTGTTGAATGGCATGAACCGACAAACATCAATGAGGTCCGAAGTTTCCATGGGTTGGCAATGTTCTATGGACGTTTAATTCGCAATTTCAATACCATTATGGCACCTTTTATGGATTGTCTCAAGCAAAAGGAGTTCCGTTGGATTGCGGTAGCCGCTAAGGCATTTCAGGAAATCAAACAGAGGATGACCGGAGCCCCTGTGATGAGAGGCGTTTGAGGTCGTGTGTGACTTATCGGCAGTTGGAATTAGTGGAGTGTTGAGCCAAGAGAAACATCTGGTTGCTTATTTTAGTGAGAAATTGAATGAGGCAAAGCAGATATATTCCACCTATGACAAAGAATTTTATGCTGCTGTTCAAGCTTTGCGACATTGGAGGCATTATGTATTACCGCAGGAATTTGTGCTCTTTTCTGATCATGAAGCACTTCGATAACTCAATTCTCAGAAGAAACTCAATCCGGGACATGCCAAGTGGGTAGAATTTATTCAAGAGTATACGTTTGTGTTGAAACACAAAGCTGGCGTTAAGAACAAACCAGCGGATGCTTTAAGTATAAAATTTTATCTTCTCACTACCTTGAGTGTCGAGGTTGAAAGATTCGAGAAGGTAGGTCGGATTCTACCGAGTTTGTTGTTTTGCACGAAGAGTTTCTCTTTCGGGGGAATAAGTTATGTATTCCAAGAACTTCAGTCTGTCATTTTCTCATCTTGGAGTTACATGTTGGCGGCATAGCTAGGCATTTTGGAAGAGATAAAACCATTGCTCTTGTGGAGGAACGGTTTATTGGCCAAGTCTGAAATGTGATGTTGCTCGGATTGTGGCTCGATGTCGTACTTGCCAAACGGCGAAACATACAAAGTGAAATATTGGATTGTACACTCCATTGCCGGTTCCTCATGCACCTTGGCAAGACATTAGTATGGATTTTATTTTGGGATTTTCAAAAACTCTGCAGAAGTTCGACTTTATCTTTGTGGTGGTTGACTGATTTTCAAGGATAGTGCATTTTCTTCCATGTACGAAAACGTATGATGCTTCTCATGTGACCAAGCTCTTTTTGGATGAAGTTGTGCGGTTGCATGGTTTGCCTAAGACCATTGTATCTGATCGAGATGTGCGATTCATGAGTTATTTTTGGAAGACATTGTGGCGCATGATGGGGACTCAGTTATAGTTTTCTTCAGCCTATCATCCCTAAATAGATGGTCAAACTGAAGTGGTGAATAGAAGTTTGGAAAATTTGCTACGTTGTCTAGTGGGTGATCGTGTCAAGACTTGGGATTCCATTTTGCCTACTGCCGAGTTTCCCTGTAACAACTCTGTTAATAGATCCACTGGAATGAGTCCGTTTGAAGTTGTCTGCTGATCGCCATTGACGTTTTAAGGAGTTTGAAGTTGGAGATTTTGTTATGGCCCGTGTCAAACCAGAAAGGTTTCAGCAGGGAGTTGCCAAGAAATTGCAAGCAAGAAGCATGGGACCGTTCAAAATTTTGAAGCAGTTGGGGTCTAATGCTTACATGTTAGACCTTCCCTCTGAGATGGGTATTAGTTCTACTTCTAATATCAAAGACTTAGCTCCTTGTTTTGAAACCGATGTCCCTTCTACTGGACACTCTTCAAATTCTTCTGATCCTTTTCTGACGTCAGAGTTTTCTTCATTAACTCTACTAACGTCACTAGCAAATAATGTTTCTAAAGATGCAGTGGAGGATATCTTGGATGAACAAATTGTTTCTACTGGGCACGGTGGGTATAAGAAATTTTTGGTTAAATGGAAGAATCGCCCTAATTTGGAAAACACTTGGATTACCAAAACGGTACTTCAACGCATTGACCTGGACATTGTGGAACGGTATTACAGTTTTATCTCGCCGGAGGAGAACTTTTTTCAGCCGGGGAGAATTGATGGGGACATCGCAGATGCACCAAGACCTTTCAAGGTCTACCAACGCAGGAAGACAAGGATCAAGCCTTCTGCCGATTCCTCTCTGTCCTTGTGGTTGGATTCCTGATTGCATCATGAATCATAATTATGTTTCCTTTAATTTAATTATTTATTTTAGGTCTCCTAATTATATTAGGATTGTCATTAGTTTTATTTTCCTAAACTAGGATTAGATTTAGTTTCCTGGTTGAACTTATTTAAGTTTCCTTGTGGTATAAGGATTAAGGGTTTATATAAACCCTATGGCTGTATTTCGGCAATCATGCCTAAGTTAATAAGAATTTTCAAAGTTTTCCAGAGATTGGATTTCAATTTGGTGTGATTCCAAATTTCACTCTTGGTGAGAGATCAAGAGAGGGTGAGAGGCCCAAATTTATCTATCTTTTCCCTTTTACTATTCTAGTTTATTCCGCTGCATACCTATCCTACATCACAAGAGCAACTTATTCAGATATCATTAATATATTTTTTTAGCAAGGCAGAAGAAAATAAACTAAAAGGTCACTGTTTCTACATAATTTATTACAACAAAACACTCAATCAAACTAACAAAAAATAAATAAAATGACTTGTTTATACACAGTCACTGTTTGTTTTCGAGGATTGAATACAAGAAAAGAATCGGAAAACAAACAAAAATTAAAAAAAATATAACAAACACAATCATCAAAATCGAATTGAAGATCTATAACAAGATCCAAAACATAAATCAGAATAAAAAAACTCTAAAAAAAGGAAGAAGATGAAGAATCGAATAATTACCTCTTTTTTTGTTCAGAAATCAACGTGCACGATCAACAAGCTTCAAAGACCATATATTAAAAATCCAGCAATCAAATCAACCAAACTTCAAAATCTACAAAGAATAAACAACAACAGAATCAATCTAAATTGAGTGAAAAATTAAAAGTTGAACATAAAAAAATTGAAATAAAACACTTATTGATTTGTATCTCCGTATATGAAATTCGATTTTCAATTCAAAAATCGAAAAAATCAGCTAAAAAATTTGAGAGAAAGCTCATAGATTGAGCTTTGCTCTCGAAGAACTCAAAGCTTTGGTTTCAAAAACGCGATCTGTTTCGTAGCTCCCGTCTATTTATTGTGTCCATTTTGATTGATGACATCACTAACTAACAAAAAAAATAAAATGGGCCAGATTTTTTAGTTCAGGGGTAAAAACGTTAAAATACCATATAAGACAAAATGGGCCAAAGCCCGGTGAGGTATGATTTGTCCTTATTATTAATAGATTGTTATTGAGTGTTTATGATTAATATTTTGTTTAGATGGGGGCTTTTCATTAGTTTTCTATTAAAATTTGGCTTTTGATATTCCTCACGTAGTAAAATGTTTAACTCATCAATTTTCCATTTTGAATTTGAGACACTCTTCTTCCTCACTTAAGCAAACCCTACAACACCAATTCAAGCTCGTGACCCACTCCTAGAAAAACACCATTTCGAACTCACCATCTCCTTGCACCCTTGATCTTCTCCCCACCACTAATAAAAAATGAACCACTTTTTCCACTTCGCCGGCGGCGTCTCTGTTTTTCAGTAAAAGAAGCGCATGATCTGAACCTTCTAGGACCACATGTTCCACAACAACGTTGGGATAAATATGAATCCAACTTTCAGTTACCAAAGCTTGATCTAAATGTTCTTGTATGAAGCCACCCTCCTGTCTATTCCACTAAGTATATAGATAGCCCACATAATCTAAGTCTAGTAGCTTAGATTTAGTAACAAAGTTCCTGAAAGCGCACATACTTCTCTGACCCATCTAGCAAGTCATTAAAGTCTCCAATCACAAGCCAACGATCATTACTCATCCATATACGTTCTTGAAAGACTTTCCACTACTGCCCTCTAACTTTGTCATCTATACTGGCATAGACATCAAACAACCTCCACCTTTCCTTAGACGTCTCATCCTCAACAACAACTTCAATAAAGAAATTGGCATATTTGACCAATACAACTTGATTCATTTATTTCCAGAACACTCACATACCAACACCAATGCCTCTAGGTTCGACTTCCTGCAGAAAATGCATGCCCAACTCAGGGGAATTGTTAAATACATATATTTGTTTCTAACAAAATCACCAACTCAGGGGAATGGAGTTTATTTTGCTCCTCCAAATCTTGAATTGTCAAGTCTCCCCCAATCCCTTGACAATTCCAACATAGGAGCCTCATGGCGACCGTGGAGACCCCTCAAGGCTGGTCTCATCCGCCTCTGTAAAAAGTTCCCTGACCCTCAGATGAACTTTAGTGTTTTCCAGTGCTTGATCGCTTTCAGTCTCCTTACGATCAACCACCAATCTCTTCCTACCTTCGACACGTCTAGAGTAACCTTCATTCAAGGCCAAAATATTAAAAGGATCCGACTCTTGAGACGCCACCACCCCCATCTGGACATCATCCTTAACCACCTCCTCAATCTTATTCGCACTACCATTTGCAACAACATCTTTATTGTCCTCAGCCAACATTGTTACATTAAGGTCTATCACCAGACCATCCTCTCGCGAACTTTGTACACCATTAGACTGGTCGACATCATGTGGGTGGGTCTTCATAACAACATCATGTGCCTCAGGAAGCCACCATGCCACTCGGCCCTATAAGCCCCGCATCAGACGCACCTTCCCTTGCCCTCTGCTTTCTTTCCTCCGTCTCTCTTTGTTCACGAATCATCACAACCTTTGATTCATGACGACTCCTACTACCTGAAGGTTTAGATTTTCACAGAGAAGAAGCAGTATTAGAAACTTCTTCAGCCACCGAGTATTGACGATGTCGCTCATGCTCATTACTCCCCATGTCTTCGTCCTCTCGCCCTTGTTTCCATTTCAATCTATCGAAAGGCCCCTCCTTCCATTGTTTACCAAAGCTTCCTCCGACACTCCCTTTCCTCCTCCATGCTATAGATTGACTAGAAGACCGAGAGTTGGACCTGGAACGCTACAATCCAACTCCAAGAGAATTTCCCGACAAGTCTTCCTCCGCATCCAAACCCTTATAACCATAGAGATCGTCCTTCTTCAATCCTACCATCTCTTCCTCAGAAGCATTGCCCAAAATAGCATCACGACAAACCCTAGTCACATGCCCCAGCATCCGCAAATCAAACAATAATCTAGCAAGAATTCATACTTAAAGTCGACAATGCCCTAGATTAATTGTCACATTCATTCGAACTTTAACTCGAAGGAACCTCCGCCTCCCATATGATTTGTCGACTTTAACCACCATCCCAATCAACCCTTCAATCATTGTTGAAACCAAAGCCGTCATACTAAGCGGCGGGACTTTATGTATTTGAATCCACATAGTCCCTTGTGTTAATGGCTCAGAACGTAGACGCCCTCCCTTCAAACCATCTACCACTAGTACTATAATCCTTGAATGTTCAGGGTTTATCAACCTCCAAGACACGAATCATGTCCTTTTGACTCACATATCTAGCCAAAAATCGTCGATCTCCCAATTCACGAATAGACACCCCCTCACGACCCCTCCAAAGAGACTAGAACTGGTCCACAAAAGCCTACCCGTTCACTGAGCAGATCGTGAGCAGCTTGAAGGGAAAATTGCGGATTAACCAAGTTCATTAAGCAACATCATTAAGCATGCATTTAACAATTAAAGGCGGAAACATGCTTTTATGCACTTAAAACGAAACTTTACCCTAGAAAATTCAAAGCCTAGTAGATATGGTGAACCAAGATTAAAACTCAAGAACAATTTGAGTTGTGAAATCATATACCTTTGAAGATTCCTCTTTGCATAAGCAAAGGCTAATCACCCATGGAGAGGGCCTTCATTCCTTGCTTGGATGAGAATGGATGAATCGGATTCTCCAAGTTCCCAAAGTAGGGAACCTCTAAGTCTCCACACCAAGGAGAGCCTTGATGAGAAGATGAGTGCCCTAGAGGAAGAGAGATTGCTAGCTATTCTCCTCTAGGGAGCCGGCCTCTTTGAGAGAAGAGAGCATTTTCATGCTCAACCATTCTCACAAAAGAAAACCTCTTAGTGTGAAATGTTATAAAGTTTCCTTTATAACCTTTTTTCACAATGTAGTGGCAAACTTGCAATTAAAGCAAGTTTGCTACACATTCTCAAATGGCCGGCCATGTGGGTTCATTGGGCTCTTAGGGCCCTAATGTATTATTAGTCATTAAGTTGTCATACAACTTAAGTCAATGGGCTTGACGTTCGAAGCCCATTGGGCCTTGAAGCCCAAAACTAACCCGAGGTCTATAACGAACTTATTCGTTTGATTAATTAACATATTAATTAATCCTTGCCATAAATAATTAAACCATTTAATTATTCTTACTCATCTCCATTGTTTCATCAAACTCTACCTTACTCGGTGTACGATCCATTAGGTTCCTTTTAGTGAGGCAGTGGAGGATTGGAACTCTTTCAAATCAATTCTGAATTGAAACATACTTTCAATTCTCCCTTAAGTGATTATACACTTATAAGGCATCCACAAACCATGAGTGACACCTAGCAGCATGTCATGGCTACCCAAGCTAATCAGAAGAGGTGGAGAACCTATTCAGTTAGGATTGCAATGCAATACGGTCCTTCTCTAATACAATACTCTCGACCACATTGTTTGGTTTGATAGTTTATTCATGTCTACTATCCAATGTGATTCATTTACTTATATGATTACCTTGAATATGATTTGGAACGACTTCCTAAATCTTATTCATACTCTGGCCAGAGATTCTTAATCATATCATAGAGTATTCTCCCTCAAACGGTTTGAAGGTTAGAGATCCCTTGTTGCGCATTCACTTGCCTCCATGGCTAAGTAGCTTAACCCCAACTATGCCGTGGACACCCTCGGATGGGGTGACTTTGACATAATCAAAGATCAAGGACCTCACCACAAGACAACTGTGATGCCTCAGGTCAAAGGACTAATTTGCATTATCCCAACTATGAGTTCTCATGTGACATGATCATGAAAACTCATCATTGATCGTGTTCAGTGGACTCACTCTATATTGAGCACCTACATGCTTGTCTTGGTGTTAGTTACACCAATGACTCGAGACTAGTCACTCTCCCTGAGAGAAGACATAACATGTACTGATCTTAACGGACTGTCAATGCCCAATTGGCAATCCTATGATCAGGAACGTTTAGGATATGTCTATGATCGAGAATGGTCTCATGAACCTAACTTGTTTAGATTACATTCTACTAAGCACATATTCCTTGGACTTATTGTTTAAGCATATAACATTTATATGAGACTACTATAAACAATAATATATGCCCTTTATATTAAAATAAATTAGTTTAACATTTGAAATGTCCGTAAAGTATCATCATATGATTGGTTTTAGGGCACATTTCCAACAATCTCCCACTTGCACTAGAGCCAATCAGCTTGGTCATCAGTGATGATGCCTCTTCTGAATTCATTTCATAAATGGCTGAGTAGTAGGCCTAGGTAGTGGATATCTATATGTTATCCACAGAAGCAAACTTGAGATTAACGACTTCACCATTATACATGATTCTCAATCATGTGGTTAAGTCTCTCATTTGAGTTTGGATCTTGATGAGACCTTGATTCCCTTGGCTTGAGCTATCGCCCCATTAGTGTCAAAGTGTCGGCACACTAAAGACACTTTCTGGTTGGAACCGAATAGAAAGTTCATAAGCATGTTAGTTGATGGTCATTTATTTAGAACTGAAAATGGTCCTCTGCTTGGATATATGCTAAGGTTGTGATCAAGCTTACGAGTCCTATACTCGGTAATGCTTGCGAGTAGAAGGAAATATTTTGGATCCAAGAACATCTGAAGTCATGGAATCTAACGGTGAGTGGACTTTTGTTTTAAATAAATGATTTCTATGCTTTGAAATATTTATATTTTGGATATTTATATGATTCTAAATGGTTTTCGAAGCATGATTTTGTTTGCGTGACCTTATATAATATAAAATGGTTGTGAGATATGAGCTTATATATATATATATGGGTATATATATATTATGAAACTATTTTGAGATATGATATTTCCTTGGATAAATTGATATTTAATTATTGGCTTCTATGCATAAATATATTCGATTATATAAGGTTTGGTTATTTATGGATATTTTAGTAAATGGTTTTGGACTATGATTTCGAGTATGCATATATGTTGGTATTTGATATATGATTTATGTTGGGAAATATTTATTTATTTATGCGATATTAAATATTTGGGAATTTTGAAAGGGATATTGCTTCTTATATCTAAACACATGAGTATGTATGTATGTTTTCAAACACACTTGGTATGCTTTCACTACGTTGTAGTACCGTTCTCATGGCCATAGGACAGTTCTCACATGTATGGGTCACACGCACTGTACTCCAGGGGTATTGTCCGGTAAATACCTTAGTGCAAGCTCGTCTTACGCTTATTGTTGTTGTTTATGGGGAAAAGGCCCCACTGCGTAATGACTCGGGTGTGACGCGCTGCGGCGCCAGGACTTACATGTGTGTGGTACTAGGAGTACAAATTATTGATTAACGTATTGGACTTGTACGGTGATTGAGAGGCTGTTCCTCAACCCGTGCATGTGTGAATGCGCATATACCTTGTGTCGGTTTTCCGTATTATATTATTGGATATTATGATTTGTGACTTACGGAAATGTACATCTTTCGAGATATTTCAGTATATGTTTTTAATACCGTTCGAACTATACTATGATAGTATATTTTTACGATTATACTGGATTTTCAAACAGGGGGTTAGTACTTTGAAAGGAGAAAGGTTTGTGAAAACTTTGATTTTTGTCCACTCACACTTTTGTTTTTGCGCCTGAAGGAAAAAATTTGTCCTAGCTAAGAACAATAGATGAACATTTGAATACTCATGCTTCCTAATAACAATTAAAGTAGGCATGCATTCAAAAACAATTCATAAAACCCATGACTTTCAAAGCCTAGAATATGGTGAACCAAAAGTACTCTTTAACAAATTTAAAGAGAGTGAAGTTTGGAGATTAATTACCCTTGAAGCTCATCCTTGTTTGCACAAGGGATTCACCCAAGTGGAGGGCCTTCAAGTCTCCTCCTTTGCTTCTTGAGGATGTGAGGATAAGAACTCCAAAAACACCAAAAACTTAGTGTCTCTAAGTCTCCACACCAAGGATGAGGTGTGAAGATGAAATGGATGATTTAGGAGCAAAAGATTGCTAGCTATATGCTCACTAAATGGCCGGCCTCCCTTGAAGAAAATGAGAGAGAATTTCAACTCAATTTCATCCAAGAAAAACCCCTTAAGTGATTATGGCCATAAAGCTCCCTTTATGCCTCATCACATGTGAGTGGCAAACTTGTAAATAAGCCAAGTTTGCCTCCACTCACACTAGGCCGGTTTTGGCATTGTTTTTGGGTTAATTTTCATTTAGTTTTTAGTTGTCATACAACCTAAACTCAATGGGCCTTATGGACCAAAAACCCTTTTGGGCCCCGAAACCCAAAACCAACTTAAAAGCCCAAATACGAACCTTTCGTATAATTAATTAACTAATTAATTAATCATGTTCATTCTCAATTAAACAATTTAATTGCTTATCCATTCCTTCATGTCTTCACTTTCATCCTTACTCGGTGTACGATCCATTAGGTTCCAATTAGCGAGGCAGTGGGCGATTGTTACTCTTAACGATCGATTGTGAATTGAAACCACATTTCAATTCTCCCTTTAAGATTAGTGTTGGCTAATCCTTAGGGCTTCCACAAACCATGAGTGACACCTAGCAGTATGTCATGGCTACCCAAGCTAAGTAGAATTGGTTGGAGAACCTATCCAGTTACAATTACAATGCAATACGGTCCTTCTCTAATACAATACTCCTAATCACATTGTTTGAGTGATAGTTATTTTATGTCTACTATCCAATGTGATTCTCTTCTATATGATTCAATTGAATATGATTTGAAACAAACTTCCAAAATCATATTCATATGCTTTGGCCAAAGACTTTCGAATCATATCTCAGAGTATTCTCCTTCCACCATGGAAGGTTAGAGATCCCTTGTTGTGCATTCATATGCCTACATGACTAGATAGCTTGACCCCAACAATGCCGTGGACACTCGCAATGGAATGCCTTTGACATGATCAAAGATCAAGGACCCAATCATTAGACATCAATGATGCCTCAGGTCAAAGGACTACTTTGCATATTGCAACTTAGAAGTTCTTACATGACATGTATGTACGAACTCCTATTGATCGTTTTTCAGTGTACTCAATTACTTTTTGAGCACCTATGTGTTTGTCTCAGTGTCCAACACTAAATGACTTGAGACTAGTCATACTCACGATTGAGTTAACATAACACATACTAACCTTAGCGGATTGTCAATGCCCAATTGGCAATCCTATGGCTAGGAACATTTTAGGAATGAACATAAGAGAGAGGTCTCGTTTATCTAACTTACTTAGATCACTTCTCTCTTAGATCAAATACATTCCTTGGATTCTCTTATTGATTAAACACATTATACAATAAATAGTGATTAACAATAAGCTTTGCCCTTTCATTAAACTAACAATAGTTTAATACAATAAGTATTCCAAAAGCTATTACATCAAATGAGTGGCTTTGTGGGCATACTTCCAACAGCGCCCCCTTCAGGACATAGTGAGATAGCATCTGGCGAGGTCGAGACTTCTACGTGGCAGCTCTGATCTTTCATCCCGACCATGTAGGGATTCTTCTTTCTTCCAGTTTCTATAATAATATCCATCCCTGTTATGGATAGAGATTCTAGGAACTCAGTTTATTATTTGATTCCGCTGTTTCAAATTTAGTACGCTCTGAACCATATGCATATTGACATTGGATTTTGCAACTTTATTACAATTTAATTTCGTTTTCACAAGTGTTGTCATGCAATTAATGGCTTCGTCACTTACGAGTGTCGGCCAGCACGCTCGCACTCGGTATCCACGTGGGTATCGAGGGTGGGGTGTGTCAGTTTGGTATCAGAGCATAGGTTCAGAGAATTCTTATGACAAACACTTTGTGTGCGTCATTCTTGTACTGAGTATCTCAGTGTTTCCTTTCCGCAGAGCTATGCCACCTCGACGTCAGCCAGATTTGACCGACTTAGCCCAGCTGGGGCAAGTCATTGCTAACGCAGTTCAGGGCGGCAGAGGCCGTACTTTCCCTGAGATTGCTCGTGGATTAGGTGTATGGGAGCTTGAGGGTGTTGCTACGGGTGAGACTGCCGAGCTATGGCTTGAGAAGGTAGAGAAGACCTTCCGCAGTATGAATTGTCCGGAGGATCAGCGAGTTACTACAGCTGCCTTCTTCCTCACTGGGAGTGCCAGTAGTTGGTGGGACACCGAGGAGAGTACTTTTCCTCAGGGCACTCATGTTACTTGGGAGCAGTTCAAACAGAGGTTCCGTATGCGATTTTTCACTCCTGAGTATCGAGTCAGGAAGAGGAGAGAGTTCTTGGATCTGAAACAGGGCACTATGACCGTATCTGAGTATGGGACACAGTTTCGTGAGCTTATGAGGTATTGCCCAGCGATGGAGAATAATGCAGCGGAGTTGCAGACTCAGTTTCATGAGGGGCTGAGGCGTGACATCAGGATCATCACTGCTGGACACCGATGCACGACCTATCAGATGGAGTTGGAGTTAGCACTGGACATTGAGCAGTCTATGGTTAGCGACTATGCTGGGGGCACTGGTACGGGTGGTGACAGGGGACGTCAGCAGGGGAAATTTTCTGTTGGCGGTCCGAGGAAGCAGCAGGGCTTCAAGAAGAGCGGTCAGAGCTCTAGTTTTTCTGGTGGAGGTTCTAGCTCAGGTTCTCGATCTGGTGGAGGAAGCATGGGTAACTCACAGTATTCTGCTGGTTCAGCTCGACCGGATCGACCTTTCTGTGGGCGTTGTAACCGGCGACATTTTGGTCCTTGTCAGATTCAGATCGGTGGTTGTCATAATTGTGGAGCGATGGATCATTGGCGTCGTGAGTGCCCACTACTTCAGCAGCAGGGTAGTGGTAGTGTGGCTTCAGGACCCCCACAGAGGACTGATCAGAGTTGTGGTAGTCAGCGAGTGGGACAGAATCAGGGCCAGAATGCGGGTGCTGTGTCTAGCGGCAGTACCCAGACTAGTCATGTGAACCGCGGTGGTCCGTTTCAGAGGGGACGCGGTGGAGGTCGTACTGGAGGCCGTAATGGAGGCCAGGCACATGGCAGAGTCTACAATCTATCTCAGCAGGAGGCTCGAGCGAGTCCAGGAGTTATTATGGGTACGTTAAAAGTTTTCGACTTTCATGCTAGAGTTTTAATTGATCCGGGTGCTACTCATTCGGTTATATCTCCTATGTTCGTTAAGAAAGTAAGTCCCCAACCATCACCTCTTGAGTGTGAGTTAGTTATAGCACAGCCTATGAGGCAAACAAGTGCCGTTCAATGGGAATTTAGGGATTGTCCAGTTTTCGTTGGCGACGAACTCATGGAGGCGAATCTTATTCCCTTAAACATCATTGATTTCGATCTTATTCTGGGTATGGATTGGTTATCCAAGTATCATGCCATTGTGGATTGTCGTACCAAAGTGGTCACATTCCAAACACCTGGTAGACCAGAAGTTGTCTTCCAAGGCGAGAGAAAAGTTTTGCAGAACTGTCTGATTTCTTCACTTAGGGCGAAGAAGTTGTTGCAGAAGGGTTGTCAGGGGTACTTGGCCCATGTGGTGATGAAGGAAGATTCTCCAACCCGTGTCGAGGATGTTCGCGTGGTCAATGAATATCCCGACGTTTTTCCTGAGGACTTACCTGGTTTAGCTCCTGACAGAGAGATCGAGTTTACGATTGATCTGATACCAGGTACTGATCCTATTTCCTGAGCGCCGTATCGTATGGCTCCAGCCGAATTGAGGGAGTTAAAAACCCAACTTCAGGAGTTAGTTGATAAGGGGCTTATTCAACCCAGCACTTCACCTTGGGGTGCTCCGGTGTTGTTTGTTAAGAAGAAGGATGGGAGTATGCGTTTATGCATAGACTACAGACAACTCAATCGGGTGACGGTGAAGAACTGTTATCCATTGCCTCGGATTGATGACCTGTTTGATCAACTGAAGGGAGCACGAGTCTTCTCTAAGATTGACCTACGATCTGGGTATCATCAGTTGCGTATCCGCAAGGATGATGTGCCCAAGACTGCTTTCCGAACGAGATATGGACATTATGAGTTTCTGGTGATGCCGTTCGGATTGACTAATGCTCCAGCCGCATTTATGGATTTGATGAACAGAGTATTCCGACCATATCTGGACCAGTTTGTGATTGTGTTCATCGACGACATCCTGATTTACTCCCAGAGTGAGACCGAGCATGAGGAACATCTGAGGATTGTTTTGGAGAGTTTGAGGACAGCTCAGTTGTACGCCAAGTTCAGCAAGTGTGAGTTTTGGCTGGATAGTATCAGTTTCTTGGGGCATGTGATCTCTGCTGAGGGCATTTTTGTGGATCCACAGAAGGTGGAGGCGGTGGTGAATTGGGAGCAGCCGATCAACGTAAATGAGGTGAGAAGTTTCTTGGGTTTAGCAGGCTACTATC
This sequence comes from Gillenia trifoliata, assembly GCA_018257905.1. Lineage (NCBI taxonomy): Eukaryota > Viridiplantae > Streptophyta > Magnoliopsida > Rosales > Rosaceae > Gillenia > Gillenia trifoliata. The sequence goes on from CM031086.1 coordinate 12,756,762, forward strand.
GTCGTTTTGTGCAGAATTTCTCATCTATAGCCGGACCTCTTACCAAACTCACCAGGAAGGATGTTAAGTTCATTTGGGATGACAGTTGTGAGCGGAGTTTCCAGGAACTTAAACATCACCTTACTCATGCACCGGTGTTAGTGCTTCCTGATGAGAGCGGTGAATTTGATATCTATACTGATGCTTCGTTGCATGGTTTGGGTTGTGTGTTGATGCAACATGGTAAGGTCATCGCCTATGCATCCAGACAACTCAAACGGCACGAAATGAATTATCCTACTCATGACCTGGAGTTAGCTGCTGTGGTCTTTGCTCTGAAGATTTGGCGACATTATCTTTATGGGGAGACTTGTCGTATCTTCACCGACCACAAGAGTCTCAAATATATTTTTACGCAGAATGAGTTGAATTTGAGACAGAGGAGATGGATGGAGTTGATCAGTGACTATAATTGTACCATCGATTACCATCCTGGTAAGGCGAATGTAGTGGCCGACGCTTTGAGTCGGAAATCCCATGGGCAGTTGGCATCCATTCGGGCGACCTACATTCCGATGTTGGGCGAGTTGAGGAGTACGGGTGCTATCTTTAATGTGGATAATCATGGAGCTCTGCTAGCTCATTTCCAGGTTAGACCTGTCCTGGTGGATAAAGTTCAAGAGGCCCAAGGGATTGATTCTGAGTGTGTACAGCTAAAGGAGGAAGTTCTTGGCGGTTTGAGACAGGATTATGTAGTCAGGGAGGATGGTTTACTGATGTTGGGTAGTCGTTTACTTGTGCCCAAAGGGGATGGTGGATTACGGAGAGAAATCTTGGATGAGGCGCACATTTCCGCTTATGCTATGCATCCGGGCAGTACGAAGATATACCACACCATCAGACCTTACTACTATTGGTCAGGGATGAAGAAGGATATCGCCGTTTACGTGAGTCAGTGCTTCACTTGTCAGCAAGTGAAGGCGGAGAGGCAGAAACCTTCGGGGTTATCGCAGAGACTCCCTATTCCAGTTTGGAAATGGGAGAATGTTACCATGGATTTTGTGTTTGGGTTACCGCCTACCCGAGCAAAATGTGATGGTATTTGGGTGATTGTCGACCGACTGACAAAGACAGCTCATTTCTTGCCAATTCGTCAAGATTACAAGTTGAATAAGTTAGCGAAGATGTTCATAGATCAGATAGTCAAACTTCATGGGGTACCAGTTTCCATCATTTCGGATAGAGATCCGAGATTCACTTCCAAATTTTGGAAGGCATTTCAGGAGGCTATGGGAACAAAACTTCTGTATAGTACAGCTTTCCACCCACAGACAGATGGTCAGTCTGAGAGGACGATTCAAACCTTGGAGGACATGTTGAGAGTTTCGGTCCTTCAATTCGGGGGAAGTTGGGATGATCACCTGGCGTTGATTGAGTTTGCATACAACAACAGTTTTCACTCTAGTATCGGTATGGCACCGTTTGAGGCGTTGTATGGTAAGGCGTGTAGAACCCCATTGTGTTGGACTGAAGTAGGGGAGCGAGCACTTGAGGGCCCAGAGTTGGTAGATGACACTACGGAGAAGATTCAGGTGATTAAGCGTAACCTGAATGCAGCCCAGGACAGACAGAAGAGTATAGCAGATAGGCACTCTAAGGACCGCGAGTATGCAGTTGGCGACTTTGTGTTTTTGAGATTGTCGCCCTGGAAGGGTGTGGTGAGATTCGGTAAGCGGGGTAAGCTAAGTCCTCGGTACATTGGTCCTTATGAGATTGTGGGGCGTGTTGGCGCAGTTGCGTATCGGTTAGCCTTGCCAGCGGAGTTATCTCGGGTACATGATGTCTTCCATGTTTCTATGTTGAGGAAGTATGTACCGCACGAGTCACATGTACTCCAACCACAGCCTTTGCAGTTGAATGAGAGTTTGAGTTACAAGTAGGAACCGATAGAGATTTTGGACAGAAAAGACAAGGTTCTGAGGAACAAAGTGATACCTCTGGTGAAAGTTCGGTGGAGTAACCATGAAGTAGAGGAGGCTACTTGGGAGACTGAGGAACATATGCGGGCGCAGTATCCGCATTTATTCTAGTAGTTTTGTTTGTAATTTCGCGGACGAAATTTTATTTAAGAGGGGTAGATTGTTACAACCCGTCCCAAAATTTATGTGAAATTACCAAAATACCCTTAGTGGTCAAAGTTGCCTTTTGTTGACTTTTCGGGACGACTTGTGAAAAATTATTTCTTTACATATTCTTGATGTACTCGTCGACACGAACGCGTGGGCGCAAGCGGAACTCAATTCGGAGTTCAAACGAACAATTTACGGAACTTTAAAGTGTAGGGGCATTTTAGTAATTTCAATCCCGTAGGTTAAAGTTAGGGTTTTGGGTATTAGAATTGGTTGCTGTGCAGTTAATTCCCTAAAATTTCTAATCAGCCAATTCCCACAATTTCAAAGCCAACCCGAGCTCTCTCTCTCTCTCTCTCTCTCTCTCCCTCTTCGAAGCAGCAGCTTTCCTTGCCAAACACAGTATGCAATTTGATTAACATCCGTGTAGAAAGCCAAAAAGCTAGAGCCACCAATACCCCCAAAACCACCGTGGGCTCCCGCCACTCGTCGCTGGCAGAGGAGGCCCTGCACCATGCCGTCCAATTCAGTGGGAATGATCTGGTTCTTGATGATGTTTTGCTTAGTTTTGAGACTAGGCTTTGTGGGTCTGATGATTTCACGTTTTTGCTAAGAGAGCTTGGGAATGGGGGTGAGTTTTGGAAAGCAATTCGGTGTTTTGAGTTTGCAGTGAGGACGGAGAGAAGGAGAACTGAGCAGGTTAAATTTGCTAGTTCCCTTGTACATTGTTTGGTTCGTGTGATGCTCAAATCCAATAAGTCTTGGGACCGAAACTGGCAGGCAGACTTATGATAATTATATATTTGGGAAATCTGGGATGGATGGTACTTATAGTTCAATGATTTGGCCATTGAAGTTGACCCCAAATCTTTTGAATTTTCGTTTATCCTTGGGTGGCTGAATTCTCCAGACTGTTATGGAATTGTGGAAAGAATTCTTATGAATTTATTCAGGGCCATGAACAAAATATGTTAATTGCTTGCAGCTATAGGCTTTAGGGATTAATTACCTATTCGTGGATGGAGCCTCAGAAGTTGATCCTTTGTCTGACAGAGAACATGGGTATTGGATTCTGCATAAATGGGTTAAAGTTGAGTTGAAAAAGTGTATTTTTTTATTGCGGCAAATGGTTTCAAGGTGGTGGGATTAATCAGCTCAAAATCCCACCTTACCAACAGGAAGGGTAATGGTCTCACATGTTGCAGAGTTTGGTTGTTGGGGTTGCTGACCACGATGATGGCATCTTCATTAAGGATGATGAGGAACAAGGGTTGTAAACAAGCTGACACTTGAGGACTTTCCAAGTCAAATAAAACGGCATCTTCTAGTGGAATGGTATATTTTATTAATTTCTTTTTCAATTGAAGAATGTCATAATTAAATTCTATTAGACCATAAGCATGTTAGTTGATGGTCATTTATTTAGAACTGAAAATGGTCCTCTGCTTGGATGCTAAGGTTGTGATCAAGCTTACGAGTCCTATACTCGGTAATGCTTGCGAGTAGAAGGAAATATTTTGGATCCAAGAACATCTGAAGTCATAGAATCTAACGGTGAGTGGACTTTTGTTTTAAATAAATGATTTCTATGCTTTGAAATATTTATATTTTGGATATTTATATGATTCTAAATGGTTTTCGAAGCATGATTTTGTTTGCGTGACCTTATATAATATAAAATGGTTGTGAGATATGAGCTTATATATATATATATATGGGTATATATATATTATGAAACTATTTTGAGATATGATATTTCCTTGGATAAATTGATATTTAATTATTGGCTTCTATGCATAAATATATTCGATTATATAAGGTTTGGTTATTTATGGATATTTTAGTAAATGGTTTTGGACTATGATTTCGAATATGCATATATGTTGGTATTTGATATATGATTTATGTTGGGAAATATTTATTTATTTATGCGATATTAAATATTTGGGAATTTTGAAAGGGATATTGCTTCTTATATCTAAACACATGAGTATGTATGTATGTTTTCAAACACACTTGGTATGCTTTCACTACGTTGTAGTACCGTTCTCATGGCCATAGGACAGTTCTCACATGTATGGGTCACACGCACTGTACTCCAGGGGTATTGTCCGGTAAATACCTTAGTGCAAGCTTGTCTTACGTTTATTGTTGTTGTTTATGGGGAAAAGGCCCCACTGCGTAATGACTCGGGTGTGACGCGCTGCGGCGCCAGGACTTACATGTGTGTGGTACTAGGAGTACAAATTATTGATTAACGTATTGGACTTGTACGGTGATTGAGAGGCTGTTCCTCAACCCGTGCATGTGTGAATGCGCATATACCTTGTGTCGGTTTTCCGTATTATATTATTGGATATTATGATTTGTGACTTACGGAAATGTACATCTTTCGAGATATTTCAGTATATGTTTTTAATACCGTTCGAACTATACTATGATAGTATATTTTTACGATTATACTGGATTTTCAAACAGGGGGTTAGTACTTTCAAAGGAGAAAGGTTTGTGAAAACTTTGATTTTTGTCCACTCACACTTTTGTTTTTGCGCCATACCATAATAAAACAATTATGGTTGTGTAAACAATTATCAAGTATTGCACATATATATTTATAAATAAAAATATATAAATAAGCATGCTTTGGAAACCATTTAAAACCATGTATAACTCACTTTCATAATCATTTCCAAAGATAAAAACCATTTAATAAAGCAAAGTCCACTCCACGGTGTCGGGAGTGAAATCTCCCTCGGTGTTGCCATCTGGATGTGCGGAGCGAGGAAGGATTACCTATTTAAAGTTAGGGGATAAGTGAGAACTTCCCTAAAAATAATTAAAAATAGGCCTTAAAGAATCCCCCAAAATATGAATATTTTAGCGAAAACGGGCTCGAAAAATGAATTCCCGGGCCCGAAAACCTACGCTGCCGTCCCACCGCGCCGCGCCGCCGTGTTGCCCGCCGCCTGTGCCATGCGGGAATGGTGGAAAACCCCCTCCACGCGCCGGGAAACCTCCCCACGCGCCTGCACTGTGGCCAGAGCGCGCGTGGGAAACCCAGGGCCGCCCACACGCGCCGGAGAGCCACCCCACGCGCCGGCCACGGCCGGCGAGAGGGTGGCTGCCACGCGGCACGTGGTCCCACGCGGCACGTGTCGCCACGCGCTGGCACGTGGTCCCACGCGGCGCGTGTCCCCCACGCGCGTCACGCCACGCGCTGCGACGTCACCCACACGGTGCCGACGTCGGCCACAGCGCCCGGGTGGCGCCTGGCCGGCGTCGGCAGATTAAAGTTAACGGAATATACCTTGGCAGGTGAATATTCCGTCGTCTCCTTCCTCTTGCCGGTCGCCGGAGCTCCGCCGTCGCCGCCGCCGCCGCCGCACAGTTCCTTGGAATCTGGAAATTTAATACCGATTATGTCCCAAAACTTCAAAAATTCGCATCTTCTTCATTCTTTGTCCAAAATTGTGCCATATATCAAATTGAAGGTATTGAGGGTAGAATGTTTTTATACCTATTTGAGGCCGGAAAAGTGGCCGGAGATAGCCTGAAATTGGCCGGAAAGCTTGGGAAACCCTAATTCCGTTCTCCTTCAATCTTGCACCAAATTTGGCGTACTTTATATGAAATTGAACCTACTCAATCCAACAAAGCCAATGGTAATGGTCTCGAGGCTTACCTTGGTCGGATTGTCTGAGAAAATCGATGAACGGTTCGCCTATTCCGTTAGACGTCGGTTTTGAGCAGACGGGTTCGAGTTTGAAGATTCCAAGATCACGGTCCGTCCAAAATGACGGGGGATCACGTTGGTATGAATTTTGGGCAGCTAGTTTGATGGTTTTGTGATTCAACAAGGATTAGGGTTTGTCGGTGTAGTTTTGGCTTTGAGAAAGTGGGAGAAAGAGAGGGAGAAGAGAAGGAAAGAGCGTGCAGCAAATGGGGAGGTTGGCTGCTGTGCAGTCAGCCCAAAACCCTAATTCCCCCTTGTGCGGAGTGAAAATTCTCAAAATCTTTTCTGGCACAAGGCTTTGTAAACGTTCGTTTGAACTCCAATTGAGTTCAAAACTATGCAGCGTTACGTATCGACCAGTACATTCAGAATATGTAAAGAAAATAATTTTCATGAGTCGTCCCAGAAAAAGTCAACAAAAGTCAACTTTGACTTTAGGGGTAATTTGGTCATTTCACAAAAAATTTGGGACGGTTTGCTGTATTTATTCTTTCAAAGAATAAAGATTCGAACATTTCGCCTCACATACATTTTTAACAAGAAGGCATTGGATCCGGATCCTAGCAGTCAGCATCCATCTATGACCAACTAGTAATTTATGCTGCTTTTAGAATTGTCACAATTAAGTTGGGATTAGTCACTAACTTGTAACCTTTTTGGGTTTTAAGCATCATTTCATTCTAAACTTGATTAACACTACCACATCATCTCTACTATAGAGACAATCTATTAGATTACAATAATCCAATTACTTTGGTAGTTCATATGAGGAAGTAATCTTATCACCTTTCGCTTGAGAGATCTTTATTTGATTCACGTTAGAATGTGAAGTACTTTCTCTTCTCTCATTAATCTTCTACTTCTTATTTGCCACACTTTTACAACGATTGTAAAACATAGTCACAAATACAGAATCAAGCATTTCAAGTAGAGGAACCAAAAATTTGTCTTGAATTATTCAAGAGCATTTACAGCACCTTCGAAGATGTGTTCTTGACACTTGCAAGTCATTACTTGCAAATACCCCTTCAATGTCCATCCTTTCACTGAAGAAAGTTTGTTCCTTGGAGTTAATTTGCTTATTCTCCATTTGGCTTCTCCATTGACTACAATGGTCATGGTCCCTAAACTCCATATCTCTCTTGAAACTTATTTCAATTGTGTTTACATCAAGCGATTTTGGAGAGAGTGTGGTTATTGTTCACTATATAGTTTACTATAAACTTAGTGAACCATATGGATAGAGACTCAAGGTGAAGTCCTTGCCTTGTTTCCGTCTCCTTAATTGGTTTAAGACTTTAACATTTAATGATTCAAAATCATCATAAATCCATCTTTATGGACCTTTTTTGTCTAACAACCATTATGTTCCAAACATAACGTCCAACTATCTAACATGTTCTTCCAATGATACGTTATCAAAAGGAAGATTGTGAGAATGAGACTACTTAGGTACATATACAATCCATTCAAGACAATCTATGGGATTGTGGTACCAGAATCAGGAAACTAAAGCTTTCGGCTTTTGTTTGTCAAGTAATGGATAGCGTTTGCAAATATATCGGTAAATAAATACATAACGAAAATAGATTATTTGATTGATTTTAAGCCATTTGATCCGGGTCTTTGAATCCAAATGGCATCACCCACTATTTTAGCAAATTCCATATCCCCTCATAGGAATTCGAGTTTGGAGGAAACTCTTAGTAGGGTATGGGAGGCTCACTATTACCAAGCCCACCTCACAATGATATGATGTTGTAGCAATAATAATAATGAGAGAGTACGCTTACTCATTTACATCTAATGTAAGTACCCATCTTATTTGGCCTCTAGAGAATGATGCCTCACAATGATATGATGTTGGCACCATTGCACTTAGTTAAGTCATTCCCACCATGCAAGTTCGGGTAGGTGTTCAGAACAACCTCACCCGATGATATGATGTTATTATTCACCGTTGCTACCCTTCACAACATCATGTATGCATAGACTCCTCACAGTGTAAGCATGCACTTTGTACTCCCCCATGATAGGGTGAAGTCGGTGTACAAGTCACAAACGATTGGAGCCTACCACGGTGGAAGGCCCGAAAGAGTGTTCAAAGCACTCCCACGCTTGTCAACTTAATAATTTAGTTGAGGGTTTTAGGTCTCATCTGAAACATATAATCATTTTAATCAAATTAAAACAATTTGGTCCTATTGCAACTATCGGTCCATTTGATTGATTTAGTAGTATATGATAGTCCCACTAAGCTTGTAAACGGTTTTTAAAGCAAAGAGTATATGGTACTACTAACATAAGGTTTGCATTCGTTTAAGGACTATATAGTTGCCTTCAGGGCCTTAGGATGACTATGAACCTTTGATTTGATCCAGCACGAGCCTAGTGTTGGATCACGGACAAGGACGGTGATTGATTTTAGTTATACGTTTAATCTCATTAACGTGTGTTGTCTTATTGGGCGTTGGACCCCAACTACTCCAATTTCCATGCATATCAAATAAAACAAGAAAGGAGTACAATTAAATTAAAGAAGAGCTTATGCTCTTTTACAACATTGATCAAATCAAATTACAACCAAAATCTAATCTACACATTCCCATGGTTCAAACAATTTTGAAACGGCCTTTCACGCAAGCTCAATTATCGTAGGCTTAGGTTTCATAATCACCCTTTCTTTAATTAATTAACACTTTAACTAATTAAACATGAATGCAACATTCTCATTTGGTTTTTGGATCCATAGAAGATTGATTTAAAGATGGGCTAAATGAAATGAAAATCCAATTTCTCATTTAAAGAGACAAAAACCATTTTGTTCTCATCAATTTGAGCCAAATACAATAACCTCAACTATTGGGCCATATTGCAAAAAAACATAAACTTTTAGGGTCACTGGCAAAAACATATAAGTCCAATACTTTATGTTATTACAACTAGAACCCAAAAATTTCCAACATTACAAAAACTTCATTAAAGGAACAAAAAAATTTGCCCTTTAGTGATTTTGAGCCTTTCGTAAACGCAAACTTTCGGGTCAAAGTGCAAATACACAAAAATTATCAAAACTTTATGTAATTGCATAAAGCCCCAAAGCACTCCCACTAAGAAGTGGCCGGTTTGGAGTGAAGAAGGAAGTGGAAAGCGAGTGGAAGACAAGGTATGGGTTGAATAGTTTAATTGGTAAGGTTGAAAATTTGATTGGTATGGGTTGTAAGAAAAGAGGTAAAAGGTGTTGCCAATTTTAAAACAAAAATTCCATCACCAATCAACCATAAACCAAAACTTTGTAAAACAACAAACAATTTGAATCAAACCACCAAGCTTTTGTCTTTGCCAGACATGTTTCAAGAACAATGAAGAACATTCATGAAAACCCACAAGAGTTCCATGAACATTTTCACCAAAAACACTTCCATAAAAAGTCAAACATAAGGGAAATAACATATTATTACCATAATAGGGCACTTAGGGGTTCCTATTGTCACATTAAAACCATTTTAACAAGTCAAACAGACCCCAAAAAATCCAACTTTGGATTTGGCCGAATTTCCCAAAAATCATGGCACCCAATTTTAGTTCCAAAATTCAAGCTCATCGAACTACATCTACAACATTTGAGATGACAAATTTTCCAACAAAATTTACATTCAAAAGAAGCAAGAATAAATCTTGTAACAATTACAACATTTAAATCACAAACTATGATATCCACAAAACTAAAGGATTCGCACAATCTACTAGACTGGAGGCTCACGGATACCACTTGAAGGAAAAATTACGGATTAACCAAGTTCATTAAGCAACATCATTAAGCCATTTAACAATTAAAGGCGGAAACATGCTTCTATGCACTTAAAAACGAAACTTTACCCTAGAAAATTCAAAGCTAGTAGATATGGTGAACCAAGATTAAAACTCCAAGCACAATTTGAGTTGTGAAATCATATACCTTTGAAGATTCCTCTTTGCATAGGCAAGGCTAATCACCATGGAGGGCCTTCATTCCTTGCTTGGATGAGAATGGATGGAATCGGATTCTCCAAAGTTCCCAAAGTAGGGAACCTCTAAGTCTCCACACCAAGGAGAGCCGATGAGAAGATGAGTGCCCTAGGAAGAGAGATTGCTAGCTATTCTCCTGCAGGGAGCCGGCCTCTTTGAGAGAAGAGAGCATTTTCATGCTCAGCCATTCTCTGAAAACCTCTTAGTGTGAAATGTTATAAAGTTTCCTTTATAACCTTTTTCACAATGTAGTGGCAAACTTGCAATTAAAGCAAGTTTGCTACACATTCTCAAATGACGGCCATGTGGGTTCATTGGGCTCATAGGGCCCTAATGTATTATTAGTCATTAAGTTGTCATGCAACTTAAGTCAATGAAACGACGTTCGAAGCCCATTGGGCCTTGAAACCCCAAAACCTTAGGGTCTATAACGAACTTATTCGTTTGATTAATTAACATATTAATTAATCCTTGCCATAAATAATTAAACCATTTAATTGTTCTTACTCATCTCCATTGTTTCATCAAGCTCTACCTTACTCGGTGTACGATCCATTAGGTTCCTTTTGGCGGGCGGTGGAGGATTGGAACTCTTTCAAATCAATTAAGTTGAAACATACTTTCAATTCTCCCTTAAGTGATTATACACTTATAGGGCATCCACAAACCATGGTGACACCTAGCGGCATGTCATGGCTGCAGAAAGCGTTATAATCGAGAGAGGTGGAGAACCTGTTCGGTTAGGATTGAAATGCAATACGGTCCTTCTCTAATACAATACTCTCGACCACATTGTTTGGTTTGATAGTTTATTCATGTCTACTATCCAATGTGATTCATTTACTTATATGATTACCTTGAATATGATTTAGACGACTTCCTAAATCTTATTCATACTCAACCGAAGATTCTTAATCATATCATAGAGTATTCTCCCTCAAACGGTTTTGAAGGTTAGAGATCCCTTGTTGCGCATTCACTTGCCTCCATGGCTAAAGTAGCTTAACCCAAACTATGCGTGGACACCACCCGGATGGGGTGACTTTGACATAATCAAAGATCAAGGACCTCACCACAAGACAGCCCAGACGATGCCTCGGGTCAAAGGACTAATTTGCATTATCAACTATGAGTTCTCATGTGACATGATCATGAAAACTCATCATTGATCGTGTTCGGTGGACTCACTCTATATGAGCACCTACATGCTTGTCTTGGTGTCGAGTTACACCAATGACTCGAGACTAGTCACTCTCCTGAGAGAAGACCTGTATATCTTGATCTTAGCAGTTTGTCAATGCCCAATTGGCAATCCTATGATCGAGACGTTTAGAGATATGTATGATCGAGAATGGTCTCATAGACCTAACTACATTTAAGATTACATTCTACTAAGCACATATTCCTTGGACTTATTGTTTAAGCATATAACATTTATATGAGACTACTAAACAATAATATATGCTAACATATTAAACTAAATTAGTTTAACATTTGAAATGTCAGTAAAGTATGTCATATGATTGGTTTGGGCACATTTCCAACTCTGGCCTCCACCATGATATGCTAGAAGCTAACACACAATTTAAAATAGTATAATCGTAGTATGGATAAGTAGCGATCGCGCCCCCTTCAGGACATAGTGAGATAGCATCTGGCGAGGTCGAGACTTCTACGTGGCAGCTCTGATCTTTCATCCCGACCATGTAGGGATTCTTCTTTCTTCCAGTTTCTATAATAATATCCATCCCTGTTATGGATAGAGATTCTAGGAACTCAGTTTATTATTTGATTCCGCTGTTTCAAATTTAGTACGCTCTGAACCATATGCATATTGACATTGGATTTTGCAACTTTATTACAATTTAATTTCGTTTTCACAAGTGTTGTCATGCATTTAATGGCTTCGTCACTTACGAGTGTCGGCCAGCACGCTCGCACTCGGTATCCACGTGGGTATCGAGGGTGGGGTGTGTCAATGAAACACAGGATAGATAAACATATCAAAGATCATTAAGCTCTGTGAAAATCATAAGCATTGACTAGACAATTGTAACTATGAAACGCATGATACTCTTGCCTAGGATTTTACTGATGTCCCTTCGATTTTTACTACTTATGAATGCAAGTTCATAACGATTAGGTGAAGCTCACTTATATTCTAGCTCCAAACCCTAGCATGCAAACTAAGTTGGCCAACTTAATAAACATACAAGGATAAGTTCTCTATAAAATAGATAAGTAAATCACATTCACAATTTACGAAGAAATAATTGGATAAATCAACTCATAATAAACATATGTTGTGGCTTCAAATTCTTCCCCTTGAGCTATAAATAGAATTAGTTACTCATGATTGAAAGCAATTCAAAGAAACATTGAAAAACAAACTAACAAAATCACAAGGTTTGGATAGATACAACTTTGAATTCCATGGCTTCGACTTGAGCGTCTTCTTGTCTTCCCAGCTTGGATGGATGGATGGATTGAAGGGTGAATGGAATGGTTTTAGGGCTGAAGTTGTGGTAAAATGCGGTAGAGAAAAGGGATGCGTGAGGTGGTGTGTTGTCAAATTGGTGCTTCTTTGATGATTCATGCGTCTCCAAGTGCTTGAATCATTGAAGGACTCTAAGGGCACGATTTAGAGTGTTTAGACATACGTAGGACTCCTATTTCATTTGAAGTACGTGTAGAAACACACACAAAACAAGCGCCACGTTTTTTTCCCGCGACCAAATCCGCTTGGACTCTACGCACTTTTAGGCCTTTCCACTCCACAAAGCAGTGATAACTAATACTAGAAGCATCAAAATTGAGATCACGCAAACTCTGTGGAGCTAAAGCACCTTCATCTTGATATATTGTTGTACAACCAATTTTAACGCTTTGAACAAAAAAATGCCATGAGTTCTAGCATTTTGAACTAAAAATGTAGAAAAGAAACTTATTCTAAGTCATAATCAAGCAAAGAATAAGTGAGATCATGCAACGACTTAGAAAACAAGAAAGTTTAAGATTAAGCGTAGACAACTCTCAAAACAAAGCATAGGCTCAAATCTCACAAGGTTGTAGCGTTAATTCGAGTGACTTCTTTCAAGCATGTTAAAAACACAAAACTTTTTATTTTTGTGATTAAATGTGATTTAGATTAATGACAACTACAACTAAGTATCAACCAAGAGCATATCAAACTTCAACCTTCTTATGTAACTTTCATAAAAGTCATGTAATCAAAAATCAAATCTTATCATTGTGTTTGAAGGTACCTAAATTTAAAAACAAACAAACAAACAACCTAAAACTACCTAAGAAAAGAAAAGAAAAACTTTTTTTAAAAAAATTTTCCAAATCTTTTTTTTCAATTTAAATTGAAAGCAATGAAAAAATAACATTAGTAGTGATAGGTGGTGAAAATCGGCGAAAAATCATGCAAGCATTTGTTACCCCCCCACTTAAACCGACATTGTCCTCAATCATTTAAAATAAAACTCAAACAAGAAAGCAATAAAAGACACTAGCAAACAAACACACAAAACCACACAGAGACAAGAATGGCAAAGTAAAAGCGGTAAAAAAGAAGGTAAAGAAAGCAAATGTGTTTGTAAGCCATGAATCACTTCCCGTTGTTCCATCTTCGACCTTCGTCCCAAAAGTTCTTGCTTTAACGTCTTCCCGGCCCGGGCAAATATAGTCAATCAATCATGGTAAGGGATTGAAGCTGAAGAGTACATCTCCCACATTATGCTCCTCAAAACATTCCACGCATTTGATCTTTTGAGTGGAAGGTGATAGTAGTCCTTCAAGTTGTAGTGTTGAGCTTCCGGTGAGTCAATGCAAACTTTCTTGGCTTTTGATTTCTTTTGTACTATATCTTGTGACGGAGACTTGAGGCATCAAACATTTTCAAAAATCCCGGAGGGTTGCTCTCGACATGGTGAGTTTTGGTTTTGACATCCAGCGTCATCAAATCCAACTTTTATGGTATTCTCAAATTGCATCCCCCATTGATAACTTAAGCCTCCTTGCCTTTGAAGTTTCAATAGCAGAAACAGAATGATCATCCATAGGAGACTTAGTATCTTGAGAAATATTAAAATCAATCACTTCACCATCAAACTCCATTTGTCAAAGTTCCCTTGTATACATCAATCTTGGTAGGGCGTTTTCATGAATGGTCGGCCAAGTATGATTAACACAATAGTGGATCATGAATTAAATCTTCCATATCAAGCACGTAGAAATCCGCGAGGAAAGATCAAATTATTAACACCTTTTAAAACATCTTCCAAAAACTAGATCTTTTGCACTTGGGTAGAAACTTTCTTTGTAAAACCGTAGGCACATTCTCACTAACTTTAGCTGACTTCCTTTTCTTGAATTCTTCTTCTTGTCGTACAGCTCCTTCAAGAATTTGGCATACTTCGGAAATTGCATTATGGCATCAAGACGGAGATGTTAACTTGCTCTTTCCGGAAAGTTTCTAAGATGCTTTCTCATGTTCTTCTTTCTTTGATTGAGCGAACTTGCCAAGAAAGGTGCATTGAAAGGTATCGAGTTAGAAATAATTGAATTAGGAGATAGTATCACCTGGTTGTGTGAGGCACTTAGGAGCTGCGAGCATGGGGTTGGATTTGTGTTAGGTGGCTGCGGCAAGGTGCTATTCACCCTTAGTGGGTAAGATCATGTTCCCTCTCCTCGAGTAGCGGCTGTTCGTCCATTTTTGAGTCGATTTTGATGTCTTTTGTCCGTTCTCAATCACCTTACCAACTCACTTAAGAGTGATAGCCTTTGTAGTTTCAAACCTTCTTTTGATTGACAATGGTTGAGCTTGGAAGTTTGCCTTGATCTCATTGTCCTACGAATTCTTCTTTTCCCATTTGATTTTTCAATTCCGCCAGCTCTTTAGCTTGCTTGGCTTGTGAAGAAGCTAAAGTAGTAATTATCTTATCATAGTCGAAAGGCAGTTTAGTTCCTTGGAAAGTGGTGGATTAAGTGGTTGCGTATGAGGCCTTTGATAAAATCCGGGGTGCTTTAACGTGGCAATATAATTACGGCCTTATTGTTGTTGTGGATCACACCGGTTGAAATTAGGATGGTCTACGCCCGAGTTGTATGTATTTGAGCAGATCATACTTTTTGTTGATTTTTGCCATTGGTATCCCATGACATTCACTTGTTTCCCATCCTCCGTTCTCAATCAGCTGAGGACATTGATCGATTGCATGCCTGCTTCGATTGCATGCCACATGCGGCCACACTTTGTGTTTTTGGTCCCAGGAATTTCGTCATGAGCTGAGATGAGCCATACGAGCCTCCATATTTAATTGTGCCTAGAAACAAAATAAAATAAATTAAAAATTAAAAATACTAACAAAAGAAAGAAAAGAAAAATCCAAGCCTCGGCAGTGCATGAAAATTGATATGGTAGAAACTAACACACAATTTAAAACCCTATAATGTAATCGTAGTATAGATAAGTAAGGATCGTTTCTAGGCCGGGGATTAGAGGTAGCTAACCACTTAAAATAAACAAAAAGCTAAACTAATTAAAACAATTAACAAAGCAGACGAGGGATTTTTTTATTTTTTACTTAATTAAGACTAAATTAAATTCGGCGCAAACAAATTGAAAACAACAAGCAAAATAAATTAAGGAACAAGTTTAACGATAATCTTTGAAAAGCTGGCTAGAGGATCCTTCTCCACACACAAACATATATGCATACAAGTTTACAGTTACCAATTATTCCTTCTATAAACCATGAATGTCGACAATGCCTAAATTATTGTGAAACGCATAGAAATTAATTCTCGGATTTTCCCTAAGTTCATTGATTTGAATGAAATGCAACACCTTACCAAATTATTGTTTATCAAGTTATCTAACTATGAAAGCATATAATAGATAAACATATCAAAGATCATTAAGCTCTTGTGAAAATCATAAGCATTGACTAGACAGGAATTTAGCAACTATGAAACGCCGCATGATACTCTTTGCCTAGGATTTTACTTAACACCAATCGATGTCCCTTCGATTTTTACTATGAATACAAGTTCATAGCGATTAGGTGAAACTCACTTATATTCTAGCTTAAGCCTAGCATGCAAACTAAGTTGGCCACCTTAATAAACATACAACGATAAGTTCTATAAAACGAGATAAGTAAATCACATTCACGATTTACGAAATAGTGGATAAATCCAACTCATAATAAACATATGTTCATGGCTTCAAATTCACCCTTAGCTATAAGCGAAATTAGTTACTCATGATTGAAAAGCAATTCAAAAGAAACATTGAAAACAAACTAACAAAATCACAAAGGTTTGGATAGATACAACTTTGAATTCCACAGCTTCCACTTGAACGTCTTCTTGTCTTCATCTTGGATGGATGGATGGATTGAAGGGTGAATGGAATGTTTTTTAAGGCTGAAGTTGTGGTAGAATGCAATAGAGAAAAAGGAATGAATGTGTGAGGTGGTGTGTTGTCAAATTGGTGCTTCTTTGATGATTTATGAGTCTCCAAGTGCTTGAATCATTGAAGGACTCTAAGGGCACGATTTAGAGAGTGTTTAGACATCCTTAGGACTCCCTATTTCATCTAAAGTAAGTGTAGAAACACGCACAAAACAACTACCATGTTATCTAAAGTAAGTGTAGAAACACGCACAAAACAACTACCACGTTTTTTTCCTTGAAACCAAATCCAACTAGGACTCTATTGCCTTTTTCGACCTTTCCTCACTAAAACAGAGATGACTAATTCTAGATTGAGATTTGTAAAATCTTGTGGACACTAGACATCCAGAGCTTTCCATCCATATATGGCATGACATGCAATTCGTTCTGAGGAATTTTGGGTGCTCTATCGAAGTTGGCAGTTCTGCACAGCACTGTCCAAATCTCACTCGGATTCCACTTTTTTTGCAATTTTTCTTGTCTTTCAACCTTCTATCTTCTAATCCACACAAAATCAAGCCATTATCCATCACTTCAACTCCTAATGACTTAACACATCTGACACATCCCGATCCTAACACGCCAGGTGTCAGGAAGTGCTAGCTGACACATGTTAAGTGACGAAAGCCAATTATGCATGTACATGAGAAAAAGTGAGTAGATTTAGAGTTGGAAGCGGAAGTAAGAGTGCGGTGATGGGTAAAACCCATTATTACAGGTGCATAACAGTCAGTGCATAGTAAATAGTGCATAGAATAAAAACATTCACATCCTCGTGAGGATGGATAAGTAGAAATTAATTAAAAGTAGGAACAAATCCTACATAGTCTGGAGAAACTGTCAGAACCACCAACCACAGTTGAAGTAAGCCCTCGTCTCACTAGTAAACAAATCTGCCACTAGTTCCTGGAGGGGCACAAAACATAAAAGGGTGAGTGGGTCAAAAAGTAAAGTTTGACAAAACCTTTGTTTTCAAGAGCATACTATCCCCTCGCTGGAAAACATGTATAGTTTTTGAAAAATACGTCATACTTCCCGGTATATTCCACAAAATACTATAATAGTAATAGAGGTACTCCCTGAAAACCCATAGTAAAACAATAATGGATTGCTCGAAAAAAAAACTGAATGCTCAAATCACGGGTACTCTTCAAAAATCAGACTGAGTGCTCATCCATGTGTAAACACATAAGCCTAAGTAGATACGTTACGAGGACAGGCTAGGTATGTGAGTGACTGGGTACTCCTCGATAATCATTGTGAGCAAAGCGCGTCACACACAAGTTCGAGTTGCCTAGTGCAACCTAGAGCAGGCTAGTACCTATAATGGATCCAAAGTTGCATAGCGGTACTGGGTGTGATACCTCCAAACGTCAAGGCTAGTCCTGGCCATAGGACTGAGTACTGATACCTGAGTGTTCTACATCTATTGATGAGCAACTATAGAGAAACATGTATGGCAAATATAATACAAATGTTCTACCTCCAACAATCACATATTATATGAGTCGTGCTAAAACCATACATAATAATATATTTATCAAAACAAAGACCCACTCACTCACCTGTAAGTAGCCGGGTCATAGCCCCCTGTCCTGAGTAGCCCCGGTAGCCCTCTGGATAAGTCTCACCTATATGAGATATCACTATAATAATGATTAAACTAATTAACGACACTTATCCCTTGTTTGCTCAACACGGAGGTCCAAAACACTTCGAAAAATATCATACATACTGCCCCTAGGTAGTACGCGTTGTCACGAGTCACCTCGCATCGACGGAAGTTGAAAATAATGTCCCACGTGCCCTCATGCGCGGCTCACGCACGTCTCAGGCGCAGCTCACGTGCGGCTCAACAAGCGGCTTACATGCTGAGTCAATCTGATAGTCAACTAACGGCTTCAGTTGACGCCGTTAAATCTAACAAAAATTTCCTTAAAGGAATATACCTAAGAATATTTCCGGTTTGAACTGGTTGCTGACATCATAGGCCGGTTTGGACCGATTGTTGACGTCACTCGCCGCTGCAACTCGAGCCGATCGCCTTCGCTGCCCTCCGCCGCCGAAAAACTGGTCCGTTTCTTGAAAATTTTCAAACGTTCATAACTTCTTCATTCCTTGACCAAATTTCACATTATTTATATCAAAATGAAGCTAGAGAGGAGTAGAATGACGGTATACCTTTGGTTGGGCCGAAAAGGCACGGGAAATGATCTGTATTTCCCTCGAAAAGTCTCGGCTACTGTAGCTTCTTCGATCTACATCACAACTTGACCAAATCAAGCAAATGACATATGAAAATTTATCTACTCAATGAGAGGAATCCAATGGTAGTAGTTAGAAACCTCACCTCGGTCTAGAATGGTGAGAAAATCACTAGGAAGGTCCGATTCTTTCATGTTCTTTTCCCATCAAACGGTTGGGAGTTTGGACAAACGGTTAGCACCATTGAGTCCAGGGCGTTAAGACGAAGGGGGTGGTGACTTTAGTTTGCCTCGGTTCGACGGATTTTCGTAGACATGCACTATGCACACACGGTGGGAAATAGAGAGAGAGAGAGAGACAAAAAGAGAAAATGAGAAAAGAAAATGAAAGTGACGGGGAAGAGGGAGGGAGTGTGAGATATTTTGGGTTTTGGGGGTATTGTGAACCCACCAAAACAGTAAAATTACACAGTCCTCTGTACAAAATAACACGCACGTATCCAAAATATCCCCTCGGAAATTATTTTATAACAAACTTTTTACGGGATGTTACAACATCCCAAATCCTTGTGCTCCAATGCTTGCCACACAAGCATTCTATTCCAAATCCAAATAACGTTTTGTTTCACTCCTTTAGCCTCATAATTCCAACTTTGCCATTTCTAACTACAATAAAATAAAATACTACAATTAATGGAAATTAACTAAATAAACATAGAGAAATAAGATAATAACGTCGCATAAATATGCTCCTATCACACCACCACATTAAAATGGAACCTAACAAGCTCCTTCTCCACATCCTTGTTCTCAATTTTCACCCCACCCCTCTCTTTTTCTGACAGTCGCAAACTAGCCCCAAGCCGACGCCTATCCTCCGTAAAATCCACCGTTCCACCCATCATTATGACTCCCCAACCACACAAAGCGCGCTTTTCCAAGAGAGAATGAAGAAAAATCACAAGAAAGCGATTCTTTTACCATAGACTAGCGTCGTCAGGACTAAACCCTAACCCTAGCCCAAGAGCTCCTTATCGAACTCGACACCTCCTTTCGAGGTCTAACCTAATTGTACTTTTGACATGTACTATTTTTTTTTGCATAAAAAAACTAGACATTAAAAAAAAAAGTGCCAAAATATATGGAAAATCTCATTGTTTCTTTGAATTCTCATCTCCTTTAATAATTGTAAGCAATTTGCCACTTAATACTATGGTCTTGTGGTATTCCTCTTTACTTGTTAGTGAGAGGTTTTAAGTTCGAATGTTTGTGACTAGGGTTTGCCGTGATGCTATTTTTGGCAATGCCAACAAACAATGTTTGTGTTCGAGTGTTTGTAAAAGTTGCACTTAAATCTGACTTCTTAATCAAATGATTGTGCACCGAGTGGGACGCTAGTTCGATTAAGTTCTTTTATGCGCCTCGAGTGAATGAGGACTTACAATTCAGTCTGAATTTGTGCGTGCTTGCCTAAAAAGTCAATGAAAGCGAAATAGAAACTAAAAGCTAAAAACAGAATGTAATCATTTCAGGATGAAGTCGAGATTACAAACTGTCGATGCAAATTTTTTCCGCGTGATGATTTCGCAATCCTGCACCTGCAAAATAAATAAACACCTTTGGTCAAGGCCAAGACCACGCATGCCACATAGGTGGGAGGGAGGGTTAGCTAATGGATCTCTGATGCCTAAGTCGGTTTCTCTGAAAAGAGAGAGTTTAGAGCTTGATTGCATAACAAAAGCTTACCAAAATCTGGTGGAGATTGAAGTATTTATAGGGACAGTGGCCGACCATGGGGTGTGGGATTACGCCACATATCGGCTTCTAGTTGGCCAGTGAATGTCATCCGTAGGATGGATGCAGAGATAATTGTCAAATTTATATTTATAAAATAATATCTTAGAATTATCCTTGGAAAATCCTAATTAAATATGCAGTTTCCTTGAATAAAAGGAATTGGTCTTCAAATAGGAAACAATTAAGGAGGGAATTTAGTAATTAATTCCTCTTTAATTTCCTTGCATTTATCTCAGTTTCTGAGGGTAGTGGAGCTTGGAGAGTCATAGTCAGCAGTCCAAGGAGTCTTCATGAATGAGCAGCGCAAGTGGAATTTGCCATTCAATAAGGGTGGTCTCGTCAATAAAGCACATTTTCCCACGTGTCAGCTCCACAATTTTATGAATTATTTTTGGCTCCACAAATACCCCCACACATGTTGTGCTGCTGTAAGGAGTGTAGCTGTTGTAGGGAACCTTAGTCGAGTGGGACTGCCAAAAATACTTTCCCTGTCTGCTTAGATTTTGAGCTTTGTCTTGAAGTAAAAAATCTGAAAGGTGATGGAATCCAAAGGCAACTAGGATTTTATTTTTCTCTATAAATAAATGTTAGAAGTATGTCCTGAAAGTCAATCTTTGAAAGATACCTTTTAGGATCATGTCTTAATGTTTTAGTTATGGCTAAAACGTCAAAAGGGCAAAGTCACTATTAAGACTTTATCCTTCATACAATAAACATCTTAATGGTGAATCCAAGGACAATGGATTGATGGAAGAATTAATCTAAGAATGTTAGAATACTGGGACCTTCTCACCATAACCATAATGTCCAAAAATGTTCCTCGTCATAGGATTATCATAGAGATAGACTAGTACATACTATGCCTGCTTCATTGTGGAGGATGGTAAGTCTCAAACCATTTGTGTGATGACACTAAGACAAGTATATAGGTGCTCGTTGAGGGAGTAAGTTCACTGAACACAGTTTAATGAGAGTACTTGCATGGAGTTCAACTCACATGTCAAGCAAGTAGACTCTATAATTTGGAATAATGTAAGTCCTTTGACCTAAGACATTATAATTATCTTGGGGATATGCTTGTGATCATTTGATAATGAAACGTGACCACATCTCACCGAGGATGTGTTCCTGCATTGTTGGGATTAGGGCTGGGCGCGATTTGGGTTGGTTTAATTTTGGGTCGAAACCACGACCCAAACCGCACACTGCGGTTTATCAAAATTCCAAACCATAACCGAACCATAATGGCTTAAACCGATGTAATCGGTTCACCAATGTTGTAGTGCGGTTTGGTTCGGTTTGTTGTTTAATATGCACATATAACCAAATGAAAATTTTTTAGTCATGACATAATAAGTATAAGAAATTTTTTTTAAACCTACCAATTTATAAAAGGTTCATCAACAAATTACAATCTCATAACTTCAAAACACTTAATCTTATAACTCAAAATCTCAAAGTTTCAATTTCATAACTCCAAGATTGTAAAGTACCATGAAAACAACAACAATCATTAGAATAGTACAAAAGTAATTGGCAAAACAGTTTTATATGCTAGGGGTAAAAAGGTTTTGTAGCAGATGCAATATATTTTGTTCAATACTTAAATTATATAATATTATATATATATATATATATATTTTTAATCTAATATTACATATTGTTTATTATTTTATATATTTTATGATAATCGGTTTAGTTCGGTTAATTTATGGTTTGTAAAAATTAAAACTGCATATGAAACTGTTTCTTTTGGTTTGGTTCGGTTTTATAAATCGATTGGACAAAAACACAAAAAAAATCAAACCAAACCATTCCAAACAGTTTGGTTTGGTTTGGTTTTTCAGTTTTTCGGTTTGTTTGCCCACCCCTAGTTGGGATCATTGATTCATTCTCAAGGACATGTGTACGTTTAACAAGGAATCTCTAATCCTCATTAAGTGGGAAGAATACTCTAAGATATGATTTGGCAATCTTTGATCAAAGTATAGAACGTTATAAAGGAAAGCAATCCTCTACGTCTCAAATTGAATCATATAAATGAGATTGATCACATTAGGGGTTTGACATAAAATATCCATACTCTAATGACATGATCAAGAGTATTGATTTAGAAAAGGATTGAATTGTATTGTAATTTCAATTGATTAGGTTCTCTGAACAAATTCTACATTAGCTTGGGAGCTATGATATATTGTTAGATGTCACTCTTGGTTTGTGGGGCCCACGTGATAATTAAGTTTGTAATCATCAATACAGATGGAGAATTAAAAGTAAGTTTAATTCGCCAAATGATTGTATGAATACTACACTCTTGTATTTGTAACAATCACCTCACTGCCTCACTAATGGGAACCTAAAAGGTTGTACACCAAACACTTGTGTAATGAGATATTCAAACGGTGAAGGAAATGATTAAATGGATTAATCAATTGATATGAGTAATTAGAAAGTCTCAATTAATCATAAAAATGATGAAACATTGTTTTTGGGCTTAAAATATGTTCGGGTTCTTTTGGGTCCATTGGGCCCAAACTCATTGGACTTTTTCTTTAATCATAGGATGACTTAAATGAGAAAAGCCCAAGACAAGCCCAACACTATAGAGGGCCAGCCTTGGGAAGGATTTGGTGAGGAAAACTTTTAATTTGATTGACTTTTCTTTCTCACTATATATTGAAATTTATAGGCATAATTTTCATTAGGACTTTTTGTGTTTGCAAACAACAAAAAAGAAAAAGAAAAGCTCTCTCTTCTAACACATAAGAGGCCGGCCACCCTTTGAAGAAATTGGCTAACACTTATTTCTTCATTTGGTTATTCCTCAGTCCATCTCACACACTTGTGGGTGTGAATCTTTAGAGGCTTTCCCCTTTGGGAGCTTAAGGAGAAACAATCGAAATCCAATCTAACAAGGTGGAGGATCTTAGTAGTGAAGCAAGGAGGAGGCCTTTCCAAGAGAAAAGATCTTGGAGGTGGTCCATCATTGGACTAAAAGTAAGATCCAAAGATATGAGAAACAAACCCCTTCTCTTTGTTGTTCAATTAATTTTTGATGCATCAAATATGAACCTATGCTATCTTGAAGGGGATTTGCATGACTATAGCTTTGATTAATTGCTTCCATTGTTTAAGCATGTTTAATTTGATTATACATGCTTGTTAGTCACTTTGAAATCCCATAGAAATCTCTTGTTTTCCCTTCAATAAAGTGTTAAATAAACCTAGAAGTACTTTGTTTTCTACACAAGAAAGAGAGAAAATCAAAAGATATTTTGTAACCCCTCCCTCAATTTGCTTCTTTGGAGAGTCGTTCGTCGTCTTCGTCTTCGTTGAAATCCGCGCCAAGGTTAGCAGAAATTTCTTTTTCTTCATGTTGTTGCCACTAGGCAGCTTGAAATAAATGGGCAGGGCTAACGAGAGTGACATGGCAACATGGGCTGCCTACTACCTGTTGTTGGGCATCGCATGGCTGGAGTGTGGGCAGCACTGCTCGAGCTGCGAGGATATGCTGCTGAGCCATTGGGCCTACTCGCAAGGGAGAGAGAAAGGGAGCCTAGATGGGCTCCTGTTGATTCCTAGGCCAAGGGGCCTGCGTGTGCATGCTGCAAAGAAGGCACAGGGCCATCTTGGCGTGTTGGGCTCGCCTAGTGTGTTAGGTTGGCCTGGTGCTGCTAAGGAGGTCAGCTTGGTGCGGAGGCACACCTAATTTTCCCTTTTTTTTTTTTTTTGGACTTTTAAAAATTCTGTAATGTTTTTCTTGTAGATTTCGACCATGTCTTCCGCCGAGAGTAGGAACGAAGATAGTGCTATGTCTTTATACTGTAAAGGCGGATCTTTATCCTTGGGACAAGGTCGCAGTTTAATGATTTTCTGAACGAGTTCGCGCATGCTCTTCCATTTGCAGTCCATCTGAAACATGTTGCTGGCAATAGTGCTGAGGAGTCGCGCACTGAAGATATTGAAGCACGGAAGAGGGTCATCAAATTTCATCCTTTCTACTTTGTGTTGGGATTTAATTTTCCCATGTCGCGTTTGTGTCAAAAGGTCATCTATGCCATGAAGTATGGGCCTGCACAGTGCTCTCTGAATGCTAATCAAGCTATGATAGAACTTGTTAATCAAAACAAATTCTTCGACCTAGTCTCACCATCAACGTGTTCTGGTATTTCTTGGATATTAGTCATATTGATAGCGTGGGGTAGCTGAAGGCGCGCCATAGGCTATTCGATGCATCAAGCTGAGGAGACCACGGCTGGTCCAAGGATACGCTAGAAATTAGCGACGAGTGGGAGTCTAATACTTCTTCGAAGTTGCGGGTTCTATTGCAATTCATTGATGAGTTTGAATTCCGATCAACTTCAAAGTGCAATCCCAACATGAAAAAGGTGCACATCACAAGGGGTATTCTACCTGAATATAGCGAGTGGCGCTAGTTCCTGAGTCCTCTGCGTCGAGCAAAAGGTAGGCTGCC
This sequence comes from Gillenia trifoliata, assembly GCA_018257905.1. Lineage (NCBI taxonomy): Eukaryota > Viridiplantae > Streptophyta > Magnoliopsida > Rosales > Rosaceae > Gillenia > Gillenia trifoliata. The sequence continues at coordinate 12,781,551 of CM031086.1, forward strand.
ACCAAAGAAGGAGGTTTTGCGCATCAAGGAGGAGGCGCTCATTCGTCAAATCACTTCTATTGAACTAACTGCTATCGAGAGTGAAAGAAAGAGGTCTGCATCGCCTGCTAGAAGGTCGTCTATGGATAAGAAATCGAGGGTTTCTTCCGCTGCTTGCTGGAGCTCTGCCGCTGCCAAGAAACTTGTGATTAATCTTTCTTCCTCGAAAAGAAAGAGAGAAACTTCTGAATATGCTCTAAGCAAGAAAGACATTGTTGGTGTTGCAAAGTCCACCGAAGAAGGTTAAATCTTTTGCTAAAAGAGTTGATGAGCGCAAGGAATCCATGCCCGGTGCGCCTTGTTGGAAATGTGCCCTAAATTCAATCATTGGATGATATGTTACGGACATTTCACATTTTAAACTAATGTAGTTTAATCTTAGCACAAAGACTGTTATAAGCCGTCTCATTATATGAAATACGCCTTAACAATAAGTCCAAGAAATATATACGTAGTTAAGAGAATGTAATCAAAGTAAGTTAGATTTTTTAGACCTATCTGAAGGAAAAATTTGTCCTAGCTAAGAACAATTCAAGAACATTTGAATACTCATGCAAACTAATAACAATTAAAGTAGGCATGCATTCAAAACAATTCATAAAACCCATGACTTTCAAAGCCTAGAATATGGTGAACCAAAAGACTCTTTAACAAAATTAAAGAGAAGGGAGTTTTGAGATTCATTACCCTTGAAGCTCATTCTTGTTTGCACAAGAGATTCACCCATGTGGAGGGCCTTCAAGTCACCTCCTTGCTCCATGTGATCTCCTTGTAATTTTGGGAGGACCGGTTCTCCTTGAACACCAAAAATTTAGTGTCTCTAAGTCTCTTCACCAAGGATGTGGTGTGAAGAGAAATGGATGACTTAGGTGCAAGAGATTGCTAGCCCTTTGCACTCTAAGTGGTCGGCCTCCCTTGAAGAAATTGAGGAAGAATCTCAACTCAATTTCACCAAGAAAAACCCCTAGAATGAATATGGCCATAAAGTTCCCTTTATGCCTCATCACAAGTGAGTGGCAAACTTGTAAATAAGCCAAGTTTGCCTCCACTCACTCTAGGCCGGTTTTGGCTTTTATTTTGGGTTAATTTCCATTTAGTTTTAGTTGTCATACAACCTAAACTCAATGGGCCTTGTGGACCAAAAACCCTTTTGGGCCCCGTAACCCAAAACCAACATAAAAGCCCAATACGAACCTTTCGTATAATTAATTAACTAATTAATTAATCTTGACCATTCTCAATTAAACAACTTAATTGCTTATCCATTCCTTCATGTCTTCACATTCATCCTTATTCGGTGTGCGATCCATTAGGTTCCAATTAGCGAGGCAGTGGGCGATTGTTACTCTTAACGATCGATTGTGAATTGAAACCACATTTCAATTCTCCCTTTGTTGAAGATTAGTGTTTGCTAATCCTCTGGGCTTCCACAAACCATGAGTGACACCTAGCAGTATGTCATGGCTACCCAAGCTAAGTAGAAGTGGTTGGAGAACCTATCCAGTTGCAATTACAATGCAATACGGTCCTTCTCTAATACAATACTCCTAATCACATTGTTTGAGTGATAGTTATTTTCATGTCTACTATCCAATGTGATTCTCTTCTATATGATTCAATTGAATATGCTTTGAAACAAATTTCCTAAGTCATATTCATGTGCTTTGGCCAAAGACTTTCGAACCATATCTCAGAGTATTCTCCTTCCACCATGGAAGGTTAGAGATCCCTTGTTGTGCACTCATATGCCTACATGACTAGATAGCTTGACCCCAACAATGCCGTGGACACTCACAATGGAATGCCTTTGACATGATCGAAGATCAAGGATCTAATCATTAGACATCGATGGTGCCTCAGGTCAAAGGACTACTTTGCATATTGCAACCTAGAAGTTCTTACATGACATGTATGTACGAACTCCTATTGATCGTCGTTCAGTGTACTCAATTACCTTTTGAGCACCTATGTGTTTGTCTTAGTGTCCAACACTAAATGACTTGAGACTAGTCATACTCAACGATTGAGTCAACATAACACATACTAACCTTAGCGGATTGTCAATGCCCAATTGACAATCCTATGGCTAGGAACGTTTCAGGAATGAACATAAGTGAGAGGTCTCATTCTCTCTCTTAGATCAAATACATTCCTTGGATTCTCTTATTGTTTAAACACATGATACAATAAATAGTGATTAACAATAAGCTTTGCCCTTTATTAAACAAATAATAGTTTAATACAATAAGTATTCCAAAAGCTATTACATCAAATGAGTGGCTTTGTGGGCATACTTCCAACACTATCTATTTCATACACATATCCTAAATGCTTTTTGTCATAGGATTGTCAATTGGGCGTTGACAATCCATAAAAATCAGTACATACTATGTCTTATCTACTATGTCTTCTCTCCCGAGAGTGACGAGTCTCGAGTCATTGGTGTGTATGACATCAAGACAAGTGTGTAGGTGCTTACTAGAGAGTGAGTACATTGAACACAATCGCCATAAGATCTCATACTCATGTCTTATGAGAACTCACTAGCATGGAATTATTCAAATTAGTTCTTTGACCTGAGGCATCACATTTGTCTTGTGATTAGGTCCTTAATCTTTGATTATGTTAAAGGCACTCTGAAATGTGAGGGTGTCCATGGTATAGTCGGGGTTATGTTTCCTAATCATGGAGACAGGTGTATATATGTACAACAAGGGATCTCTAACCTTCAAATTTGTTGAGGGTGAATACTTTATGATATGTTTATAAATCTCTGACTAGAATATGAATAAGGTTTAGGAATGATGTTCCAAATCATATTCACATAAATCAAATAGTCAAGGGTCACATTGGATAGTAGACATGAACAAACTATCATCCAAACAATATGATCAAGAGTATTGTTTAGAGAAGAACCGTATTGTATTGTAATCTCAAATTGAATAGGTTCTTTCTCCTTGAGCTTAGCTTGAATAGCCATGACACACTTTAGGTGTCATTCCACTACCAAAAATTTGGTCATAGGCATCACTAGTTAGGCATCAGATAAATGAAGATTCGATGTTGTTCGTTATTAAAGCATCCGATTTATAAATACCGAAGTTAAATTAGTTAAAAGCATCAATATTTATGTGCTGATGCCATTAGTCCCTAATTTAGCTTCACCTTAATTTAAAAGACCGATGCCTATGCTATTTTCATTTTGCTATATACATTGAACCGATGCCAAAAAAAAAAAGGCGCTGGTTTTAATTTGTTGTAGAAAAAAAAGGCGCCATTTATCTGAATCACCGTCCCAATCCAAATCAGCAATGCTAGATCTCAACCTCGGCTTCGTCTCCCACGACGTCGTTTCCAATTCCCACTACAAGCTCCTCACCTCTTCCTCCCCGATCGAAAGCTCCCGAAGCTTCAACTCCTCCTCCAACCTCACAGTCGCCGGCGACGACGACGACGACTCCACTACTCTCAACTTCCTCTCCCCGAACGACGTCGTATGGGCTGAAAACTACCACGCCGATCACTACGATGGTCGGAGGACCATCCAGCTCTTCCCGCTCGCCCAATCCGTACGCTCTTCTTCTTCGTCGTCGTCGGCTTCTAAAAAGCAGTGGCTGGGACTCTCGTCCGGTTCCCGATTGGAGCTGGAGCCGACTTACTGTGCTCCCGCGGAGCAGATAATCTGGGTTTTTTGGGGTAAAGTTTCTGATAATTTAGGTTGTGTTATTGTTATTACTTGGTTTTAATCTTAGATCTGAACTCATAGTTGAGAAAATTAGATTTTATTCTGTATTTTAGGTTTCTGAAATTCATAGATTTGATCTGAACACCAGTATGTATGAAATTCTGCATTGAGATGAATTGTTTTTTCCCCGCATTGATTTATAAGAGGTTATGGGGTGCCTTGAAATTGGTTCATTTTCTAGGTCGGAATGCTTGGAATTTATGTCCTTTCTAAATTGTTCTTTTACTGGTTTTAATTTGATTCTATTATTTGGTTTTCTTTTTGCAAGTTGCAATTTCTGAGGTTTGATTTTGGCATGAGTATCTATTTACTTGGAGGTTCGTTGAATATAGTAATTTTTGGAATTTGCTCTGTTTTAATTTGGATCTTGTTCTCGTGAATGTTATGAAATGGTTTAGCAGCTTCTTAGATGGGTTTTCCTATTTTCAATGTTTTGTTTTCATGTATGCAGTGAGTGTGTGTGTGTGTATGCAGTGAGTGTGTGTGTGTGTATGCAGTGAGTGTGTGTGTGTATGCAGTGAGTGTGTGTGTGCATTGTGCGTGTGTGTGTGCAGTATGCAGTATGCAAGGTGTGTGTGTGTGTGCATTGTGCATGTGTGTGTGCAGTATGCAAGGTGTGTGTGTGTGTGCATTGTGCATGTGTGTGTGCAGTATGCAGTATGCAGTATGCAGGGTGTGTGTGTGCGCATTGTGCGTATGTGTGTGCAGTATGCATTAGTGAGTGTGTGTGTGTGTGTGTGCATTGTGCGTGTGTGTGTGCAGTATGCAGTAGTGAGTGTGTGTGTGTGTGCAGTATGCGGTAGTGAGTGTGTGTGTGCGTGCAGTATGCGGTAGTGAGTGTGTGCGTGTGTGCGTGTTTAATGGATTCCCTTGGACCTCGATCCCGTTACGACGAGTGGAAAACAATTGTAATCAAGTAACTGAGCTATCTTAGAGCCTTGTTGAATAGTTTTGTAACTGAGCAAATTATAACATATGTATTGTTTGGCTTGTGAAGGGGGGTTCAAAAATATAATGCCCGAATTGGTAAACAAGCTCACAAAATACCTATATGGAGACAATTAACTGTATGTAGGTGTACTTATAAAAATGCATATTGGTTTTATTGATTTAAGAGATACATAACTACAAAGTGTTGTGTTTCTTAATGATACATAGGGTGCTCCTAAACAACCAACTCATGTGGAATGTGGGTATTGTGTTATGAGATATATGAAGGAGATTATTGAAGATGAAAGTCTTTCATTTAAATATAAGGTATATATATGGGTTTTTTATTTGTCTTATCAAATATTAGGCCTTAGATTTTATTGTTTAGTTAGAATGTTTTACACATGCCAACTTTGTTTTATAAATTTATTTTTCAGTTTGCATGCCCAGCAAATATGACCAAGTGTTACAACCAAGAGGACTTTGACGAGGCGCGAAGTGAATGGGCAGATGTAGTCTTCTCCTGGATTACTTGAGTTGATAGAGTTCATGGAATGCTCCCTGGCCTTACTATTGGTCTGGCCTATCTCCTTAATTTTTTGGGACTTATTTTGAGTAGCACATGAAATTTGTTTTGAAGTGTAACAAAATAGTGCTAATATATATTTATATGTGTTCTAATATTGGATAATTTGAACTATTAATGTTTCAATGCATGTAGGCATTTATATGTGTTCTAATATGTAACCAATTGTGGTGGTATTCTCATTTTGGGCATCTAATCAAGTATATATACAAGGCCATCCATTTTGCATTGGGATATATGAAAGCAAGTGTTTTGTACATATAAGATCACTTGTCCTTTTTGCGCGTGATAGTGATCCATATATATAAGAAAAACTAAAGAATGTGTTTCATATTTGGAATTTGTGCATTGTTCATTGTGTGTTGGTTTGGCTCCAAAGTACTCTTACAAAATTGCAAAATGTATTTGATATCCCAATAGAAGTTTAAAAATAATGCCTACATAAGTTTGGGTATTGCAAATTAGCTTAAAATGTGGCATAATATAATTTAGGCTTATTTAAAATACATTGATGCTGAAAGCATCTTAGGCATCGTGAGTCAACAACGAAAACCTGTAGTATAATACGATTAAGGCATCAGAATATTACAAGAACCCGATGCTAAAACTCTTTTGGGCATCGAGAGTCAACGAAAAGTATAAAAAGGTCAACCAAATAAGTGAATTAAGGCATCGAAAATACATAATAAACGAAGTGGTTGAGTGGGTTAGGCATCAGTTTTTCACCGATGCCCTTAATACCAGTAATAGGCATCACCGGCCAAAGCCTCGGTTATTATAAGTGAAAAGCATCGGTTTTTAACCGATGCCTATAGGGGTAGTTTTTGGTAGTGTTCATGGCTAGTGGAAGCTCTAAAGATTTGTAATCATTAATGTTCGCAAAAGGGAGAATTGAAAAGTGGTTTCAGTTCACAGTCGATACGAAAGAATTGTAATCGCCCACTACCTCGCTAACGAGAACCTAAATGATCGTACACCATTAAAAGGGAATGATTGAAGACTTCTATGAAGTTGAGTGAGAACAATTAAATGGTTTAATTGAATAAAGGCAATGACTAATCAAATGTTGATTAATCATACGACAAGGTTTTGTTTTGGACCTCGGGTTAGTTTTGGGCCGAGAAGGCCCAATGGGTCTATGAATAGTTCAAGCCCATTAACATGAGTTGTATGACAACTTAATGTGTGAAATAACAAAGCCCAAAAGCCCAATGAAAAGGTCTCGGCCGAATTGGAGAATGAAGAGAAGTGATTAGATTGTAATAGTACAATCCCACCCAAACTTTGTAAAATGTTTATAAGTTTGGAATGGGTTACTATTCTCATTAGTTGCAAATGTTGAAAAACAACAAAAGCTCTCCCTTCTCTCCTCTCTTAGCCGAACTCTAGGGATGAAAAACACAATTCATGTTCTTCATCCAAATCACTTAAATCCTTCAATTCCAAAAAGAACTGCAAAGGTTTTGATCTCCAAAGAAGTGAAGTATGTAGACAACCCATCCATTTGATGGATAGGTGCAACCGCAAATCTGTAAGCAAGGTGTTTATCCATGGATGAGGATTGAAGGTCCTCTCTTGGGTGTTTAACCTTTGCTTAGGCAAAAAGGATTCTACAAGGGTAAGAAAACAACTCAACACTTTGTGAAGTTCATGTTTAGTCTTGGTTCACTACTACTAAGTTTCAAAGGTCATGGGAAAAGTTTTGATTTGAACACTAACATGCTAGCTAAGAGCCTTCAATTTGTTAATAGCATGCATATGTGTTGCTCAAATGAACTAACAATTTTAAAAATTTTCCTTCGCCCAAGTCTAGAGATAAAGTGAAGCGTCCACCTGTGATGAAGAAAAACTCCGCTACAAGAGAGGTGCCAAAAGCTGCTTCTTCCATTGCTGCTGCGACGAGCTGTGAAGAGTGAAGAAGCTGCCCAGTGGGCAGCCGTGAGGGGGCAGACACCCCGACCGTAGGAGAGCTTGGTGGGATGTGCGCACTGCTTAATCCTGACTTGCTTGCAAATCCGGTTGCCTGTGCCAAACTTTCTGATTATGTTGGGAAGGCAGTTGGTGTGGGCTTCATCTCTAGGATGGTTTTTATCTATCTTGGATGTGCTTCGATTCCTCACTGGGTAACAAGGTACCCTAAGAATCGACTAGAGGAGACTCAATTGTGCACTTAGAAGGATTGAACTTCATGTTGTACTTCTAGAGGATGTTGAACATCTCTGCCAGGTTTGTGATGTGGTCTTACCGCTGTTTGCCATTTACCATGATATCGTCAACGTAAACTTCTATGGTCCTGCCAATTTGCTTCTTGAACATCATGTTGGCTAGTCACTGGTAAGTGGCTTCTGCGTTCTTGCGGCCAAAAGGTATGACTCTTTAGCAATAGGTGCCTCGCTCAATGATGAACGCAATCTTCTCCTTGTTGAGTTCAAACATCACGAACTGATTGTAGCTGGAATAGGCATCTAGGAAATTGAGCAGCTGGTTTTCCAATCTTTTTTCTATAATTAATTTAATTTCTTTAGTTGTGCCTTTTGTAATTTTCAGTTTAAAGAAATGTAATTCAACATGCTAATATTGTAATCTTTTGAATTTTAAGTAATTAATGTCACATGATGATCACATTTCTTTTCTATTTGAAATTCATCTCACAATGGAAGAAAATAATGAAATAAGAAACAATCCACGTTCATAAATCGTTGAAGTAGTAAATCACAATATGCATGTACAAATAAATATACCTTTTAAAGTTTTTGCAAACGCTTTGCATAGATAAATACAACAAAATCAATAAGTTGCATAGTGTGCATGAATGCTATAAAACTTTGTAAGTCGCGCGTAGCGCGTTGTGTTAGAAAAAAAGGTCTTCCACATGTGCGAGAGCGCGTGCAGGAAGGCTAGTGATATATATTGTGGAGTGAGCCCATATGAGTGGTCAGTGTTGTATTAACCTTGAAATTGTAAATTTAGGGTTTATATGACCAATCTCGAGATCAAATTTCCTAATCACATTGCCGGCATTTATCATGGTAATGGTAATCGAGTTAAGTCCAAATGTATACATAGCATTAAAATTGTTTTACCATTCATAAAAATTTTCAGTTAAGAGCACTTAACCGTACGTACTAACCAGTCAATATTACAATACAACACTAACCAATAGTTTGAGTACACTTCACAATGTCATCTAAACTGTTCATTTTTTAGATCACCATTCAAAGATGATCGTTTAAAATATCTAAATTAAATAATATTTAGTCATCTAACAAATAAACAAATACAAAATTTCTTATAATCGTCAAAGTTTATAGTCCAAAGTTACATAACAATGATAAAGTAATAGTAATAACATAGAATGACATTGTTAATTAATAATATAATAAAGTCAGTTTTTACGTTTTGCACATGCTATTACATTGCCAATGTAGAAATATTATTCGTGAATGTGATTGCATTACAAATCATCATTCAAAACGTAATGATACCGCTTTTTAAAGGGTACCGTAAGCTAACTCCAACCCCAACAAACATCATATCCCTTTACTATTTAGTACCATTTTCCTGGCGATAATTCTTTCTTCTTTTTTTAAAGGTTATTAAGAGGATATAACAGCTCTAATTGAATAAATAAATTCTAAAGGAAACTCGGAAGAAAATAATCAATTTGCAGGAACTGTGTTCATTATAGCATACTTCAGCAAGGTGGATAAACATATAAGCCAAAGATCAATACATAATAAAATGTTTGTTTTTTGCTTTATAATAAGTAAATATTGGTCTAGCATATATCTAATTTAAGGGGTACAGCAACAAAGTGACTCTCCATGCCCTTGTCCGGGAATGCACGCCCCATTTTTGAATTGCTTCTGAGCGCACTCCTGGAAACATTCCACGTATCCAAACGTAGGTGTGCAGACCGAGTAGCAAAAGGGGTCGACTGCTTCCTTCACTCCCACATCTACATGCAAAACAGAAAGCAATGCCAAAGGGTTAGTGTAATTAGCATGCAATTTTTTTTGTGCAACATTAATTCAACGACCATCTAGGTTGATTAAGTAGTGACATTAGTTTATAGGTTTCATATTCGAATTCTGTCTAATTTATAATCTCCTAATGCAATATCTAAATTGAGAACAGAGGATTAATACTTTATTATGTAACTGGAATTCTGCAATATTCGAATAAAAGAGTCAATTCTCAACAAAAAAGAAAAAAGAAAAGTAAAAAGTAGTCTACGTAAGAGAGTGAAAGATGGAGCACCAGCGATAACTAAAAGGGAAGCCATTGCCATGGTAACTAAAGAGAGAACGAAAACTTTTTGGAATCCCATTCTTCTTCTATATGGATGGAAAACCCTAGCCGATCCAATGATTCATTTATATAAGTTCAACAGAGAAATTATATATCCCACTGTAACCCCCGTACCTACCACAAAATATATCATGTTTTCCTATGCTTTATTTAGCAAAAGATTTGATTTCTCAATTCCTTAGTATTAATTGGAATGGCTATGGATCTCGTGGTATCAATTCCGGTAACTTTTAACAATTCTTCCTCTTCTATAAGGAAGAAGATCTCTCTCAATCTTTCTTTTGTTTATGGTCAAATTTGGAGAAGATCTCTCCTTTTCTTCTTTACAAATTTTTACCAAAAATTTGTTGATTGGAATTTTAACTTTCCTCCCCAAAATTCTCTCTAAATTTATCTCTTTGCAGCGATTCGCCCATGTGCTTTTGACCATCTTTGTCTACTCATAGATAGATTATTATATATGTCCGATATCCAGTCTGGTGGTGTATCTTTCCATTGGGGAACGAAGCTCAATCAACGACACTACTTCAACTTTTATAAGAACCTTATCATCTTTGAGCTACGGATCCTGACCTGTATGGTGATTAAAAGACCACATATCGATGAAGATAAACAAAATTCTAGAAAGTGATGATTCTAATAACTTGGAGGAATGATTCCAATATATTGCAAATCTCTACATTATTTCTAATCTACCATAAATCTTGAATCAAAAATTAAATTTGACTCTAAATTGACTCAATCCCGTCCATTAGGGTCATATATAACTTTGACTTTGGTGCTAGATACAAAAGTTATATTTAATCCTAAATTTGAATTAATCACTCTCTACTTTACAAGAGTTAAAAGTTAAAAGTGGCGGGGTAAATTAAGTGCTCATTGAAGATAGCGTTAGATCACAAAGAAAGAAAAGAGTTAAGTGCTCATTTTAATGGAGAAAAACAATATATAAATTGAGGACTGAAAATTTCAGATATGGATTCATTGATAAATGAAAGGAACGAGAAGACGGATATCAATTTCATACACAACAAGATTGGAAACTTCAAACACAAACTCACTATGCAAACATTACAGTTTGTGTAAAGACAATTTTTTCTGGATTGCAACATCTTGAGTTCCCTCTTTCATTCTTCTTCTTGACTATCTTTCTCGGAGGCTCGGAGCTTCCATTAAAGGGAACCGAAGTTTTTCTTTTTCGTTAGGGTAATTTGCTGTAATATATTTTGGACATAAGGTACATACCATTTAATGGTCCGGCCATTGAATGATCCTAGATTAATTTGCAGTGAGCCCCAAATGAATCTTAAACCAGTACGTACCATTGAATGGTACATACCATTGAAGTTTGACCCTATAAAGCTAATGCAACATCCATTTTATAGGTGTTAGTACGTCTTTGATACCAAGTGTCTCTAATAAGATATTAGGAAATTGACAAAAATGAGACAAATTCTTAATTTTGAGACCAAAATAGGACAAACAGTCCATTCACACTCCATGCACACCATGCTCAAAAGTAAAATTACTAAAAATACCCACATATAAATTGTAAAAACTTACAGCTCATGTCTTCATTTTTCTGACTTCAAAGAGAGGGATGTCGAGAGAGAGCTGTGAGCTATGGGTTTTTGGGTTGAGCAAAGATTTGTGAGCTCTCATTTCGAAGAGAGGGATGTCAAGAGAGAACTCAAAAGAGTGAGGTCAGAGTTTTTGGGTTGAGCTCAGAACTGAGAGCTCTGATTTCGAACATAGGGATGTCAACGAAAAGTTCAGAAGACTGAGGTCGGGGTTTGGATGAAAATTTCCATTTTTTTGGGCAACTGAAGCTTCGGCAAGCATATTTCGACACCCCAGGCATCTGCTCGGCTTTGGAAGGTAGTATTGTAGGGTGTTTAATTTGAAGCTCCTATATCAATGATTTATGGAATATATAGGTTGGTTGTAAGATGAATTAATATCTAGAAGTTCACTTAGGGTTTGTGTTTCATGTTTGGGGCTATGGGTTGTGGAAAAAAACTTGATTTTTGATGTGCTATAATACTGGGTATGTTCAATTTGTGTTTCAACTGTTCAATTGCAGAAATTTAGAAAAAATTTTCCGTAATGTGCATATGGTTTCCATGGTGTGCATGGATGTAACTTAATATGACAAGCAGGAATGTTCAGTAGTTCTTATGCATGTATATTATATGTTATTTCAAGTTTGTGCAACATAAGATAAGGGAAGTACTTGTAATAATTTGTCACAATGGGAGGTGGGTTACATCCGATAATGAAAAGGAGTACGTAAGAGGTGAAGAGAAACGAGTTGTCGTGTCTAAATCCATAAAATTCAGGGAGTTTATGGATATTGTTTCCAATATCACATCTAGTGGTATTGATACGGTAACTTTTGCCTACTCAATTCCAATGAGGTCGCATGCAAACAAACATGTGACGATTCGGAACAATGGAGACATGCGGTATTTTTTGGAGTATAGCCGAGCAGTTATTGGTACGAGGGTGACACCTATATATGTATCGATACTTGACCACCCAGCCAATATGAACCAACCTCCCACTAACCTCCTACGATGCTTCGATGCAGTGTTTGAAGTAACTACTTTTGCGCCCAAAGTAAGTGTTTTGGAAACTCCAGAGGTGCCTTTTCAAGATGGCGATGAAATAGATTGGGTTACCATGGTGGACTTTTATTCGTGGTAGTACAGTTTTGATTCAATTGCCATGAACAGGTATACAAGTGAACATGTCATGCCGATGCCTCGTGATAATGAGGTACAACCAAATGGAGGTGTACATATCCAAAACCTAAAGTGGAAGAGAAGTACATGTGCGGAACACACCAATGAATCTGCCGACAATTATGATGGTTAGGTTAAAAGGCCCAGTTATGGTGTCAACGAAAACGCGGATTGGTAACCGTATTTTAGAAGAGGAGACCTTTTTGTCGACAAGCAAGATCTGTCGAGAAGGTTTCAATTGAAATCGATTAAAGGAAATTTTCAATACATGGTCGATACATCTTCAAAGAGGCGTCTCATTGTCAAGTGTAAGGATGCCCGCTATCCTTGGCCGATTTCTACATACTGGAAAGGTAGCGGCGAGTTTAGGATTGCAAAAGATGAAGTTTGCCACTTGTGTTGTTTGATTTTGTTCAAGGATCGTCATCCACAAGTCAACAAGCGGCTGATTGGTCACATGATGAGGGACAAGTACAACAATCCCGATACTATGTACACTGCTAAAGATGTCGTGCCCGATGTAAAAACCACGCTCGGTGTGATAGCTAGCTAGAGGACAACATTTCGGCCTAGATCTGTCACACTGGCATCATGATGCAGTTCACCCAAGGAGTTGTATGCCAATTTGGCCACCTATTGTGCCGAATTTGAGAGGCTAAATTCGAAAAGCAAGGCTGCCATTCTAACTGATGGAGACCACCGTTTTCAATACTTCTTTTTCGCGATTGGTGCGTCAATCAGAGGTTTTCTACATTGGATGCGTCCAGTTATTGCTGTTGATGCATCTCACATAAAATCAAAGTACAAAGGTGTCCTTTTGGTCGCAACAACCTTTGACTGCAACCGGAACATCTACCCTTTGTCTTTCGACATAGGTGACACAAAAAACGATGATTGCTGGGAGTGGTTTTTCAAGTAACTGCATGAAATGATTGGTGATGTACCAAATTTGGTTATAATTTTGTTACGGAACGTAGGCAATGCAAACATGGTGAAAAGGTTTTTAGGGACGCATAACATGGTTTATGTATGTATCACTTGAAAGGTAATGTGAAGGCTACGTTTTGGCTGTGAAATTGTATTCCCATGCCAAGTTTGACACACAATTCGTGAAGGTCAAAGACTTGGTAGCAAAGTACCTAACCGATATGGGTGTAGAGATGTGGTCGCGGGCTCAAATGAATGGGAAAAGGTATAACCTAATGACGACTAACATTGCAGAAAGCATTAATGCAATGTTACGATTTGCGAGGAGTTGCCGGTATTGTACTTGATCGGCATCATTAGGGTGGTGTTGTAAAAATGGTTTTTTGATAGGCGGGATTTAGCAAGGATGAGTACAACCACATTGTTCCCCGACCTCGGTAAAAAAAAAAAAGGAAAACGGTTAGACGATGCAAGGCTCATGTGTTTATTATCATATAATAGTGTAATTTTTCACAACCACATAGTCATCATGTTTTCTACGTGGATGATGAAGCGATGGTTGATATACATAACAAGAATTGCACCTGCTGGAAATTTAATCTGGAGTAATTGCCCTGTAAACACGCCATTGCAGCATGCTTATTTGCAAATTGCAACTTTTATGAGTTGGCTTCCACCTACTACATGTCAAGCTTAGGAGGCTGCCTATTCTGATTCGATATACCAGGTATTCCCCACGGTCGGATGGAACACAACACGTGTAGGCAAAGACATGATAGTCCTACCTCCGACAGGTAAGGTACTATCCGGGAGACCCAAGAAGTTGCGTATTCCGACAGAAGCAGCATATGTAGTGCATCGGAAATGTAAGCATTGTCAAAAGGTTGGTCATAACAAGCGAACTTGCAGGGAACTTGTTGTAATCCCTAAGACCACATGATTCTTCCGATGTCATGGTAATCTTCGATTAAAGTTATTTTTTACGTATCATCGTTCTTTACAATAAACTTCCAACTTTCACTCTAACCTTATATATGTGATCGTTGTAGATGTTTACACTAATTTTCCATTCATATGTTATGTTTAACTCACCGGAGTTTTTATAAGTTTCAATGTTTTCAATCCGTGCAGGGGCACTTAACTACGCCGCCATTTACCCCGGCGATTGGGAAACTCATCCTTTGCTTTGGTTGTCCCTTTCATTCAGTTTCGCGTATACCGGTTTATGGGTAAATTATCATTTTTGGATCTTTCATATTTTTGTTATGACTTGGTTTTGGTGGATTATGTTCTAATTGTATCCACTATACAAACGCCACAAGCAGCTCCATGCCTAATCTCCAGTTTTGTGAATATCATGTGCATATCATGTGCATGTTGTGTACATACAGTCATTATAGTGTGTATTTGCATATTTGATACTTTTCGCATTAAGGTAGTTTAGGACATGGTAGGCGTAGAAGATAACAAGGATACATAGTCATCATGTTTATTATCGTATAATAGTGTAATTTTTTAATTATAATAGAATTCCGTTATCGTTTTGATGTTGATTTGCCATTAAATACTCCCCAAATAATTTCTTTAATAACTTTCTGCAACTTTTCAAACCACCGTGATTGCGCTCCCAATCTGGTAAAATGCGCAAAGGTTATTGAGTCGTATTTAATAATAATTCAAAAATAAAATAAAACTGCTCATGCACATTGCATGCTCAATACCTACACATGTCATCTACACTGTATGCTCACTACATGCACATGTCATTACAGGATGCAGTGTATACCATACAATAAGTAATGAGACTTAAATTAGACTAATCAACATGAGGTACCACAAGAGTTAGTTACATGGCAAGACAAAAACTAATCCGCTAAGTACTACAATTACGGTTACATATAAGCAAATAAACAACAAAGTCTTCGAAAGTTAAAACAAGCCGAATTGCAAAATTTAACAAAAAACATTAGTTATAAATGCTATCCAGATATCATTTAACAGAAACGCACTACCTCGCATGAACTCGATCGCAAGCTTCAATCTGAAAAACCTCATGTTCTTCAGAACAACGTCTTCAATGGGTAATCAGCAAATTTAAGCAGAAAAACTCCGCAATCAGCCCTACCCGAAAATAACAAGTGCACATTACAACACACTCAATAATAAACACATTTCAAATGAAGTTAAAGATAAGTCAGAAAAAAAAAAAAAAACGTACAAGTTGTCTTGCTGCTCCCATTTGATTACGTGATCGATGGTAAATGGTTTATCCATCATTTTCTGGCTTAGCTTCAAACCAGTTCGCGAGTGATCGAATCTCGTCACCTTTAGAAGATTGGGAATTACAAAACAGAGATGGCCCAATTGTTTCTTAATCTGTGGCCGCTCCTTCTTTGAGAAAAGCGAATCATAAGTCGTGATGGTTCGACGTACGAGGTGGACATAAGCCAACAGTCAGTGGTCGCCGTTCACGTGACATGGGTTAAAAACTTCATCGGCCTCATCCCATGGACGCGTCTTAGGAGTAATCCATGCAGCACCTAACATGACATTTATCAAGTGCATCGAAGGCATAAAAACTAGAGCTTCTTTCACCTTTGCCTTCCCCTTGACTTTAAACGTTGCTTTCATGTTCTTAAAATCCGCAACTTCAATTTTCATTTTTTCCTGCACCGATGCATTCCAACAAACCTAAACATTTTCCCACATAAAAAAAGACCAAAGGACATGTCTGCCTATTGCAAAATCACAACAAACTCACATTACGAAAAGAAGTAAACGAAACCGATGGTAATAATAACAACCTAAAACGTACCCAGAAAAAAAAAGTCAGCCATTGTCCACCTGTCTCCGAAATCTTTGGGATGGTCAAACGATCGCTTCCTCAAAAGGTAAAGCCCGACAATGATATGCTGGGGTGGGTAAAAATGCATTGTAAAAGGCAATATTAAACACTTGTACTGACTTATAATTTGTTCAACATAAATTAGTTAAATATTCAGAACAGAAATACTTACGTTGCTGTCTAGACTACCATCCAAATGGATGACTGTGGCAAAAAATTCCCAACCCGCAGTAGCCAATGTGTATAAGTCGACTTCATCCCTAGTACAAAAAAAACCACAGGTTGTTAGTCCAATATGGACACTTGTTCAATATTCAATTATTTGAATTACCACTGAAACAAAATGGACCTCAGCGAATTTGCCCAATTCATCAGGACGTCGACGAAAACCTTCACATCGGGCTTGGGGATAATGCACATAGGAATCAGACACACAGGAGGCTCGTTCTCCTTGATGCCTTCCTCATTTGGCCCACTTTGCTCGCTGACCTCAGTCTCATCGTCTCCTTCTCGAAGATACACCACTTGCTCTTCTCCCAAGTCACCATCTAATTAAACTCTAAAATATGCATAAGTGATTGGGCAACATCCTTTGCGTTGAAGGACGAAACAGTCTCGGGCAAGACGACATCAAAATTTAAAAAAGTTACACTTCCTGTCAATACTCCTTTGTCATTTCTCGCAGGTGACTTTTCTTCGATGGCAGAGGTGTGAGGTTGAGCGGACGATGCGGTCAAATCTGCACAATCCAGGTGATGGTCTTGTGGAAGGGTACCGGATTTATCCAAGTTGGTGTAGGGCATTTCTTTTTCTTCATCCCGTGCTATTTCTACCAATTTATCATGGGTCGGGGTCTTCTTAACAGATTGGCCGACTGCGTCAACTTGTAGACGCTCAACCTCGGCATCCAAGGCCATCCGGGCACCCTGCTCGGCCTCTAATTTGGACAAAATTTTTGCTGACCGTACCTCCATAACCTCTGAGAACTCATTAAACTTCTGCCTTGGAACAAAATCAGAATACTGCGTATGAAAAACACTGATTTCATCAATTACCCCCGAAAGCGATATCTATTCACAGACATAGTACAAAAAAGTGTTTAAATTGAAACTGTGATGTACGAACCACCAAATTGGAAGTGGATGGCAACGATCGCTTCCCTTGGTATCCCGTCTTCCTCTTCCCTTTGCCTTTCGATGAAGGAGTCACCTCAGAGTGATCATGAACATCCACAAAATTGTTAAATTCGTGCTCTGGTGTTGCTTCCGTAGAAGCCTCGACATTGTCAAACATGAAATTCCAGTAAGGCGCCTTTTTTTCTTCTTCATCGGTGGGAGTCAAGGGCTGGACGGCAACCTACATTTGACAATTTAGGGTGCATAAGTTAGTACAATCAATTTTGTTTTTAAATGCAGTAAGTTTATTAAAATTGCAATAACTTGTTGCGGGATGATATGAAAAGAGCACATACTGTTTCTTGATAAAATAGACCCATCTTCAACTTCAAATGGGACCGATTTATATTGGTGTCCCAGCGGCAAATCTGGGCCAATAACTTCGGGTTATCAAGCCGCACCCTCGAGTTATTTTTGGTCTTTAAGTAAGGCAAGGTTTCGAACAACCAAATCTGCAAAAATTGAAAGTGATAATGTAAAAAATTTGCACTGGAAACGAATGCAAAAGTACGTTAAACTTATAACAAAAAAGAACAATGAAAAGACCTGAAATGCATAGGGAAACCCCCTAAGGTTGTACAAATCCCGTATCACAGCCCCCGACTTCTCTGCCTTCTCTGCCTTTTTTTCTTTCAAAATGGTGTACCGGGTCAAAGCAACAGTGGTGATGGTTAGCATCAACAATTGGAAGGACGCAGAACCTCAAGGATAGGTCTCCCATTTTTCTTCATTGTCTACCAAGTGAAGGAGATGGTAGTTGATGCATGACTACTTCTCTTTCTCCAAAACGATGAAGTGGGGAAGTAGAGTAGTCCCAGCTTGTACATATCATTTTCGTTTTGGTAGCTATTGAATTAGTTCTCCAAGTGTTTCAGCGAGATCTTCTTCTTTTCCATCTCTTGCAACAGGAATTCTCCAAACTTCAGCTCAGTTATCAAACAAAATTCGCTGCTCCCAAAAGTCGCAACATCTTCCCCAAAAAGGAAGGATATGGAATCGTCCATCACTTTTTCCTTTATTAAAATATTAATAAATTTGAAAAAAATCATAATAATTAATGTACAAGTGTGAAAAATGTAAAAACAATATACAAACGCTCGTAATGACAAGATCTACAACTTTCGTGAAGGGCTCAACTCTGAAATTCGACACCATAATCCATAAACCCTAGATTTATATTTTGATCGTCGATTGTCGTTTACATTTAAGTTCCATTCTTCTTACCGGATTTCAATTTTTTTTCATATTTTATTTTTCCAAAGCATGATATTTTCGTGGATGTAGAAAGATGAATAGTTTGGATTGTTGATATCATGCTCTGATATTTACATTCAATTGAAATATGAGTTGATATTATATAGTTTCTAGAAGCTTTATAAACTCCGAGCTATATTTTCACTAACCGTAAAAATCTGAACGTGATATCAACGATCTAAACCGTTCATCTTTCTGCATTCACTAAAAGATCATGTTTTCAAAAAAGAAAATTTGAAAAAAGGAAATCCGGTGAGAATAATGGAGCATAAACATAAACGAAAATCGACGGTTAAAATATAAATCTAGGGTCCATGCATTATGGTGTCAAATTTTAGAGTTGACCCCTTCACAAAAGTTGTAGAGCTTGTTATTACGAGCGTTTGTATATATATATATATTTTTTTTTTCATTTTTTGTCACATCCCAGACCGGCTCTACCGTAGCACGATATTGTCCGTTTTGGGCCACGCCCTCACGGTTTTGTTTCTGGGAACTCACGAGCAACTTCCCAGTGGGTCACCCATCTTGGGATTTCTCTAGCCCAAACTCGTTGAACTTCGGAGTTCTGATGGAATCCAAAGCCAGTGAGCTCCCAAAAGCCCTCGTGTTAAATGGAGGTGGGCATGTACATATAAGGCACATCATGTTACATCCCGTTCCGGAAATAATATTATTTTATTCCCGGAGGTGCAAAATGACGATTTTGCCCTTTGTTGACTTTTCGGTTGACTTTTACGTCGTAACTCGTATGACGTTTCCAATTGTATTTCCTTGATGTACTCGTCGATACGAACGTGTAGACACGAGCGGGACGTCGTTCGGACCCCGAACGAATATTTTACGGACGTTGATTTTTCGGCGTTTTCCGTATTTTAACAACTTTGGGCTGTTTTGGAGTTAGTGGGCTGGGGCCCAGTTGGCAGCAGCCCAATCTCTACAAATCCCACGATTTGTGGATCTTTGTCTGGGCTTTGTCCCATTCATTAAATCAAATCACCTTTTTTTTCTTCTTCTCTGCTGCACCAAGCCAAAAGCAACAAAAAAAAAAAAAAAGAAAAGCTCTTCTTTCTTCTCTGCAGCACCGAGCCACCCACATTCATTTCCCATGGCCACTTTCTACCAAACCATTCACCAACAAACCGTGGCTCCTCTTACCTTTTTGGCTTCACCCAGACAACACAAACCTTGTTCTTGCCTCACCAATCTAAGCCTGCATTTCTTCATGGGTGTCCAGAAGGACGAACCCAGAAGTTTTGAAAACCCAGAGACTGGAATTTGCAGAAGAACCCAGAAAATGTTATGGACACCCGAGCCATTTTTCTTGGCCAATGAACTTTGCAGACTTTCCTTGTTACAAACCAAACCTTGCAGCCATTGGAGGACCACTTCAACCCTGAACCATTTCCTGATTTAGGAATGGTCACTCCCATCCTCATCATCTTCTTCAACCTCTGCTTGCTGAACTTGAACCCAGTTCTCTGGGAGTGATCCTGCAACCCACCTGCAACCCAGAAACCTTGACAGCTTCGAAAACCAGGAACCCAGGATTTACTCTGGGCACCCACGGCATTCACCAACCTTCACCGAGCCTGTTGAGCTCGAATTCGAGCACTGCAAACCAAGAATCTGGCAGCAACTGGTTGTGCAGAAAGTGTTGTGTTGTTGCTGCGCTTCGACAGGGGAGTTTTGGAGGCGGTGTACTGATCAAATGGACGGATTAGTGAAGTGTTGGTGCTGGTTGTTGCTGCGTTTGGACTGGGGGAGGAAGGAAGTGTTGAAGATGGTGTTGTTGCTGACCGTGTGTGTGCTGGTTGAAGTGAACTGATTTGCACGGTTTGGGCTGTTGAATTTGGGTGCATGATGTGTTGGATTGGTGAATCAGTTTTTGGGCCTGATGCTTTTAATTGAAGTGGACAGATTTTTGTGGGCTGTTTGGGCCACAGTTTTGGGCTACAGATTTTTGGGTGTGTTGAGCAATTTTGGACAAGATTGGGTTGGACTGGTTGGACAGTTTTTGGGTCAATGGCTTGTGGGCCCAATTCAGTGGATTTGGGTGCTTCGTTACGGATTTCTTCATGGGATTTAATTCGAAAACATTGGGCTTTGGCGACCCGTAGCGTCGGGAGGACGTGCTTTTGGGCTTCCCGGCAAATCTTTGTGAGTGGGCCCTTTCCCTATTATTTAAATGTGTTTTATATTTTGGGAAATTATATATTTGACTATGCCTACGTATTATTGTGGTTTTAAATTGATATTTATATCGTATTTTTGGTAGACCTCGTACTTGTGGTATTTACTTGGTTTACTAGCTTAGCTCGGTAATCTGTTGGGCTTTGGAAATTAGTGGGCTTTGGGCCTCTAATTCCATTTGGGAATTTCACCATATTTTTGGTGAAATTCCGTATTGATTCTATACGCGTATTGCTAGTATCGAACCGGCACTATTTTAGGGAATTTAGGGAATTAAGTATTTTAATTCCCTACTAGTACCTATTTGCGAATATGGGTTTTATACCTATCTGACGGCCTTGAGCCGTATTTGGGTGAACCTTGGATATGGTAAATTCCTATCGTATTTTAGGTTCACCTAGTTTGCCATTAAGTTGGTATTTCTATACCTTGGTACCCATGTGGCGTACGCTTGGTATTTCACGTATTGTAGCTATATGTTTGGTATTTCGGGTACGGCCCCGAGAATACCAAATATATATTGATTAGCTTGAGGGCATCCCGTATAGGGAAATTACCCCATCTGGTTTTATGTAGAGTATTCAGTAGTATGTTTTCATACGCTCAACTAGGTTGCTTACACGGTGTTTAGTGTACCGTCCGGGGCCAGGACCAGCTTCACGTGATTGTTCACACGCACCTATACGCTCGCTATGGACCCATAGCAGGTGCCAGCCTGTTCTAGGTCGCCTGGGCGACTCGAACTCGTTGTGATGCGCATACGCGCCAGCTTCACGTGATTGTGTACACGAGCGTACTGTTACTTATACACCCAGCCTGTTCATGACAGAATATATCTGTATGAACTTGTGTGTTTGCAATACCTAAACGAGCATCTATCTTGTAGTCTTGGATTGTGGGACCAGGACCACTTTCACGTGATTGTTCACACGCACCAACACGCTCACTATGAATCCATAGTAGGTGCCAGCCTGTCCTAGGTCGTATGGGCGACTCGGACTCGTTGTGATGCGCATATGCGCCAGCTTCACGTGATTGTGTATATGAGCGTTTATATTATAGCTTTATATTGTGGTGTTATCACCGAATTTCACTGATGCCACGGGGCATTTATTTGATTTACGGATTTTCCGTAGATCCCTATTTTACGAACCTTCGGGTAAAGTATTTTTATGCCGAACGGTGACTTTCTGCCCGTTTCGGACGGTAAGTATATTTCCGTACTTACCCCGTTTTTCTACCTACTATTATAGTATGTTTTCAAGAACGGTTTTCCAACCAACTACTTGATTTTGACGGCGAGGGGTTACTATTTTCAGAAAGCAAAGGTTTTTACAAAACAACTATTATTGGCCCACTCACCCTTCTGTTTTTGCGCCCCTCCAGGTTTAGTGGCTGGAGCTGTCTACGTTCGAGGCGGTGGTATGACGAAGGTTTAAATTTCTTGGTATTGTAATACTTCGTATTCTGTACCATGTACAACTGTGTTTATTTAAATTCTTCCGCCCGTACCTTTGTGTACACATTGATCTTAATTTATTCAAATATTCTTATTTCTTTCAAATTGGCTTTCGTCACCCTACGTGGTGTCGGCCAGCACACTCGACTTTTGGGTGTCCACGTGTACATCCGGGTCGGGATGTGTCAGTGAGCACGGTTACTGACTAACCCATGCCTTCCTTCCGCACTCGTACCGTTTCTGCTGGTACCACTCAATTTCTTGAATCTACTCTTGATTTGAGAAATTCTTCCGAACTCTACACCTTGGTGTATTGTTTTTCCTGGATTAATTCTAGTTCTTCTTGTGTCATACCACCTCGACGTCACCAACGCGTAGTTTTCTGCAGCTTAGCTTTGGACGACTTGACGTCTTTCCTTACCTAATTTTATGTTTGGGAATCGCACCTAATTGGGAAACTAATCTCGCTGTCGTATTTCATATTCCTGTGGTGTCGCTGACACATCCTGATGATTTTGTCATCAAGTGCTTTCCTGTGTGGATGATGAAGTGGTAGTTATGAACTTGTTTCCGTGTCCACAATCTCGTGGAACTAAATTCGTAGGATTTAGTTTCACAAATTCTTGCACCGACGGTGTTCTACACCTAACCGACGACCTTAACTTCCATTTGGTGACAGCTTTCTGAACAACTAACGCGTTGTTTAACCGGACGTGCCTTCCTTTTCTTGTGGCCGTTGGCGACACCGAATAGTTGAAGACTTGGAGACGTTTTCCTCCCAATTATTCCAACTAGCTTCCATTTTCATCCGGGAATGGAAAATTATCACCAGAATTCTCACCGTACTTTCCGCACGTGACGACCGTAATTACTCTTCGATGATCGTAAACCGAACTCCGTTCTGCCGACTTCTCTCAACACCAGGCCTACTACTTTCGCAGTTGTGACAATTTCCATGCCCGTGATGCGAATCTAATTGTGTGGAGTCTCACGATTTTGTTTTGTCGTGACTCAATCTTCGTCAACCGACTAACTTTTCGTACTTCCGAAGCTCCTCCATATTCTTCCCACCTGCTGACTTTAATATTCAAATCGATCATCTTCCCACTTGTGCATGTGCGGCTATCTTAACTATTTGCTTCGCGAAAGCTTGGATTGCTTATCTACTAGTGACTATGATTGAAAATAACTTCCTGCTTGACTCCACTGCGGCGTATCCACTGCCTCGAGTACAGCTTTGACTTCATCGAATCTTTGTATTCGAACGCGACGAGGAAACAAAACCACCCGCATGCAACCTTAAAACCTGAGCATATTAGCCCAAGCTTGAATTTTGAACTCCCAGCCAAGCCTCCCGTGTTTTTCCGTCGAGTTCTCAAGTGAAATCGACCCTGGTGGCCTTCGTTCTAGCCACTCATTCAACTCTTCGAGGTACCAAGGATCGGAATCAAGCTCTGCATGGCTTAAAATGGCCCAGACTGCTCGAATCGACCCTTGCACCCAGTTGGGGGGCGAGGCGCTATTCTTTCGGCCCCGAAGAATCTATCTTTCAATGTGAAAGTTCAGCTCACTATCTGGGCCGTGGGTCAACTTCTACATTAATCGTGGAGGTTGCTTCACCGATGGATCTCCGCTTCGTTATCGTAACTCCCACCTGGCCTACCACCCTTAATTCTTTCATCGTTGTGACACTTGTCATGTTATGGAGTGTAATGCGAAACAAGAGTGCCATGTTCCCAGGACACTGGGGAGACACAAGAGCTAACCAAAGGTCCTAAGACCGGCAAATCTACTTTTGGCCTCGTTCCGATCCGGGGCTTGCTTTTGGACGAATAGTCATCAATAACCTACTTTCTTATGGGAGACGAACACACAAGGCACACCATCCCATACTCAACTTTCCAATTCCCGGTTATTCTACCTCGTATCCTGGGTGGTGCCCAAGTGGCCTAGTGGTGGAGTATTGCTGACTCTGGACGAGTTCGTACTTTTACCAAATAGATACACTTAACCATCTGACCTGTTATCTGAAACGTTAATCTCTCTTGGGCATTTTACGAGATCCAAACGGATCCGAGTATTACCAACTCACCCATTCCACCCTTGTTTACTCGAACTATTCGACCACATTGTACTCCTACCGAGTACGATTTGGAACTTGCGCCGTGAGGCAAAGTTTGCCTGTTCTAAGTTGCCATGATACTATCATTGCAAGTCAAGTTTTGCTTACACCTCATTCCTTTCGGGATGTCGTGGTTTTGACTGATCCTAGAATGGATTGTTACCCCAAATCTCGCGCTGTGGATTGCCTATATTACCGACCACCTTCTGCCACCCTGGCATACCATTGTGACGCTCATCTTGGCCAGCGTTTGGAGAAATCAACTTGTGGCCGACTTTCAACTACGAGTACAACGAAACCGCCGAGCTAGGGCTGCAGGAGAGCTGTATCACATTTCTGTCGAGGAAGAAATTTTCAGGTTAATCATCACCACTATCAACGACCTTCCCAAGTTTTTCCGACGATTTATCCGAACCGCCCGATCGATGGCGAACACCACGATCTTCCTGTATTGATTGTATCTCTTTCCTTCCTCTATCTTGGCTCCACCCGAGTTGTGTGAGTCAAAAGAAATTTCTCGCTTCAAACCTTCGTCGTAATTTGCAACTTCGCACTTCTGTGAGCTTTCTAGGTCTTATTTGTTCAAACGAAGTGAATGATTCTAAGGCTCTCGCATCGATTTAGGCAATTTATTTCTGGTGACGACTAAAACCGCTACCGCCTAGAATCGATGATCTCTTTGACCAAATGGGCGTGCACAATTTTTTTTCAAGATTTATCTGAGGTTTGATTGTTTTCAAACAAGATCAAAAACGCTGTTGTTCACTTGACCAACTTCTCTCGACTCGCCTACAGCCCACGAAGCCCTTTTTGTCATACTGATTTATTGGGTTCGCCCCAAGAATTTCAATAACTGGTTTAATGAGTACTTCTCACACTCACAAGTTTGTGATAGCCTTCTGCTGACTTCTTTTCGGCGTTTCCTCCACCTCAGCCGATCATGCGAAAATGGCACTTCCGCATGATTTTGTTGAAGTTTGAAGGAGTTTTCAACTTGTGCCAATTTTGACCTAATCACATGTCTTTTTGAGACATGTGATTCTGATTGTTTCTCGATCCCAAGATGGCCAGCATGGATCCGGGAGTGACCACAGTATACATGCTCAACCTTTCGCTAACTCTGCCACCGACGTTCGTGGAGTGATTTCTCTCTCTCGTTACTTCCCGCTCACGAAACTTGCCAAATACCACCAAAGGAGCGACGACTACTTGCTAAATTTTCTGACCGCCTGCCCGGCCTAACTTTACTCTTGTATTAGCACTTTCCAAAGACGGCCAGATTTCGTGACCTTGCGTGATGCGTCACCGAACGGGCTGAGCATGCAGCACACAAAGATGGACGATAATCGCTTATGCCTTTCGACACCGAAAACCGTATGAGATGAATTATCATACCCATGTTTCGGTTCGGCTGCCGCATCTTTACCCGAAGTCCTGCCACATTTTCTTTGGTGAGATGCAGACCATCCATCACCACCAAAGTTCGAGGCATCTCTTTTCCCGGGAGATTCTCAATCTCACCAAGAGATGGACTCAGCCAGGAGGATTAATGATACTGCTGACACACTCCTTCTGTCAGGTAAACGTAGTAATCGGGTGTCCAAAGATTTGGTGTCTTCTGACGAACACACGCTCACTAGTCAAGCCTCTTTGATTGAATTTCAGACACCGTTGCTCAAGATTGAAGCCGTTGTCGTGATCTGAGCGCTCTTGACCAACCTTCCTGGCTGAGACAATTGTTATTTTCCATTTTGGTGGCGCTTTGAGGGAGCTTTTTGGGAGACGTTACGTTGTGAGTCGTTTACTCGCATCTACCTCTATCAGATTTCTTATGGAAATTTCTAGGACAAATTTTATATGGGGGTAGATTGTTACATCCTGCTCCTGGGGGGCCAATATTATTTTATTCCTTCCTGGTGCAAAATGACGATTTGCTCCTTTGTCGACTTTTCGGTCACTTTACGCGTAACTCGTATGACGTTTCCAATTGTATTTCCTTGACGTACTAGCCGATAACAACACGAACGTGTGGTGCACGAGCGGACGCTGCTCGACCCCGAACGAATATTTTACTTGACAAAGTGCTTCGGGCGTTTTCCGTATTTTAACAACTTTGGGTCAAGCTTTTGGAGTTAGTGGGCCGGGCCCAGCTGGCGCAGCCCACCCCTCTTTGGCAATCCCACGATTTGTGGATCTTTGTCTGGGCTTTGTCCCATTCATTAAATCAAATCACCTTTTTTTTCTTCTTCGCCGTACCAAGCCAAAAGCAACAAAAAAAAAAAGAAAAGCTTCTTCTTCTTTTCGCAAAGACCGAAAGCCACTCCACATTCATTTCCTCTATGGCCACTTTCTACCAAACCATTCACCAACAAACCGTGGCTCCTACTCAGTCACCCAGATAACACAAACCTTGTTCTTGCCTCACCAATCTAAGCCGCATTTTTCCAGTGTCCATGACGAACTCGTAAGTTTTGAAAACCCGTAGACCGGAATTTAAGAACCTTAAAATGTTGTATGACACCCGAGCCATTTTTCTTGGCCAATGAACTTTGCACTTCCTTGTTACAAACCAAACCTTGCAAACCTACTGAGGACCACTTCAACCCCGAACCATTTCCCGATTTAGGAATGGTCACTCCCATCCTCATCATCTTCTTCTTCAACTCGCTGTCGAACTTGAACCCAGTCGGGAGGATCCCGCAACCCACCGCAACCTGTAAACCTTGATACCAAAACTGTGAACCCAGATTTACTTCCGGGGCACCTACGGCATTCACCAACCTTCACCGAGCCCGTTGAGCTGAATTCGGCACGTAAAACCAAGAACTGGGCAGAATCGTTGTGCAGTAAAGTGTTGTGTTGTTGCCGCGCTTCGACAGGGGAGTTTTGGCGACCCAGCGCCGGGGAGGACGGTTTTGGGCTTCCCGCAAATCTTTGTGAGTGGGCTCCTTTCCCTATTATTTAAATGTGTTTTATATTTTGGGGAAATTATATATTTGACTATGCCTACGTATTATTGTGGTTTTAAATTGATATTTATATCGTATTTTTGGTAGACCTCGTGACTTGGTGGTATTTACTTGGTTTACTAGCTTAGCTCGGTAATCTCTGTTGGGCTTGGAAATTAGTGGGCTTTTTTGGGCTCTATTCATTTGGGAATTTCACCATATTTTTGGTGAAATTCCGTGATGATTCTATACGCGTATTGCTAGTACGAACCTGCACTATTTTAGGAATTTAGGAATTAAGTATTTTAATTCCCTACTAGTACCTACTAAGCAATAAGGGGTTTTATACTCATTCGACTAGCCTTGAGCCGATTTGGGTGAACCTTGGATATGGTAAATTCCTATCGTATTTTAGGTTCACCTAGTTTGCCATTAAGTTGGTATTTCTATACCTTGGTACCCATGGCGACGCTTGGTATTTCACGTATTGTAGTTATATGTTTGGTATTTCTGCACGTCCCGAGAATACCAAAATATATATTGATTAGCCTGAGGGCATCTGCATAGTGGAAATTACCCCATCCGGTTTGATGAGAGTATCTGCAGTATAAGCTTTTCATACGCTCAACTAGGTTGCTTACACGGTGTTTAGTGTACCGTCCGGGCTGTGACCAGCTCACGTGATTGTTCACACGCACTCTATACGCGCTATGGACCCATAGCGTGGCGCGCCCGTCACCCCCAGGTCGCCCTCGGGCGACTCGAACTTCATAGATGCGCATACGCGCCACTCACGTGATTGTGTACACGAGCGTACCGTTACTTATACACTCACTGTCATGACAGTATCATATCCGCATGAACTTGTGTGTTTGCAATACCTAAACGAGCATCTATCTTGTAGTCTTCGGGATTTGTGGGGACTGTGACTCACTTTCACGTGATTGTTCACACATTTTCACGCTCACTATGAATCCATAGTAGGTGCTAAATGCCCTAGGTCGTATGGGCGACTCTCACTCAAGGTAGATGCGTATATGCGCGCCCACGTGATTGTGTATATGAGCGTTTATATTATAGCTTTGGCTGTGGTGTGTTATCACCGACTTCACTGATGCCACGGGCATTTATTTGATTTACTTTACTTTCTCAGATCCCTATTTGGCGAACCTTCTCGGTAAAGTATTTTTATGCCGAACTACATTCTTCGCTCGTTTCTACTGGGTATATTTCCGTATTCTTACCCTCGTTTTTCTACCTACTATTATAGTATGTTTCTAAGAACTAGCTTTTCCAAACCAACTACTTGATTTTGACGAAGCAGGGTTACTATTTTCGTAAAGCAAAGGTTTTTACAAAAACAATTCATTATTGGCCCACCACTCCTTCGTTTTTGCGCCTCCGTGCTTCTAGTGGCCGGAGCTGCCTACGTTCGAGCAAGGGTATGACGAAGGTTTAAATTTCTTAGTATTGTAATACTTCGTATTCTCGTACTCATGTACAACCGTGTTTATTTAAATTCTTCCGCCCGTACCTTTGTGTACACATTGGATCTTAATTTATTCAAATATTCTTATTTCTTTCAAATTGGCTCACCCTACGTGGTGCTCGCACTCGACTTTTGGGTGTCCACGTGTACATCCGGGTCGGGATGTGTCACATCACCCCCTCTCCGTTGGTCGATGTGGGATGTCACATTTTTCACACTTGTACATTAATTGTTATGAATTTTTATTAATTGTGAACACCATAGAAAAAACACTATTCATTAGGGTTTGAAGGGTTTTAAAATTTTAAATGACAATGTAACCTTCACGAAAGTTGTAGAGCTTATCGTTGCGGGCGTTTGTATATTTTTCTTATATTTTTTCACACTTGTACATTAATTATTATGAATTTTTAAAATTTTGAACTTAAAAAAAAAACTATTCATGAGGGTTTGGACGGTTTTAAAAATCCAAACGATGATGTAACCATCGTCAAAGCGTAGATGATGCATTCACGAGCATTTGCATAATTGTTTTTGCATTTTTCACACGTGTAAATTATGAATTTTATTAATATTTTAATCAAATGTGTCACGTGGCAGCTTCTGGTGATTCGCTAGGATTTAGAGTATAATTTCATAACCTTTCACAAATTTTCATCCTTGTAATATCAGTTCATATATCTTCACATATATTCATCATAGTTTCACAACCTTTCACAAGGTTCCAACACACAGTAACAATCAGCCACGTGTCAACGATTTGCAGTGTAAATGGACATGTGTCAGCTCTTCTTAAGGAAGTTGGTGAGGTGGCGCAACCAGGTTGCATCACATGTAAAAGAAAAAAAGAAAAAATGAAGACCTTGTGTCTTTCCTTCTCTCTCCCTGTCACAGCCCCAAATTTAGGTAGAAAACTAGTTACCAAGTTATAATAAAGGAACCAAGGGACCTGCACTATGAGCAAGCTGTGCGAAAAACTGCTTCTTTTTTCGATCTTTTTGAGAAGTCAACTTATCCTCTTAGGGCGGGGAAGAAAGGCAGGGGGTAGAATCTGTTCATATGTTACTTATCTCTTATCTGTAGTAGATAAAAAAGGCAGTTTAGCTCCTACAAAATCTAAAACTAAGCAAAACATTTCATCTCTATTAACAACCAGAGATCAAACTATAAGGTTTGTAACTCTACTCACTATTACAAAACTTTTATTACACATAGTTGTCTAAAAGTACAACAACAACCTTAACAAAAACGATTCTAAGGTCTTCAAACAATGTTCAACTTCTACTGCACATTCAAAACGTCAAAATGATACCATTTTGAGCACGAGCTAATCTGAAATGGAAGATGGAAAAGGGTGAGCTACAAAAGCTCAATAAGAAACTCTTATGGCCTGTAATAGAAGAGTATGGAACCAGAATTATGTCATGTATTCAAAGAAGATAAAATGAATACATCAATCACAAAATGGCAATATAAAAGCTGAACAAGGAGTGATAACACAATTTCAATAAACATTAACAAAACAATAGCTTCTGTTCTCCTATTCAGATATTCCAAAGAGGCCTTATTCCCATGGTGGTTACATGAGCCTTATTACCAATTGGTCAGAGGTCCTATAACTTCTTCACAAAGAAGGCACAACACTTTGATTCATATAAACTGAATCAACTAAATGTTCAGATGCTATTCGATGTTCAATTATTGGAACACTTTGAACAGTGAAAAGAATGCAATAGTTTCTGAATCAATAATCAAACCAGGTTCCAATAACAAAGAGACAATTGAAAGCTGATTCAAAGCTCAGTATCAAAGAAGTTCTGAAGTTTGAAGGATTGAGACCAAGACCAAAGCTAATTCCATAATAAAAACTTGCAAGTTCTAGCAACTGAGTTTCTTAGCTTGGATCTCCCTCTCTAAGACTAACCTTAGCTCTTAGTAAAAAAAGTGATATGAGTGTGTAAAATGAGATGATTGAAATAGGAGCTGGAGTTGACTTCAAGTGTGGGTTTGCTTCAAGTAGGAGGTGTCAAACAAATATATAAAACACTTTGGTGGAAGCTAACTTCAGCAGGGGGTTTTCTTAAACAAGAATTGGCAGCTTAACTCAATTAAGGCGTCTAATTTCTAACTTGAACTTGTAAATAACACATAACACTTTTACTAGTAGACAACCCTCTAACTAAAATAGTTAGTACTAGGGTGTTACACTCCCTCCTCCAACTTTCTCAATTCCCATTCTTTCTCGTCACCCCTTCCCCACCATTTTTTTTCTTCAATTTACTTTACTAAAAGTCGAAAACTAACAGTCATCTTCTTCACAAGGCAAGAGTAGCCTCTGCAAATTCTCTCTCTCCTTTTCTCTCCATCCATGTCTGCTCACTTTCTGTGTGCTGTCTCCAACCCTCTCTAAAACCCAGAATCCGATGACCTGCAATACGAAACCCAGAAACCCAAATTTCCTGCCGATATTCAGATGAATTCAACCCAAATTGCACGCGCGGTGTGCTCGCAACTGCAAGCAATGTCCAGCCACTGCGAATTAGCCCCCGCCTTGCACCTAAAAAGCTCCGGCAAGAGCTGCATCAGGATCCTCAACTGTCGCTTCTTCCCGTTCCAACCCGTCTACCTAGACTGGTTATCACGGAGAGAGAGAAGGATGGAGGCCAGCAAGTTTAGCGGGAAAATAACCCAACTTCTCACAACCCAGCACAAGAAAAAAAGAACAAAAAAATTCTAAAATATAACCAAGTTTTACCTGTGAATTGTACAGGTCATAAATACCCGGTTCTATGGTAAGCTCAGCTGATCACATCCATTAGATTCCGATCCTTGCTAATGATCCACACTAACGGACCTTACAAGAGAAACGCCCGTCCTCATTATGTTCCAAAACAATAAACTTAAGAGCAAAGCCTCCAAATGCCGACTTTTAATCATTTATACAGTAAAATTGACCCAAGACAAATTCCAAATCCAAAAATCTAAGATGGGATCATCTTAAAGGAGTAGGCTACAGTGCTCGCAAGCATTGAATGCTCACACCGATCTCACCCTCCTTTCCCCCCTCTCTCCTCCCTCCTCCCTCCTTTTAATGGTGAGATCGGTGTGAGCATTCAATACTTGCGAGCACTGTAGCCAGTCCCCATCTTAAAATATCTTGTTCTGATTATTTTCTTGTGTTTTTTGGGTCCACATTATTTTAGGGTTTCATTTAGTTTATCTTCTTAAATATACACCTAAATATTAAAATCTTGACAATGAAACCTTAAAAAGATTGTCTTTTTAACTACAGTAAAAATCCCGTACCAAAAAATATACCTTTTGTACGGATCGCTGTAAAAGTTTACCAAAAAAAACTCTCTTATGTACAGATCACTCTAAAAGTAAAAAATCCGTACAAAAGGGATTGTTAAGGATCTCTCTATTTCATTAAAATCTGATTATTACAATCAAGTATAACATTAAATTTATTTATTTATTACTTTCTTTTATCGGAAGTAGGGGTGGGTTTAAAAAAACTGAAAACCGAATACTGAACCAAAATTGAAAAAAACTAAACCGCA
This sequence comes from Gillenia trifoliata, assembly GCA_018257905.1. Classification (NCBI taxonomy): domain Eukaryota; kingdom Viridiplantae; phylum Streptophyta; class Magnoliopsida; order Rosales; family Rosaceae; genus Gillenia; species Gillenia trifoliata. The sequence continues at coordinate 12,813,881 of CM031086.1, forward strand.
TTAGAGAAACAGAATCGAACCGAACCAAAATTGATTAGTTCGACTTCGGTTTCAATAGTTAAAAACCGGACCAAAACCGAACCGTTACATATATATATATAATTATTTTATATAATATTTTAAAATAATAATATTTTAATTATGAAATCCATGCAAATACCGAAAATCGGACCAAAACTGAACCGATATATATATTTAATTATTTTATATAATATTTTAATAATGAAATCCATGCAAATACCCAAAAACTGCAGTCGCGAGGGTTCGAAACCCTTACCTCCCAGTTGAAAATGTTTGCTCCAAGCCAACTTGACAACACGTTTTGTTTCGCTATGATAGTGTATTTGAAATATTTAAAAAGCTCCTACATTTTTATTTCTTGATAGGACATCTAAAATTAACAAAACCCGCCGCAGACAGTTTGATCCCATCTTCATCCCTCTTCTCCCTCTCTCTTTCAAAATCCCTTTTGCATATTTTCATCTCCAAAATCTCTCTGGATTTTTAGAAAAATATATTCATTCAAGAAAAATATATTTTCTTGATTTTAAGAAAACCCCAATTTCTCTTTTCGTTAAATTCAAGAAAAATATTGGGGACTTGATGATTTTGCGAGACATGCAAGCCAAGTCACTGCAATGGGCGCCATCGCCGGGGCTCCGGTCGGGGCACGAAGCGTCTTTGTCGCAGCTGGCGGTCGTGAACTTGCCTCGCCCACCTTGCCGTCTCCTCTCCACATCGTTTCCTCACTGGTTATTCTTTGGTAACTGGTAAGCACTTTGTCGATGTGTTGTGCAAACTTAAATGGATTTTATTTTGTTCTAGATATTACTATTAGGGTTCTTTAGAGATAGATCCTTACAATTTTTATTTTCTAGACAAAAACTCATCTATATTTAAACATCCAATTAAACCCCAAAATTCAAATTCATTGACACATGTAGACAAAGAAATAACATATTATTGCAAACTATTTACAACCTATGCCACAATACCCTAATTATGTCAATAAACTTTAATACCTACAATAATGATGAAATCCTAAATTGCATCTAGTTTCTTCTTTTTTTTTTTTGGCAAGCTTTTAAAATTCAACTCATAGGTGCATTATACTTTATAATTGTTACATCCCGTTCCGAAAAATATTAGTATTTTATTCCCGGAAGTGAAAAATGACGAAAATGCCCCTGGTTGACCTTTCGGTTGACTTTTGCGTCCTAACTCGTACGACCCTTCCCTGTGTATTTTCTTGCTGTGCTTGTCGTTACGAACGCGTGGACGCGAACGGAACGTCATTCAGAGTCCGAACAAATATTTTACAGGCGTCGGATTACTGACGTTTCCCGTAATTCAACTTTGGACTGTTTTGGTTGTTGGGTTGGGGCCCAACTTTACTGTTGGCCCATATGGCCTTGTCCACTTGTCTGTTTGACTCTTTGTCCCGTGCTCTTTGTCTCTGCAAACCTCACACAAATCTCTCCCTTACCGATTTGTCCCCGAGCTTACACCGAGCCAAAGAAATGGCCAACCAACCACAATCCTTTATGTGAGCCAAACAGAACCCAGTTAAGCTCATCCACACTGCCTGGACCTTGCAAACCCAGGAACCCAGGTGTTCGAATTCGTCGACGAACCCCGAGAACTTTCCTCGGTGAGTTCTCGGTGAAACCGAGCTCAAACCATCTCGAAACCACCACCATTGAACTCCTTGAAGTCCCTAGGACCCTGGTCGAGCCTTGGATGATCGTGTTTGACCAAGAATCGAAGAAACCAAAATCGGCCGGTTTACCCCCGAGACTTCTTCCTCATTTTCAGGCCACCTCTGGCCAGTTTTTGGCCCCTAAAATGGTAAATTCTTGTTCTCCTTGTTCCTAGCTTCATTTTGGTACTTGAATCGTGCAATTTGGCTTTCAAATGAGTGAGATATGTCGATTTGAAGTTTCCGGCATAAAAACCCAGTTTCTGGCGACCAGCGATGGCGGCGCCAGTGACCGGAGAAAGGACAGGGATGACCGGCGCTGATGTCAGCAAACCGGTTCAGATCGGTGATGACGTTAGCGATGAAGTCAGCAACCGGTCCAGATCGGCGCTGACGTCAGCGTTGACCGTTGACCGGCGCGTGCGGCTCGTGGTGGACTTCCACCGGCACGTGGCGGCGCGTGGAGGCACGTGGGACCTCACAGCCGCGTGTGGCGGCGCGTGAGGCCATTTGGCAGCGTGTGGCGGCACGTGCGGCGGCGCACGGCGGCACGTGCAGCGGCGCACGGCGGCCCACGGCGGCGGTTTTTGGTTTTCCAACCCCGTAACTCCGTTTTCGGGTTTTTGAACACCGTTTCCTTCGTATTTTCAAATACTTTATTAATTGTGGGTGTTCTAAAATAGGTTTGGCGACCCATGAAGTACGGAGAGCGTGCATTTGGGCTTTTCCAGCAAAGGTTTATGTGAGTGGGCCCCTTCCTTATTTAATTAAATATTTTATGTGCTTGGAAAATTATTTTTAGGTTATGCCTACACTTTTAAATGGTATTTATCTTGTTATACTTAGTGAACTTTAGTATTATATTTTATACTGGGTTTACTAGTATTGACCCGGCTATATTTTAGGGGTTTTGGGAAATTATTATTGTATTGTCTATGCTTCAAAATGTGGTTTATATTATACTTGGCGAGCCTTGGGTTATATTTTGGTGAACCTTGGGTTTAATATCTATATCGTATCTTGGTTCACTTAATATGTTATTATTAAATTGGTATTTTATGTACCTTGGTATATTTGTGGTATATATTTGGCTCAGTATTTTAAGTATTTTGGTATATACTTTGTATTCCGGGTACGGCATCCATGAATACCTAAATTATACGTTTACTTATGGGTTTATTTTAGAAAGGAAATTACCCCACCTTATTTTATTTCGAAATATTCCGTGGTATGTTTTTACACGCTCAATTAGGAATGCTTACATGGTGTCAGTAGTACTGTCTGGGGCCAGGACCAACTTCACGTGGATGTTCACACGCACCGACACGCTCACTTTGGATCCATCGTAAGTGCCAGCCTGTTCTAGGTCGCCTTGGCGACTAGACTTGTTGTGATGCGCTTAGCTCTAGCTTCACATGTATGTAGTACATGAGCGTAACATTATTCATACACCCAGCCTGTTCATGACAGAATACCTCTGTATGAACTCGTGTGTCTGTCATACCTATCGAGCGTATACCCTACTGATTTATATTGTGATTTTACTATCGGATTTCACTGATGCCACGGAGGCTTCTATTGATTTACGGGTTTCCCGTACTATCTTATTTTATACGGATTTTCTAGTAAAGTATTTTTACTAAGCTGTGGCTTTCTGCCCATTTTGGACGGTAAGTACATTTCCGTACTTACATTGTTTTTCCACCTACTACTGTAGTATGTTTTCCAGAAAGGTTTTCCGAAACTATTACTTGTTTTGACGGCGAGGGGTTATTACTTTCAGAAAGAAAAGGTTTTACAAAATAATTACTTATGGCCCACTCACCCTTCTGTTTTTGCGCCCCTCCAGGATAAGTGGCTTGGAGCTGTCGACGTCGGGACGCGGTGGTATGACAACGTAGGGAATTCTTGTATTTGTAATCATACTGTATTCTCCTACTCTACTCCACATTTATTATTTTATTATTTCTTTCCGCCTGCACACTTTCGTGCACTCTGACCTTCATTTAATTCAATTTGCTTAAATTATTTCATAAATTCTTCTAAATGGCTTTCGTCACCCCACTTGGTGTCGGCCAGCACACTCGACTTTTGGGTGTCCACCTGTACATCCGGGTCGGGGTGTGTCAATAATTGTTTTAGTTAACACTTGTCCAAAATTTCAATTTTATAGGCTACAATTGAAACAATATACATATATATTCTCCTTATAACAAATATATTAATGTATAAATATATTTCCTTATAAAAAATATAAATATATTTCAAGTAGTTACACAATTTGTAAAAATAATTTACCTATGTTTTTTTTTTGAACAAATGACATATGACATCCTTTCTCTTGAACCAAATGACATCCTTTATCTTCAAGTAGATACTTTAATCTACATAAAATAATTTACCCATGTCTATATTAGATTATAGGTAAATTAAATCTTGAACCAAATTACATCCTTTATGTTGTAGATAAATTATTTTGCATATATTATTACATACATTAGGCACATTTTATTGTTATTATATATATGTGGTAAAATAATTTACCTATATATATGTGGTAAAATAATTTACCTATACTTAATGTAAAATATAAGTAAATTAATTTTGAATCAAACAACATTTTTTATTTATTTTGTAGGTAAATTATTTTGCATGTATTATTACATATTACATATATTAAACACATTTTTTTATTCTTATATATACGTGTGCAAATAATTTACCTATATTTTTATGTAAAATATAGAATCAAAAACTACATTCCTTTATTTTGTTCTTGTAGGTAAATTATTTTGCATGTATTATTATATTTATTAGGAACTGTTATTGATATTGTATATATATTTTGTGTAAATTAATTTACCTATATTTTTTTTAGATGAATTTACCTATATTTATATGTAAAATATAGGTAAATTAGTTTTGAATAAAATAACATTCCTATATTTTGTAGAGTATACTAATAATTTTGGAAAAAACACATGCACTAAACGCAAAACACTCAAAATTAGTGTCTTTTCATATTTCCAATTTGGTAAGAAAATAAAAAAATTAAATAAAAATGCATAATTTTATGCAAATTTGAAAAACAAATAAGAAGTTTTTGAAAAGAGTAATCAAAACATGATAATGCATTGAATTACGTCTATGATAAATCTGATCTTTTAATTTTTTTTATTATTATTTAAATTGAGAAAATAAGTATTAATATTCATATATGTATATATTTAAATTGAGAAAACAAGTATGATAAATCACACTTGGTGCTGACCTACTGGTAATTAAGTCCGAATTTTAGTATCGAATAATCATATATGTATATATATATAAAAACAGTTGCTTCATAAAACAAAAATACTTAATAAAAGTACCACCGTCAATTTACTGAGCTTAGCAATATTCAATACATTAAATAGTTGTTACTCGTAGTAATTGAAAGAAAAAAATTGTTGGCTAGTTTGTAGCTTGGAATGAAATTTTAGGTAGTTGTTACATATCATGCAATATATAATTAATGGACTGTCCAACTTTTTCTTAGTGCGTTAATTTGCAGGTAAGGTGCAGTGAAGTTACTTAAGTGCAGGAGTTGGTTCACCTTGCTAGTCGAAAGCGTGTTGTTTGCTTAATCACTGTCACTACTTAAGCCACTAGCTCTGTCTGTGAATGCTTTGAATCAAAGCTAATTAAATTGACTCGAAATGATTGATTAAGGACTAATCCCACTTCACTTATGAAAGCAATGTCTTTGCTTAACCAATAGTTCACTGACTAAGTAATTAATTAAAATAGTATGCGCACCTTCATGTAGTGTTGAGATCTCAACTATTTAGGACGTGAGAACTCTAAAAGAAAATAAAAAAGAAGAAGATAATATTCCAAAAACACTTCAGGCATAAATAATGCTTGCAAGAAAATGTTTATTACGTATAATGCTTTGAATAATGTTTATTGTTTCATTCTCTATAGACACTAATCTAAGTCGACTTATATAGTTATATGATCATTTGTTTATTTGATATAATATTTATAAAATATATTGACATTAGACCAAAGCTGACCTGATTATATTAAAAGGGGAAATTAGGGTAAACAAATAGGTGATGATCTAATGAGACGCTCTAACTAAATGATTACTATATTAATTATTGCCGAAAGCCCAGACAAGTGCATACCTGTTCTAACATCAAAAGGGTTTAGTGCGATACAAAATTAAGAATCCATGTCACTTTACATCAATATATCGTATATTTTCCTAAAAAAATATATGTCTTATATTTTCCTGAAAAAATATATATCGTCTATATTGCTTTTTAATTGGCTCGAATTCACGCATTAAATTAAAAAATTGGCCATATTTTTTTGAATCATCGATATATTTACACTAAAGAGTGAAGAGAATAAATTAGTTACGAATTCGTCACTCACGATATTCGAACCTAAAACATCTCACTTACAAGTGGTGAGGAATACTACTAGACTGTAATACTAAGTGACAAAAATTGAACATATTTAGATATCGTACAAAAATTTAATCTTCGAGTTTTCAATGTAAACATTTGTATTCCATTATAATATAACATAATGTCATTTGACCCCAAAAAATAATATTTGCCCAATGATATTACAAAAACAGAGAGCTTACTATTTTGACTCCAATGATATTACAAAAACAGATAATTGAGTACTTTTATCAAGGAAAGCAGTTTAATGGTTTGAATAATTAGTTTATTGTTAGTCTGAGCGTTCAATTAGATCAACTCACTAAGTTTATCACTTGATTCACGACAAGCTAGCTCAATACATGCACTTTGAGATCCTAACACCCCGGGCATAAACAGTACGTACGGATAAGAAAGTTTTTACCATTGACTCCACGTTAAAAAATAGGAAAATAAAATGTTATAAAATAGCAAAAGAAAATGTTATTAAATGGAATTTTCTCTCTTTGGGCAACTTGAAAAATAGAAAGTTTATTTTTTTTTTTAATACAAAAAATAGAAAGTTGTTTTTTTCTATACAGATGAAAAATAGGAAGTTAGAATAAAGCTAAACAAAAAACACGAACCTTCGTGAAAGGTTACTTGTTTATAATAGAAGAAGAATTTATGTGTGGAAAAGCAGCTTGAACCAACCGACAGACAAGGAGAAGCATGGATTAGTTTTCTTGGCTTGGAAATGAAGGGATATGAATAGGTATGGCAGTTAGAACCACTCTCTCTTCCTCTCTTTCACTCCCACACACACACACACATGCACTCTTTCTCTAAGTCTCTCACTCGTACGAACCCAACACAATAAAACGTCCTCTTGATGTACGGACGTCCATCCCTTGGTTCTAGCTTTGACTCGGCGGCGCCACCGCCACAGAAAAAGTCTCTCACCATCTAACCCTCCGTCCACTTGTCACAATGTCGTCACACCCCAGCTCTTCAAGAACTCCTACACCCCTCTCTCTCTCTCTGTCCCATATCCACAAATTCAATCCAAACCAGCACTTCAACTAAAAACTAGGACTAGAACCTCTTAATTACCGCCATGCAACCCCACAATTCTTTTCACTACAAGAACAAACACCTTCTTTCCCTCTTCCATTCTTGACCCACTTCCATCGCCACCATTTTTCTCCATCCCTCTCTCCTCTATAATTTTGTTGTTTTTTCCTGATTTTGGGGGGATTTTTTTTTAATTAATGGCTTTGATTGTCGACCAGCAATCAAGCTTCAAACACTTCTGTAAAATTTGCAAGAAAGGTTTTGGGTGTGGTAGAGCGCTAGGAGGACACATGAGGGCACATGGAATAGGGGATGAAGGTCACATCGACGACGACGATCCTCCGAGCGATTGGGAGGACAAACTCGGCGGCAATCTACCCTCCACCAACAAGTGCATGTATGCTCTAAGAACAAACCCTAATCGCCTAAAAAGCTGCCGAGTTTGTGAGAATTGTGGCAAAGAGTTCTTGTCTTGGAAATCCTTCCTTGAACACGGCAAATGTAGTAGCTCTGTAGATGCGGAGTCCCTAGTATCCTCGCCGGGCTCTGATGGAGAGGATGGGGGTGGTGGTGGCCAGCGAGGATGTGGGTGGTCAAAAAGGAAGAGATCGTTCAGAGCCAAAGTGGGAAATTACAGTCCACATTGCCCATCAAGTGAGGAAGAAGACCTTGCCAATTGCTTAATGATGTTGTCTAATGCCACGGTGGATCCATTGGAGGCAGAACCAGAAGAATCTTGTGCTTCGGCTAGCAAAGAAGAGGAACGAAGAAACCCTATGAACATCATGACTCCTATTTCACATGGGGTGGCAATTGACAACAATAAGGCGAAAGGGGTCGCAAATAAAGGCTTGTTCGAATGCAAAGCATGCAAGAAAGTGTTCAATTCCCACCAAGCATTAGGCGGTCATAGGGCTAGCCACAAGAAGGTTAAAGGGTGCTTCGCCGCCCGTCTTGATCACCTCGAAGATAGTATGGCCGATGATGATGTCATCACACATGAAGAGTTCTTCTCCAATAAACCCAATTCAACCCTACAATTCGACCATGGGTCGAATACTCCATCAGCTTATACCTCGAAGAGAAAATCCAAGGTGCACGAATGTTCAATATGCCATCGGATATTCTCATCAGGGCAGGCATTGGGCGGGCACAAGAGGTGTCATTGGATCACGTCCAACTCCACAACAGACACGTCTACTCTAGCCAAGTTCCATGAATTTCAAGAGAGTTTGGAGCATCAAATGATGAACCAAAGGCCTAAGTTTGATACTTCGGATCCACTTGATCTGAAGCTTGATCTTAACCTACCGGCTCCAATGGATGAGAATGGAGGAGGTAGAAGAGAGCGTCCTAATCCATCAAGCTTGGATGTCTCTACAGATTTCTTTTTACAACCATGGATTGGGACAAAGGAGGAGGACAATCCCCATCACCACTCCCACCACCAAAACGATAATGACAACATTAACAACGACGACTATAATAATAATAACAATAATAACAGCACTGATGTTTCAATGCAGAATATTGTGGTTGATGAAGCAGACAATAAGGTGAAGTTAGCAAAGCTAAGTGAACTAAAGGATTTTACCAACAGTGGGGGCTCCTCACCATGGTTGCAAGTGGGAATTGGTTCAACAACTGATGTTGGAGCTGACCCATAATTTCATGTCAAGGAATGTGAGATTTTCTCAGCTCTCTCTCCCCCTTTTTGTTCAAAGATTTTTGTACCAAGAAAACTGTAATTATCACAAACAAGCCATAGCTCAACATTCTTTTCAAAACCTATTTTCTTTTTTAATTGTTAATGTACATTATAGTGGGTGAATAGGAACCCAATTAAGCCCAATCTCATTTCATGCATATGCATGGTTTATACTTCTAATAAATCATTACATTTTTTCTACATAAATTTTCTTGTTAAAAATTGTTTGGCAAAAAAAAAAAAAGATTCAAGTGTAGTCATGATATATAGTAAGAATTTATTAGTGTCACCTCACCATACACAAAACAAAAGAATATTTTTAATTTGGTGCTCTCTCTCTTACTCAATTGGTACAGACTAAAGTTAAAGTTGAGTCTACATTAGCAGCTGGTGACTTTGGTTCTGATCTTAGACTAATGTGTCTAAAACTACTATCATTTTAAACTTTTTATTTTCTTCTTTATAAATCTTAGACACCAAATTGTTAACCTTTACCAAAAAATCAAAAACTAGGCTTGTGACAATCCCAAACCAATCGATCCAATCTGATCCAACCAATTTTGATCGGTTTCAATGACTTTTGTAGATCAAATGGCATATTTGCTTGTGAGAATCCAATCAAATCTAATATAATCCAATCTAGTTCGTTTCTTGCTTCTCTTTTCCTATCTCGTATGCATTTGAAATTCAATAGATTGTGATTAACTGAAGTCATTGTATGGAGTTGTGTTTAGTATATTAACGAACTTAAACACTTTGCTTTAACATTTACTTTGTATTTCACATTTATATTTATTAAATTGTTTTCATTAATTGGACTCGATTTGATGATAATTGTTTGGTGTTTCAATATTTTTCTTTTCAGTTAAACCAAGCCAATCTAATATCAATTAATGCGAATGGAACAAATATCAACAATTTCGAGCAAACGAACTACCACTTTTCTCCCTTAATAACCCCTACTCTAATACTATCACACCAACACCAACACTCATACTCACCACTGGGACAACTCCCCCACCATCATACTCACTAAGTAACTACAGAGAAGATTTCGGATTATCAAACACTAATGATTATTTATTTTTGTTTCTTTTGTTCAGTTACTACTAAAGTCTATCTTTTTTTCTTTCAGTCTTACTCTCTACAAACAATTGATATAAGCAAACCTTTAACGATAATTATAACCAACAAACTTGATAGCTTAAAAAGTAGAGACAAAGGTTGGAATTTGCTTTTAGAATTAGTCAATCAGAACTCCAGTCGGAAGTTCTGTTAATATAGTTGCTAGTTAAGGGCTTGTTTGGAAAGTGTTTTTAAAATGATTGAACGCGTTTTTTATGAAAGTCCTTTTGAAATCAATTCTTAGTAAAAAAACAAGTGAATTCTGAAAAAGTACTTAAAGTGCTTTCTGCAAAAAGCACATAACTAGTGCTTCTGGCAGGAAGCATTTAAAGTGCTTTTGGAACCCAAAAACAATTGCACCAAAAGCCTTTTCAGTCATTTTAAAAGCACTTCCAAAGAGTCCTAAGACTTTCACGTTTTTCTCGACACAACTATCAGAATATATACTCACATCCGCGGATTAAACTGAGGAATCTTGTTGCAAGGATATATTGAATTCCTTCATTTCATAATGTACAAACAATCACAATCATGTATATACAAATTACAATAGCTAAACAAGGAAAGAGAAATTAACTACTCTAATCTAGGAGCTTAATTAGGTTTGACCCGTGGAATAGGAAATTACAACAATCTCGGGATCTAATTTACAATTTGATTTCTAACACTCCTCAAGTTGGAGAGTGAATGTTATGAAGTCCCAACTTGCGGCATAAGACATGGAATTATTCATTTCCTAGTGGTTTCATGAAGATGTCCGCCAATTGTGCTTGTGAAGGAACATATGATGGTGATATCATGCCGGCTTGCAGTTTTTCTCGCACGATGTGACAGTCAATTTCAATATGTTTTGTGAGCTCATGAAAAACTAGATTTGCTGCAATGTGAAGGGTTGCCTGATTGTTGTAAAATAAATATGCTAGTTGATTTTGTGGGACCTTCAAATATTCTAGAATATACCGTATCCAAGTCAACTCTAAACATGTTGTTGCCATTGCATGGTATTCTGCTTCTATTGATGAACGAGCTACATTTGTTTGCTTTTTTGATTTCGAAGATATGAGGGACATTCCCAAAAATATACAATAACCTAATATAGATCGCCTAGTGGTGACACAACTAGCCCAATCTGAATCACAGAAAGCTTTGAGCCTAAAATTATTGAAAAAAGGGAAAAATAACCCTTGACCTGGTGTTCCTTTTATAAACCTCAACACTCTTAAAGCAGCTTCCCAATGTGGCTTCCAAGGATTCTACATAAATTGACTCAAAATTCGAATAGAGTAGACAATATTAGGCCTTGTCACTGTTAAATAAATTATTCTTCCCACTAATCTCCTATACTTCATGGGATCATGAAGAAGATCACCATCATCGGGATTGAGCTTTAAATGCTCTTCCATCGGAAGTTTACTTCGTCTTGCTCCCAACAAACCAAAATCTCTTAGGATGTCTAAAGCATATTTTCGTTGAGATAAGAAGATGCTCTTTTTAGATCACGACACTTCAATTCCTATAAAATATTTTAAATTCCTTAGATCCTTGATATGAAACTACTGTAGGAGGGCATCTTTGAGATTCTTTATTGCTTTCGCATCATTTCTTGCTACAATTATATCATCAACATAAATAAGGACAACAATAAATAAGCTACCATGTATCCTTGTAAAAAGGGAATAATCTACTTTGGATTGCTGAAAGCCCGCTCCTTGAATAGCATGGAAAATTTGGCGAACCAATTTCGGGAAGCTTGTTTTAACCCATATAGGGATTTATTGAGCCAACATACTTGCCTCTCCCCATGTCGGCGAAGACCGAGAGGAACTTTCATATACACCTCTTCATCAAGATCACCGTGTAGGAAGGCGTTTTGGACGTCCAATTGGTGGAGAAACCAATTGCGAAAAGTAGCAATGGCAAGTAAACAACAGACAGTGGTAAACTTGGCAGTTGGAGAAAAAGTTTCAAAACAATCAACACCTTCAATTTGGGTGTAGCCCTTGGCAAACAAGTCGAGCTTTGTAATGCTCAATTGACCCATCAAAATTGTATTTAATTTTGCAGACTCATTTGCAACCAATGGGCTTATGACCAGCCGGTAAAGGAACAAGTGTCCAAGTATTATTTTGTTGCAAAGCATCAAGTTCAGCCTGCATGGCAGCTCTCCAATTGGGATCAAGAACAACTTGAGAAAAAGAAGTGGGTTCAACAACACCTGTAATGTTACCTAGAAAAAACATGATGTGAAGGAGAAAAATGAGAATAAGAAAGAAAATCAGACAACGGATAACAAGTACCTTGAAGAGGAGATGACATCGAGTTGGATGATTGGGCGGGTTGAGTCGTCGCAAGAAACATATGGTAGTCTGTATGTCATGGAGGTAGGTTAGTGGGACAGAAGAAGTGGCGAGTAGCAGCAGGAGTGGAAGCTGTTGGGTTTGGCTGAGAAGATAAAGGTAAAGGTGTTAAGGAGGTAGGATTAGGTGTGAGTGCGGGATCGGGTGGATGAGGTGAGGACGTAGGGGCTGAATGTATTTGGTGAAAGCACTAGGGCATGGAAAATCTTGGGTGATACGTACTATTCAATGATATGGTCATTGAATGGTCCAGATTAATTTGCGGTGGACCTCAAATAAATCTTAAATCATTCAAAGTATGTATCATTAAATGGTACGTACTATTGAAGTTTGACCCATTTTGGAATGGAAATTCATGTTCATGAAAACGAACATCCACACTAACAAAAAATTGATGAGTGTCCAAATTGAATAACTTATAGCCCTTTTGCCCGGTAGAATACCCAACAAAAACACAACGATGAGCACGTGGGTCAAATTTTGGGATTGGGTGAACCACATTGGCTTAACAAAGACATCCAAAGACTCTTAGGTGATCATAAGAAGGTGGATGATGGTAAAGACGCTAGAAAGGTGTCTTGTTGGATAACAAAGGAGTGGCTAACCGGTTTATGAGATAAGTGGCAATAAGGACACACTCCCTCCAAAAAGAGATGGGCAAATTGGATTGTAAGTGTAGAGCTCGAGCAATATTAAGGATATGATGATATTTTCTCTCAATGACACCGTTTTTCTAAGGTGTATAAACACAAGTGCGCTAAAATTCAACTCCATTAGTTAAGAAAAAGTGTTTAAATGAGAGAACTTCTGAGCCATTATCGATGCGAATAGTTTTGATGGTAGTGTGAAATTGGGTGCGAATGAATTGGAAGAATGATTGAATTAAGGATGATGTCTCAGATTATGTACCATTAAGAAAATTCTTGTGCATCGAGTATAATCATCAACAATAGTTAAGAAAAAATGAGCACCCGAATGTGTGCGGTGTTTGTGTGGCCCCCATATGATATCACAATGAATCAATTCAAACGGTATATTAGAAGAAATAACACTATTATTAAAAGGTTGTCTAGTCTATTTTGCCATAGGACAAACAACACAATTATTATCCAATGTCTTATGTAAAAGAGAGATAGAAGAAGAAAGTAATCGTAAACGGGCAGAAGATGGGTGGCCGAGACGATGGTGCCAGGTGTCGGTGGTGATGGTGGCATGGCGAGTGACTGATTTGTGGCTGGTTGGTGACAATAGTATAAACCTCTGCATTGTTTACCCCACCCAATCATCTTTCCCGTAGCCAAGTCATGTATGACACAGAAATCAGGAAAAAGAATCACACAACAATGCAAAAATTTGGTGGTTTTACTAGCGGACATAAGATTTAATCTAAAAGAAGGAACATGAAGAACATGATCAAGTTCTATATCTTTATTGAAACCAACGGTTCCAGTTGAAATATCAAATGTTTACACTCAAAATTGTCATGTTTACCCATATTTTGGTCTAAAGCCAAATTATGGCATTATGTGGGGGTTATTGTGAAATTAGGCCAAACTTACACCAAGATATTTTGGGTATCTGCAAGTGGATAGTTAATTAATGTTATCTATCTTTGTGCAAGTGGAATTAGGTTGAGGTGCGTGCATCAAGTTGGGTTGCTTTCACATTGGTTTTGCTCTCTATATATTAGAAGCAAAGGCAGAGAGCTGAGGACACTCAATCAGCCAAAATTCAGAACATACATGTTCTAAGGAAAGCTAACCTTTCAAACACCAAAGAGGAAAACCTCTCTCTTGAAAGCCAAGAAGTGGCATTCATCAGTTCATACAACCCAACAACAAGCTTTCATAAGCCTACATAAGGCTTTAAGCAACCATTCACAAAGTTTTGACAACTTGTGTTAAAGCTTTTAAATCAGGAAACCCCTGATCTTAGAGTTAGCTCTGCCACTTCTCTCTGTGGTATCGATTAAGCCTAAGAAAGAATCTTCTTTAGGCTATTCTCTTATTCCCAAAGAGTCGATGGGCATAAAAGCCAATTCGATGGCTTTGTCTCCAATCCGATGGGCATAAAAGCCAATCCGATGGCTTTGTCTCTAATCCGATGGGCATAAAAGCCAATCCGATGGCTTTGTCGATGGCTTTGTCTCCAATCGATGGGCATAAATGCCAATTCGATGGCTTTATGTGCAATCCAACCACACTTTGGTTGATGTTTACAGCTTTGTTTACTTATTGTATTTACTTATTCGTAAACTTTCAATTCAGTTTATATATGTTTACTTTGATGCAAACTGTATTTTCTTTATTTACTGCTTACTGTCTTTACTACTAAAGCATTCAGATTGAATATAACCAGTTTATATCCAATCTATATTTCAAACATATAAGCCTTGTTATATATATTTACATAACAATTAAAGTCCTTAACAGGCAAGGCAAATAAAGAACCTAAGCTGAGCCTCTCACTTAAAGGCACAATCTTTTGGTTATAAGTTAAATAGCGCAATCTCAAATCACACACATACACCGTCTGCTAGCGGTACCTAGTAGTGGCAAGCTCGCAATCTCCCAATCAGTGTTCATATAAATCACTAGGCCTACAACTGAGCGCCATGTGAATTTATTTGTCGAACAAGTTGAAATATCAATCGGAACCGAAGAACCTGTCGGCAAATTGACAGAAGGAATGGAAGATTTATTTGTGTGAACAAAGGATGAAGGATAATAAGCAATATGATCAGCAATATGATCAGTGGCCCCGCCATCTAAAATCCAAGAATGAGAAAATATAGAATTAATTAAAGGAGGAAACGGACTTGCGGCATTTGCAAAGGAATTGGAATTCTGAGAAGTTGGTTTGGAGAAATTTACCATGGCAGCTGCGAACTGCTTATGTTGTTCATCGGAAAGAACGGCGAGAACGTTCTGAAGATCTTGGGCTGCCTGGCTTACCTGATTTGCAAAGGAGATGTGGCGCCTAGTGCGGTGTCGTGGATTCCCGAGAGAGTAGCCATGAAGCTTATAACAGGTTTTGATCGTATGGCGATCTTCATGTTGGAATCTGGAAAACGAATAAAAGAGATTGTAGATGCTGAGAGAGTTGCAGCGGATATGGAGGACCAACAGGTAATTAAGGGCTAGGTCTTAAATTTAGAATGATATGAGAATTGGGATAATTGATTTCCTTCATTTCATAATGTACAAACAATCGCAATCATGTATGTACAAATTACAATAGCTAAACTAGAAAACAGAAATTATAAACATACTCGAATGAGATCGGTGTGAGCATTCAATGCTTGCGAGCACTGTAGTCTACTCCCTAAAACTGAGCCGATAAGTCACTGTTTCCGTGAATCATGAGTTTTTTACAATGGTATCTCGCGGTTTATCATGGTGTGACGATTTTGCCCTCTAATTATTTTTTTTTATTGCGTGTCTGCCAATGTCTTGTATAATCTTCTATACGCTTCGTTCTCTGCTTCTTCGTCCCGACATCTCCTTCATCCCATTGTCTTCTATAACCTCCGGTGCTGCTGCTGTTACTCTTCCTCCTCCTCCTCGATTCCTTCAAATTTCTCGCTCTCTCTCTATCTCTCTCTCTTTAGTTAGTCGACATCCCATCTCTGTCCTCAGATGGTTGCCCTCACGAGTCTGATTTCTTCCGTTACAACCTTCAATCTCAATGCCCCACCTCGATCTCCCCCCACCCACCCATCAAGGTACGTTTTACCCTTCCAATTTCGTACGTATCTGATTAATCATCCATTAATTTGATAATTTACTGATTGTTTTGTTGTTGACTGTGTTGGTTATTGAAAATCTCTTAATTTTATGGGTTGGCGATGTCTGAATTCAATTTTTTTTGGATCATGTGTTTGATTGTAAGTCAAAATTGGTGATTCTAGTTGCTGGGTATTTGGCTTTTTGAGGTTTTAATTGCAAAGGGGTAGTCGGTACGCCACGCATTTTTTCTTTGTTAGAATGATGAAATAGGATTACTGATAACTTTGTATGCATTTTGTCTTTGTTAGAATGATGTATTTGCAATCAACGAGTTAAAGGACATTAAGATAGAAATTTGAGATAGCTTTGTTACTGAAATGTACAAATATGTATTGACAGTGTAGTAGTGTAATAAAATCTAGCATGGTAGTGATAGTGAGTAAATATCATATTTATGAATTCGGATTGTGGGATGTGTTGGGTTTCTTACGATCCAGTTAATCTTTGTTTCTGTGATTCTTTGTGGTTTCAATAAGTTCAATGCTAATTAGGGCTTTTTCTTCTGGGGTTTTCTTTTGTGTTTTAACTTCTGATTTCACTGATTTTCATGTATTTCTTGAAGGTGGTGATGCACTCATACAGAACAAGCGAGTTCTTCAGGACATTGGCAATCGGCCCATCACTAGGTCTCTCTCTCTCTAGACATTGGCAATTAGGTGTATTTACACCCTTTTTGGCTGTGAATCACGTGAGGGCAATGAATAGTATTTTTGTATAATAAGGTCACTGCATCATAATCTATGAGCCATTTGAATGAGGAATTTTTAAGCCAGTATGCAAGCCTGAGAAAGGTAGCATTTAGTGTGAATTGAACCTTGGTACTTTACCCTGAAACTTGGTGCCTATTTGTAGAGAAAGGATACCGTTCACTTTCCCTAAATAAAGGCAGCTGTTAAGTCATTGTTATTTGCCAATTTCTGTGGATTTATCTAGGATAAACTTGGTTGTATTAGCATTACAGTAGTGACCTTTTCCAATCTCATCGTTATGTTTTCCTTGACAAATTGTGCAATCTGACTTGATTTGCCTAAGCACTATCTTATTGGTTGGTAATGTCTGAAAAAGGTAGATGTTTTCCTCCCCACCTTCACCCCAAAAAGAAAATTGCTAAGGTGGTGTTTTTATTATTTTTACTGACTTCAATCATTCTAATCACGCGCATACAGACGTTGTTTAGAACGGCCAGGCCAAATAGTTATTTAAAGACGAATAATTCATGTGCTATAAATGTGGAATGCATTAGATTGTCATGAATGGATATTGTGTACCCATTAAATTTAGTCTCGGAGAAGGAAAACATGACCAAAAAATAAAAGAAGGTAAAAAATCACATTGAATGCATATTGATCTTATTATTATGCAGTCAAAGTGCAACTATAGTATCTATGTATTAATGTTGGCGATTGATTTTTTATACAATGAACGCATTCTGACAAGTAACTTCTAAATGAAATATTCACTGAAATTGGTTATGATGAATTTGCTTCTGTTTAGAGCATCTGTTAGTTTATATACCACATTGGAAATCAATTCTATTGCATTCACCAATTGTAATTGAAGTGATGTACTTCTGAGCTTTCCTATTCTAAATTGGTTCTGTATAGCCTTCCGTAATGAACGAGAAGTTGTACCTCCCTCAACCTTCATTTGAGCTTTAGCTGTAACCGTTTTATTTCTTTGAACGATTCTGCTAAAGTGGGCATGTATCAGATTCTTACTATTTCATTATCTCTATGTTGTGATCAAACAAGATGGTAGTGTTTATACCAAACATATTACTGATGTCTGCTAAATTGACAGGGCAATGGCACATCAGATTGTCTCAACAATGGTAGAAAGTTTCGAGTTTTTTGACTTACGACTAAAAGAAAAATCTTCAACGATTTTCAAAATGGTAGTGTTTATACCAAATATATTATCTATGTTGTGATCTTTTATTGTTATTGGTTTACTTTCTGTTTTTTCTATTCGTCTTAGATCTGAATTTTGAAACCCTAGGTGCGAAGTTTCTGTTCTTGCTATCAGTATTGTTGTTTAACTGTTGTATTTTGTTGATTTTTTTTGTTTTTGTTTTTCAGTGCTATTTTTTTATAAGATTTCATCGATCTGCACTCCAACTTCTGGACTAAATAAATTTTTTTTCCAATTGTTTTTTATTTTATGTTGTTTGCTTTCGTTTTGTGTTTTAGTTGTCGATTTGCAGTCCACTGCTTTTGCTTTCATTTTCATTTTCTCAACCAAAAAACGACTACCCTTCTTATCCGTCTTTCTTAATCGCAAGAGAACCATCGCCACCGCCAGACGCCGTAGTTGTGTCAAAAGCTGGGCGTCCAACGACGCTGTTTTCCAAAACCACCAGAGACGCGAAGGTCAGCCTTTTAGCCTTTCATACCTCAAATTGTTTGTCAATTCATGTTTTTGCTGGGTTTTCTCTGTTTCACAGATTTCATTTCAATTTCTTTGCCCAGTTTTTGGATCTAATTAGGGTTCGATTGATTTAACATTTGCAGTAAAAAAATTACGCTCTTTGCTTCGATTAGGATCTGTGGGAGGATTTGCTTTGGAGGTAATTTTTCTTATCTGTTTTTCTTATGGTATGCCTTTTCTTTGGGTTTTGTGGTTTCTTTGGGAATTGATCCCATCTATTGTGAATTCTGAATTTGGTCTGTCCTTTATTTGCCCTCCTTCTTGATTGCTTTGTTTTTTTTTTTTAATGTTGCAATTTTTATTTGTGGAAATTATCAGGCCCGGTCTATATTGCTAGAGTTATCTTTACTTCTTCCCCCCCCCCCCCCCCCGCCGCCGCGTACTCCTCTATTCTTATATTTGAATTCCGTCTGGTTGATGAACTGATATCGTTTCTCTATCTTTCCTCATTTGCAAGCCAGTGTTAGTAGTAGGGAAGCGTCAGCTTGACAAAATATCATCCTCTATCGAAGCGGAGCCATCTCCATCTCTGCGCTGGAATGTTTCTCCCCGGCCCTGCAGCAAAGGAAAAGTTCTTTCTCTAAATCGGGCCCGGAACATTCGACGAAAAAGGATGACCCAATGAAAAGCCCCTTTTCCATATTTTTGTAAATATAAAAACACAAAACACTTTAATCAATTAAGGAACACAATTTTGATTTTCTTTTTTGATTGGCAGGATAATGGACTTAACTTCAAAATACAAATTGAACCATATGAATCTCAGAAGAAGATCAAAGTTCGTGTCCGCCAGATATGCAAATTGAGACCATCTGAGACCGGCAATCTGTTAGCTGATATGATTATCATATTAGTATCCGGAAAGGTAAAATATCTTCAACCCATTTATCAATATCATAACAAACTTTTATAAAAATACCATGATATAGAATATAACTTATTTTTAGTAAATTCTCTATAATCTTAATAATTTTATAGATTTAGTAAATTATATAAATCCATTGTATAATTGCCTAAAGAAGTTCCTTTCATTATTTAAATATGTGTTGCAACTTTCAAAATGTGTTTACTTAGTATGAAACAACTAGAGATGTAGTAACAATTTCCTTTTGTTAAGATATAACAGTTTTTCAATTCACTGAGTGTTTCCTTTTTCTCTATAATCATGCAGAATATGCTATTCAAGACATTGTCAGAGAAATCGATTACGATGTCATAAGCCTCAAGGATCAAAGTTGGTTACCTATATGAAATACCCTGTTTTTTACACATGAGTCAGATGACTCAAAGAAAATTGTTCCGCACAGAGCTCAAATTTTCTTCTACAACAAAATAGCTAGTATGTAATTTTGCATGAGTAAATTACTACAGTAGCTATATATAATCTAATCTAGCCTAATATAACCTACTAAGTACTCATTTTGCATTTATATATAATCTACTGCAACACAATGTGATTTACTTAATCGTATGTACATTTTACATAATATAATGTAATTTATAAAATTTAACTGAACACATAAGTGCAATCAAACAACATTTCAAGACCCGTAGCAACGCGCGGGCACTGATTACCAGTTAACTACTCTAATCTAGGAGCTTAATTAGGTTTGACCCGTGGAATAGGAAATTACAACAATCCCGGGATCTAATTTACAATTTGACTTGTAGCAATACAAGCAACTGGAGCTGACATAGTGAAGGTTAGTTGGTGACGGACCATGAACTTGAATGGTAAAGGTGGTGATGATGACATGGTGAAATTTCTTTGTGCTGGGTGAATCAAAAATCTCAATTTGCAAGCGATGTTCTAACTCTAAAGTCCCGTGTAAAGTTTTTGGGACCCATATGCTAATATCTGTCCTATTTTCTACCTCCGCTTGAGTCCTCTATCACCTATCTTGCTTACTGCTAAATCACTAAACTGTTGATTTGGTGTAAATTATGAAGCAGTAATTTTAATGATAGCATTTTGAGCATCTAAACATGCGTGTACAGTATCAAGGAATTGCGAAAGCTTATAATTCAAGTTGTCTACTATGTTATGGTACTAGTCTCTCCACCATTTGAATAGTGCGTAAAGATGTGTAATAATTGGTTGCATTTGTACTAACTAATGACTACTTAACCCTAATCATCAGCTTTTTTATCAAGGCCTAACTACCACCACCGACGATAAACACTCGACGCACTTGGTAGGAAAACCATTATATTTTAAGCCGACCAACCAGTCTATATGTGACAACCTTAAGCCATAAGATGGCAATATATTTATGGTTTTTCTTTAAATTCTAGGACTTAATCATTGGTGCCTTAGCGTTCATATTTAAGGGCGGGCAATTAGTCAAGCAAATTAAAGGGTCTTAATCTTAGAGTAGAATCTTTCTACAAACTGCCTGCCATTAGAAGTATGACTTTTCATGGTGTCCACTTCGCTAGTTCGCTTAAAGTAATTAATAAACACGTACTATTCGGCAATTACATTTCTGGTCAGTGGAGAGTAGTAGTAAACACTAATTAAACACCGTAGTAGTAAATGTGTCTAAAGGTTAATGAACCTTTTTCATTTATATATGGATGATTATCTTTCTGGTCTTTGTATATCATGACAGGCGCTCTTGAGTTGGAGTCCGAATTATTGTGAATTTAACCTCTTCCAATAAAATAAGTTTCTTTTTGGTAAATCTTGTCATAATAAATCTTTTATGGAAATTATTTGTGTCTACTAAATGAGATACTTACTTGTCCATCACTTGTAATTAACGTATCTTCACTGTCCACCATCACAAACATCATGGATAAGTATTCATTGAACGGGTGAGACCATTGAAACTATGTATTTGTTGCAAAAAAGAACCCCTCATTGTTTTACACCCCCCCAACAAAAAAAAAAGAACCTCTCATTGTTGTAGGGTTTGAATCCCACTATGCCTTTTTTTTTTTAGGGTAAACTAAAACTTTCAGTCAAAGCTGACAATTGTTTGGGCCAGTAGCGGAGCCAGGATTTTAGCCTAAGAGGGGTCCAAAAGTCTCACTTTGAACTGCTCTCCTGATCTAAGAAAAATCAGTCTGCCATGTGGTGAGCCACCAAGCATCATCGTTTGGGTTTGGTATAGCGTCGTCCTTATCATCCTTTTCCTTAAACCCAAACCCCAAGCCTACAGTCAATCGGTATCACGACTCTCATTGATTCGGAAATTTTTCCGTTCAAGTGAGGCGGAAGAAGAAAGGAAAAAGGAGAAAAGGAATAAGAAAAGAATAAAAAGAGAGAAAGCAAAAAAAATTTTAAAAATATATATTAACAAGCTTCGAGGAATAAAAAATGGACAAAGAAAAAGAAAAACCCACCTATCTGACCTTCTTTCTCTATCTCCACTGATCCCCAAACCAGAGTTCTCCACAAAGCTCACATGCAACAGATTGCCTGAACTTCATAGAAGCCGCCAACCTCAAATCAAACCTAGTGAAAGAAATAAAAGTAAAAACGTCGAATTGGGGCCCTGAGCCTACGGAAAAACCTTAAAAATCATAAGCATAACACTAAGCTTTTCTGAGTGAAAAAAAACATTAGGATGAGCCTGGGACCATCCTGGTCCCTTCATGGCTCCGCCACTGGTTTGGGCATATCTATTTGGAGGCCTCTGATAAGTTAAACCACAGTGAGAAAAATCTCGAGGAAGGAAAAAGAATCCAGACAAGCCAACATAAAACCTATAAAGTTCACACCTTAATCTATTACATAATCATCGGCGATACAATGCATAACCAGAGTGCTCTTATATCTATCCAAAACGATAATGCACGCTCGCGAAGACTAAATCGTGCAAGACGGTGGAGCAATGCTGTTAGCTTCGAACGCAATGTCACTTGATGATCCCGCAGTATGCCAATCTTTAGTTGTGCCTTTTCAAATACTTTTTGATGGTCATAAAACCGGCCTCATAGTTGTACAAGGCTTTTTGGCCCATAATTGGGTTTTTTGGTTGTATTATTTGATGCTTAATGTTTATATTATATTTGTGGGATTTGTTTTAGGAGATTTCTGATATTTTTTTAATTACAAACCATATTATTATGGGAATTTTAATGAAAAGTCTTCAAGATTAAAAAAATTTAATTAAAAACACTTAATAGAAATTTATTAATAATAAGGACAAAAAAAAAAATACGCTGGCATTTTCATAAATAAGTTAAAGTTTAGTGACAATATTGTAAATAAGTTGAAGTAAAAAAAAAAGGAGATGGCATTTTTGTAAATAAGTTGAACTTGGGTGGCACTGATTATTTATACACAATTAGGTCAACTGTTTATACACAAGTCATGGTTTAAGGTGACTTGTGTATAAACAGTTGACCTAATCATATATAAACAATCAATGACACCAAAATTTAACTTATTTACGAAAAAGCCACGCCTCTTTTTTATTTTTTATTTTTTTGTTGTCCTTATTATTAATAAAAGTTCATTAAGTGATTTTGGTTAAAAAAAAAGTTTGTGAGGCCATTTTCATTAGTTTTCTATATTATTAATGAAAAACTACAGTAAGAAGAGCAAAGAGTGTTTGAACTCGGAACACAATGGGATGAAGGAAGGCCATATCCACGGACAATCCGCCACTTACATATTATATTTGTGATCTTAAGAAATCCAAAATACTTTAAAGATACCAATTTTAATCAATCTTTTGAAGAATTTATTAATTATTGGACATAATAAGGTTTTAATCTATTGTTAATATAACAACTGAAGTGTTTTCTTGATAAAGGGTATGGCTGTGGTTCTACGTAGTGTGTGGTGCTACACTGCTACAGCCCTTTTGGTTTTTTTTAGATTAAGTTTTTGGAAATAATTTGCCGGTAACCGGTAACCGATCATAGAAATTCAATTCCAGCCACACCCATTCCCTTCTGCGTCAAATCCCAGCCACACTGACACAACCTCGGTACGGTGGAAAGAAATTCAATTCACCCACCCATCCCCTTCTTCGTCGAATCCTAGCCACATCCACGCTGGAAAGAAATTCAATTCACCCAGCCATCCCCTTGTTCGGCGAATTGCAGATCCTCTTTTCGTCATCGAATCCTAGGGTTTTGTTAATCTCGCAGTAGGAAATGGCGTGAGACAACGAACGAGAACTCAAAAGAAATGAAAGTTGAAAGACAGAAGGTCTCAATCCCCTTCTCTCTCTCCCTCTTCCTATCCAAATTTGAAGTAAATGCAGAGAGGCCTTGATGTTATGATTGAATGGATGCATGAAGTCATAGAGAATAAAGAAGGATTGAATTGAAGACATCGGAAAAAGAGATTTGATGGGGGCGGTGGGGATGGAAATTGGTTGTGTCGTTCAGTAGAGATCAGTGTGGGTTGGGGTTGGGGTTGCTGAAGATGGTTGCTGAACGATAGCGTCTTTGTTTAAAAAAAAATATAGTGGGTGGGTTTCATTGAACGAGTAAAAGCCCAGGTAAAAGTCGCAGAGAAGGGTGGACTAAAGGTTATGTGGATTTGGGAAAACTGGCAAAGAAGAGTCGGCGGAGGATTGTGAAAGCGAGGGGAGATGAAAATGACTCCCCCTTTTTTTCTTTTCAATTTTTATAAATTAAATATTATTTATTATTTATTTAATTTAAAACTCCACGTTCTATATTCGTTTTGCTTGGTCCATATGTAATTTTATTTTTTTTACAAAATACCAAAAACACATTAAATATATATATATAGTAATTGATTTGCAAGTGTGAAAAGGTGAAAAAGGTATGCAAATGCTCGTGATCGCATTCTTGACGCTTTTAAGATGGTTACGTCGTCGTGTAGATTTTTAAAACCCTTCAAAGCCTCTTGAATAGTATTTTTGAAAGAGTTAAAAAATTTTGAATATTCATAATAATTAATGTACAAATGTGAAAAATGTAAAAAAAAAAAAAATAGAAACGCTCGCAATGAGAAGATCTACAACTTTCGTGAAGGAGTCAACTTCAAAAGTCAACACCATAATCCTTGAATCTTAACTTTATATTTTAACCGTTGATTGTGGTTTACGTTTACGCTCTATTATTCTCACCAGATTTATTTTTTTTCATATTTTCTTTGGTGAAAACATGATCTTTTAGTGGATGGAGAAATGTCACATCCCGATCCCGGACAAGCCAGGTGTCGGAAGGTGATGGCCGACACGCGTTAGCGTGACGAAAGCCAAATAGAAAGTTTAAGAATGAATAGTAAGAACAGAGTGCGGAAGAATTGTTAGAATACACAACGAGTAGAGTGAGGGATACAAACTTAATACAACTGTAGAAACAACCCTACATTGTCATACCACCGCGCCATCGACGTCGCAAGCTCCAAGCCAACTAATCCTGGAGGGGCGCAAAACATAAAACGGTGAGTGGGTCAAAAAGCAAAGTTTGATAAAACCGTTGGTTACAAAGTCTAGTAACCCCTCGTTTGAAAACAAGTATAGTTTGAGAAAATACGTCATGCCCGTAGGCATGAACCTCAAAATACTATCATGAAAAAATTCGGGTACTCCCCGATAAATCTTTACTGATTTGCTCACCCATATGTAAACACACAAGTCCAAGTGGCTAAACCACAAGGAACAGGCTAGGTATAAAAGTAATACGCTGAGTACTACAATGACGCGAGTCTAACGCTAAGCGCTGGTGCACAAAGTGCAGTCACACAAGTTCGAGTTGCCTAGTGCAACCTAGTTCGAGTTCCAGGCCTTGGGTTGGGTTCCCAAGGTCTCCAGAGGTGGAATGGTGAAGGTTTTGAGCTCCCTCGAGCTCCAAAAAGCCAAATTCGAAGTCGGCACAAACCGAGCTCCGACGAGCAATTTTCCAGTTTTCTGGGAAATGGGTTTCAGGGTCCAAGGTCACCCCCCAGTGACCAGGGTTTGAACACGAAGAACAAGTCAGTGAGGTTTGCTAGTTAAAAACCAAAGGAAACTAAAGAAAAAGCCACGGGGTGGCTTGAGAAAATCCTTACCAGGTTCTGGGTTTGTCCAGTTTCTGGACACCCACGTTGGAGCTGCAGCCTGAAGAGGAAGCACAAGGTTTTGTGCAGAATTTTGGTGGATGGTGCTGCCAAAACAAAAGAGAAGGCCACGGCTTGGTGAAGTTTGCAGACAAAGGAAGAAGAAGAAGATGTGGCTCGGCCACAAAGAGCCAAAACCAGACAAGAATCCCAGGTTTCCAGGGATTGGCCACAGGCCTGCAGGAAATTGGGCCCCAGCCCAAACAAGACGAAACTGCCCAATTTGAAATACGGGAAACGCCGAAACTAACGCCCGTAAAAGTTACGACGAATTCGTATCGACGAGCACGTCAAGAAAATACAAGTGAATGCGTCGTACGAGTTACGACGCAAAAGTCAACCGAAAGGTCAACCAAGGGCAAAATCGTCATTTTGCACCTCCGGGAATAAAATAATTTAAAATTTTGAACGGGACGTTACAAGAAAGATGAACGGTTCCAATCGTTGATATCATATTCAAATTTTTGTGGTTAACTAAAATATGAGTCGAATTTCGAGCTATATTTTAGTTAACCGCAAAAATTTGAATATGATATCAACGATCAAAACCGTTCATCTTTATGCATCCACTAAAGGATCATGTTTTCAACAAAGAAAATATGAAGAAAAATAAATAAATCCGGTGAGAATAATAGAGCGTAAACGTAAACTACAATTGACGGTTAAAATATAAAGCTAAGGTTCAAGGATTATGGTGTCGAATTTTGAAGTTGACTCCTTCATGAAAGTTGTAGATCTTCTCATTGCGAGCATTTCTATATTTTTTTTTACATTTTTCACACTTGTACATTAATTATTATGAATATTAAAAATTTTTTAACTCTTTCAAAAACACTATTCAAAAGGCTTTGAAGGGTTTTAAAAATCTAAACGATGACGTAACCATCGTAAAAGCGTCAAGAATGCGATCGCAAGCGTTTTCATACCTTTTTCACACTTGCAAATCAATTACTATATATTTTTTTTAAATTTGAACTAACAAAGAAACACTATTCACGAGGGTTTGTAGGGTTTTCAAAATTCAAACGATGATGTAACTATTGTGAAAGTGTAGATGATGAGTTCACGAGCATTTGGATATTGTTTTTGCATTTTTGACGTGTAAATTAATTATTATGAATTCTGTAATGTGCTTTGGTATTTTTTAATTATTAGGAAAAATTAATTCACATTAATACCTCCTATGGGAACCAAACAGACTTTTAGTGACATAATTTCATACCCAGAAACAGTCGCTAAAAATATGAACAACCTTTCGCGACTGAACTTTCTTTGAAGATCGTCACAAAAAATGGATTTTATGACCAAAAATCTAGAAAAATTATGCAGCAATTTTCATGACTTTTTTTCACTTTTTGAGTTTCTAAACCCCTCAAATGTCAATGTAGGTCGATTACCTCCCCCAAACCTATTTCAAAACATCATATTCAACATTATAAACATGTTTTCAACATTGAATTGGCTTCAAAAACATCCAAAATTAAATTAGCCAACTATTTTGATTTGGCCAAAATATGAACTGAAAATGAATTTTTTTTATTCCTTTGGCCTATAACAACAAAACCACCCCAAACACCTATGCAATGACAAACTAAACATGTTGAAAACATTCTATGGGTGAAGACATTAATATTTGTCATTACATATATTCCAATTTAATTTAAACCACCTAAACATAAAAAATTTAGAAGAAAAAAACCATGCATTTCATATTATGTGCAGCATCAATAGTCATTACATCCATTCCAATCAATACATAAACATGTTCATTTCATAACTAAACTGTCACACAGTGGACCGCGGTTAGTACAAATAAGGCATGAGGTGGGAAGCACACTCGGCATAAACAAAATGCATGAAGGTGGATATAAAATGAAGCATGTTGGAAATGTGCCCTAAAACCAATCATATGATGATACTTTACGGAGACATTTCCAAATGTTAAACTAATTTGGTTTTAATATAAAGGGGCATAGATTATTGTTTATGGCTAGTCATATAAATGTTGTAATGGCAAGCAATGGGGTCAAGGAATATGTGCTTAGTAGAATGTAATCTAAACAAGTTAGGTTCATGAGACCATTCTAGATTATGGAAAGACATATCCTAAACGTTCTGATGAATAGGATTGCCAATTGGGCATTGTGATCCGTTAAGATCGAATACATGTTATGTCTTCTCTGGGAAGTGACTAGTCTCAGAGTCACATTAGAGTATGGCATGACACAAGACAGCATGTAGGTGCTCAATATAGGAATGAGTCCAGAACACGATCAACGATGAGTTTTCATGATCATGTCACTTATGAGAACTCATAGTTGGGATAATGCAAATTAGTCTTTTTGACTGAGGCATCACGATTTGTCTTGTGGTGAGGTCATTGATCTTTGATTATGTCAAAGTCACCCCATCGAGGGTGTCACGAGCATAGTTGGGGTTAAGCTACTTAGCCATGGGCAAGTGAATGCGCAACCGGGGATCTCTAACCTTAAGCCGTTTGAGAAATACTTTATGATATGATTAGAATCTACGCGAGAGTATGAATAAGATTTAGGAAGTCGTTCCAAATCATGTATTCCAAGGTAATCATATAAGTAAATGAATCACATTGGATAGTAGACATGAATAAACTATCAAACCAAACAATGTGGTTAAGAGTATTGTATTAGAAGGACCATATTGCATTGCAATCTGGCGAATAGGTTATGCTTTCTTACGATTAGGCAGGTAGCCATGAAACGTCTTTCTTGGGTGTCGCTCGTGGTTTGTGGATGCCACATGAAAGTAATATAATCAAGGGAGAATTGAAAGTATGTTTCAATTCGAATTCAAATTGAAAGGTTCTAATCCTCCTTGCCTCGCTAAAAGGAACCTAATGGATCGTACAGAGTAAGGTAGGGTTTGATGAAACAATGGAGATGGTAAGAATAATTAAATGGTTTAATTATTTATGGCAAGGATTAATTAATATGTTAATTAATCAAGCGAATAAGTTCGTTATAGACCTCGGAGTTGGTTTTGGGCTTCCAGGAACCGATGGGCTTCGAACGTCAAGCCCATTGACTTAGAAGTTGTATGACAACTTAATGACTAATAATACATTAGAGGCCCAAAGAGCCCAATGAACCCATGACGGCCATTTGAGAATGTGTAGCAAACTTGCTTTAATTGCAAGTTTGCCACTACAACAATGGAAATGATATAAAACAAGTTTATAACATTTCATACTAAGTGGTTTTCTTTTGGGAGAATGGTTGAGCATGAAAATGCTCTCTTCTCTCAAAGGGCCAGCTCCCTAGAGGAGAATAGCTAGCAATCTCTCTTCCTCTAGGGCACTCATCTTCTCATCAAGACTCTCCTTGGTGTGGAGACTTAGAGGTCCCCTACTTTGGGTACTTGGAGAAACCAATTCTTTGTTCATCCTTCGAAAATGTTCATGGAGCAAAGAAGCTTGGAATGAAGACCCTCTCCATGGGTGATTAGCCTTTGCTTAGGCAAGAGGAATCTACAAGGTATATGATTTCTCAACTCAAAATTTGTTTTGATTTCAGTCTTGGTTCACCATGTCTACTGAGCTTTGAATTTTCTTGGGTAAAAGTTTCGTTTAAGTGCATAGAAGCATGTTTCCGCCTTTAATTGTTAAATGCATGCTTAATGATGTTGTAAAGACTCGGTTAATCCACAAATTTCCTTCAAGTGGTATCAAAGCCTAGGTCTAATGGAATGAGGTGAGTCCTTTTGGAGTTTTGTGATTACATAGTTTGTGATTTAAATGTTTATGTATTATTTACAAGATTTCATTCTTGCATCTTTGAATGTAAATTTGTTGGAAAATTTACCATCTCAGAAAATGTTGTAGATGTAGTTCATATGAGCATAAATTTTAGACTAAAATTTGGTGCCATAATTTTGGAAATCAGTAAATCCAAAGTTGGATTTTTGGGTTCTTGTTTGACTTGTTTAAAATGGTTTTAATGTGACAATAGGAACCTAAGTGCCTATTATGGTAATGGTATTTCCCTTATGTTTGACAATTTTGGGGAGTGTTTTGGATGAAAAATGTTCATGGAGTTCTTGTAGGTTTCATGAATGTTCTTCATTGTTCTTGAAATGTTCTTGGCAAAGACAAAAGGTTTGGTGTTTGATTCAAAATGTTTGTTGTTTTTCAAAGTTTTGGTTGTGTTTGATTGGTGATGGGTTGTTTTTTTGTTTTGTGTTTTTGAAAAATTCTTACACCATACCAATCAATTTTCCACCCATACCAATCTTACTATTCAAGCCATACTTTGTCTCCCACTAACTTCTCCCATTCCCTCACTCTCTTTCAAAACAGCGGCCATCCCTTCATATGGGATATTTGAGGACTTTATGCAATTACATAAAGTTTTGATACTTTTGTGTATTTGCACTTTGACCCAGTTTACGTTTTACGTAAAGGCCCAAAATCATAAAGGGCAAGTGTTTTGTTCCTTTGACGAAGTTTTTTAAATGTTGAAATTTTGGGGTTCTAGTTGTAATAACATAAAGTATTGGACTTTTATGTTTTTACAAAGTGACCCCCAAAAGTTTATGTTTTTGCGATATGGCCCAATAGTTGAGGTTATTGCATTTTGGCCCAAGTGGAAGAGAACAAAATTGTTTTGTCTCATTAAATGAGAATTGGATTTTCATTTCATTTAGCTCCATATAAATCAATTCTGGATACAAAACCAAATGAAAATGTTGCATTCTTGTTTAATTAGTTAAAGTGTTAATTAATTAAAGGGTGATTATGAACCTAAGCCTACGATAATTGAGCTATGTGAAAGGCCATTTCAAAATTGTTTGAACCATGGGAATGTGTAGATTAGATTTTGGTTGTAATTTGATTTGATCAAATGTTGTAAGAGCATAAGCTTCTTCTTTAATTTAATTGTACTCCTTTCTTGTTCTATTTGATATGCATGAAATTGGAGTAGTTGGGGTCAACGCCCAATAAGACAACACACGTTAATGAGATTAAACGTATAACTAAAATCAATCACCGTCCCTAGTCGTGATCCAGCTTTAGGCTCGTGTTGGATCAAATCAAGGTTCATAGTCATCCTAAGGCCCTAAGGCAACTATATAGTCCTTAACGAATGCAAACCTTATGTTAGTAGTACCATATACTCTTGCTTTAAAAACCGTTTTACAAGCTTAGTGGGAGTATCATATACTACTAAATCAATCAAATGGACGATAGTTGCAATAGGACCAAATTGTTTAATTTGATTAAAATGATAATATATATGTGATGAGACCTAAAACCCTCAACTAAAATATTAAGTTGATAAGCGTGGGAGTGCTTTGGTTGCTCTTTTTAGTAGGCCTTCCACCGTGGTAGGCTCCAAGCGTTTGTGACTTGTACACCGACTTCACCCTATCGTAGGGGGAGTACAAAGTGCATGCTTACACTCAGGAGGAGTCTATATGCATACTTGATGTTGTGAAGGTAGGCAACAAGAATAGCCAACATCATGTCATTGTGAGGTTGTTCTTGAACACCATCCGAACTTACATGGTGAATAGACTTAACTAAGTGCAATGGTACCAACATCATGTCCATTGTAGGTATCATTCTCTGAGGCCAAATAAGATGGTACTTTACATTAGATCATAAATGAGTAAGTGTACTCTCTCATTATTATTGTTGCTAGCCAAGATCATATCATTGTGCGGTGGGCTTAGTAATAGTGAGCCTCCCATACCTACTAAGAGTTTCCTCCAAAACTCTCAAATTCCAATGAGGGATATGGAATTTGCTAAAATAGTGGGTGATGCTATTTGATTAAAGACCCGGTTCAAATGGCTTAAAATCAATCAATTTATATTAGATTTATGTATTAATTTACGATATATTTGCAAGCGCTATCCTAAACTTGACAAGAAAGGCCGAAGGCCTAAGTTTCCGGACTTGGTACCACAATCCCAAAGATTGTCTTGAATGGATTGTATATGTACCTAAGTAGTCTCATTCTCACAATCTTCCTTTTGATAACGTATCATTGGAAGAACATGTTAGATAGTTGGACGTTATGTTTGGAACATAATGGTTGTTTGACAAAAATAGTCCATAAAGATGGACTTATGATGATTTTGAATCGGTAGTTGTTAAACCGATTAAGGAGACGGAAACAAGGCAAGGACTTCACCTTTGAGTCCCCTATCAAATGGTTCATTAAGTTTATTGTAAGCTATATAGTGATCAATAACCGCACTCTCTCCAAAAAATCGTTTGATATTGTATAACACAATTGAAATAAGTTTCAAGAGAGATAGTGGGAGTTTAGGGACTATATGACTATTGTAGTCAATGGGGAAGTCACATGAAGAAGGCAAATTAACTCAAGGGAACAAACTTTCTTTATGAAAGGATGGACATTGGGAGGTATTGCAAGTAATGACTTGCAAGTGTCAGAACACACATCTTTGAAGGTGTTGTAAATGCTCTTGAATAATTCAAGGCAGTTGATTCTTCTACTTGAATGCATGATTACGTATTTGTGACTATGTTTACAATCGTTGTAAAAGTGTGGCAAATAAGAAGTAGAAGATTAATGAGAGAGTAATATTTCACATTGGGCGTGAATCAAATGTAGATCTCTGCGAGAAGCGAATATTTTTTACTTCCTCATATGAACTACCAAATTAAAGTAAAGATTGTCTTTACCTATTAATAATGAGATGAATGAATGTTTTGTTTGACAAAACATTGTTCTTTATTAATGAATGATTGGATTAATGTAATCCTAATGGGTGTCTCTATAGTAGAGATGATTTGGTAGTGTTAAGCTGTTTAGAATGTAACTTGATGCTTAAAACCCAAAAGGTTACAAGATAGTGACTAATCCCAACTAGAATTGTGACACCTCTGTAAACATAAAATACGAGTTGGTCATAGATGGATGCTTTGGATCGATAGATCCGGATCAATGCCTTCTTGTTAAAATTGTATAGAGGCGAAATGTTCGAATCTTTATTCTTTTGGAAAAGAATAAAGAATCACAACGTTGTTGAGTTAATTCACTTAGATGTTAGTGGTTTTGACCACAACATAATACTACTCATGTCACATGACATTCACCGAAGATCATCTCGGTTGGACTATCGTGTATTTTGAATAAACACAAGTCGAATACTTTGTAAAAGGTTTCAAAGAATTCAAGAATGTAAGTTGATAGAGTATGATATCAGTATGTACTTCCTTAGATTTGATCCAAAAATGTCACTTTAGAAGAGTTTTCTTGAAAGATATCAAGGAAAATAAGCATCATGAATAATAGTTTTCTCCATTAGGAAGAACCGAACTCGAATAAGATTTGGTTCGTTGGATGATTATCAAATACCCATATATAGGATATATATATACTAGACCTCTAAGACAATACGTTGTCAATTAGAATACCTTCCAAAGTTTTCATGACTCCATAGGATGTAGTTTGAAAGAAAGACAGAGTCTTAAGAATGTTAAGATTTGGGGTTGTGTGCTAACAAGCAATATTGTTTGAGAATAATCTTGTGGGATATCCCTTAAGAATTAGTTTTGGATATCACTTCTATTAACCAACTAACAAATGTTGTTTGTTGGGTAGTTCATTATAATCTACACTAGGATTTGCCTAAGGTTGGGCATATGAGCAGAAATAGGAATTCAAAAGAATAGGTTCTTTGAGGAGACAAGATGATAATCAGCAAATATAACAACCTTGTTCCACACCAATAGCTCATGAAATAATGAAACCTACATAGCCTAATTGATAGCTTATGGTGACTACAATCAAAAGGAATGGTTGACTTGGAAGAAACCATCTTTGATATAGTCTTAGTTTCTAATTCAAAGATTGTGGACAACTTAACGATGATTTAATGTTTGGACATAATATGGGTTTAGGAAACCATTATCAAGATTGTCTTGATAATATATGTCTAAAACTAGAAATCACATGACATGTAAAGTTGTAGAATTCATCCATCATGAATCTTAGCAAGCTAAAAAGGGAGCTATAAGACTTTTGTCTACAGGTTTACAAAAGATTGAGTGGGAGTTAATCATATTTCTAATTTGAACATATATATGATATATATAAATTTTGGAAATAAAGAAATTCTTCACCGTTAAGTTATGACTTTAAACAAAATTATATGGGAGACATAGTCTATAAACATGGGATGGAAATCTATAATGATAGATTTC
The DNA here is from genome assembly GCA_018257905.1 of Gillenia trifoliata. Lineage (NCBI taxonomy): Eukaryota > Viridiplantae > Streptophyta > Magnoliopsida > Rosales > Rosaceae > Gillenia > Gillenia trifoliata. The sequence continues at coordinate 12,847,725 of CM031086.1, forward strand.
GGGATATAGTGGATTATAATAATCCCTAATAATGAACGAAGATGCTAGGAAGTTTCTCATATGATGATAAGCTTCCAAACGGAAGGACAACTCTAGTAAGACTAGAGGATTGCTCTTCTCAAGGGAACATACCCTTTGACTCCCAAATAAATAATGCGTAAATAGAATCCTTTATGCATACGCAAAAAGGGTGATTTATATGTATTTCATATTGTATGGCAACGTTGATATGAGTTGTACCTAGAACGGTACAAGACGATATCAATACAAACGGAGATCGAGAACCATGGCAAGTTTATCGAGTGAATCCTTAAGTATTTAGAAACACTAAAGGATCGTTCCTCAGAATGAGAAGAGGTAGAGTAACGCAATGGAAGCGTATATGTATTGATTATGAATCTAATCCATCATTGAATATCTCTTTATTATGACTAAAGAGATATTTAGGTGAAAACATTAAAAGTAATGACTTTAGTGTGTTTCATCTGGCATGCAAAATATATGTATATAGAAGCTTAGCGTTGTTGTTTGGATGGGAAAATTTATGAACTTTCAATGGTTCCAACCGAAAAGTGTCTTTAGTGTGCCGACACTTTGACACTAATGGGCGATAGCTCAAACCCAAGGGAATCAAGGTCTCGTCAATGTCAGAATAAAATGAGAGACTTAACCACATGATTAAGAATCATGTATAATGGATAAAAGAAGTAGTTAATCTCAAGACCTTACATGGATAACATATAGATATCCACTACGGGCCCTACTACTCGGCCATTTATGAAATGGTGGAAGAGCATCTCCAGCGTGGCCAGGCAGTTGGCTGGTGCGAAGTGGGAGATTGTTGGAAATGTGCCCCTAAAACCAATCATATGATGATGATACTTTACGGACATTTCAAATGTTAAACTAATTTGGTTTAATATAAAGGGCATAGATTATTGTTTATAGTAGTCTTATCTCTAATGTTATATGCTTATAAACAATAAGTCCAAGGGAATATCTGTGTTTAGTAGAATGTAATCTAAACAAGTTAGGTTCATGAGACCATTCGATCATAGACATATCTAAACGTTCTAGAGTAGATAGGATTGCCAATTGGCCATTGTGATCCAGATTAAGATCGGTACGATGTTATGTCTTCTCTCGAGGAGAGTGACTAGTCTCGGTCATTGGTGTAGCCCGACACCAAGACAAGCATGTAGGTCTTCCAAATATAGAATGAGTCCACTGAGACACGATCAACGATGAGTTTTCATGATCATGTCACATGAGAACTCATGGTGGGATAATGCAAATTAGTCCTTTTTGACTTTGAGGCATCACGGTTGTCTTGTGGTAGGTCATTGATCTTTGATTATGTCAAAAGTCACCCCATCAGAGGTGTCCTGGCATAGTTGGGGTTAAGCTACTTAGCCATGGAGGCAGAGTGAATGCGCAACAAGGGATCTCTAACCTTCAAACCGTTTGAGAGGAGATGCTACGCTGATATGATTAAGAATCTACGGCGAGGAGTATGGGTCAAGATTTGGGAGTCGTTCCAAATCATATTCAAGGTAATCATATAAATGAAATGAATCACATTGGATAGTAGACATGAATAAACTATCAAACCAAACAATGCTGGTTAAGAGTATTGTATTAGAGAAGGACCGTGTGCATTGCAATCCCTAAGCGAATAGGTTCTCCACCTCTTCGATTAGCTTGGGTAGCCATGACATGCTAGGTGTCACTGTGGTTTGTGGATGCCTTTATAAGTGTATAATCGCAGGGAGATTGAAAGTATGTTTCAATTCGGAATTATTTGAAAGAGTTCTAATCCTCCTTTGCCTCGCTAAAAAGGAACCTAATGGATCGTACACCGAGTAAGGTAGAGTTTGATGAAACAATGGAGATGAGTAAGAATAATTAAATGGTTTAATTATTTATGACAGGATTAATTAATATGTTAATTAATCAAACGAATAAGTTCGTTATAGACCTCGGGTTAGTTTTGGGCTTCAAGGCCCAATGGGCTTGAACGTCAAGCCCATTGACTTAAAAGTTGTATGACAACTTAATGACTAATAATACATTAGGGCCCAAAGAGCCCAGTAGACCCACATGGCCCAGGCCATTTGAGAATGTACTAGCAAACTTGCTTTAATTGCAAGTTTGCCACTACATTATTAAGGAAATGATATAAAACAAGTTTATAACATTTCATACTAAGTGGTTTTCTTTTGGGAGAATGGTTGAGCATGAAAATGCTCTCTTCTCTCAAAGAGACGACTCCCAGAGGAGAATAGCTAGCAATCTCTTCTCATCAAGACTCTGTGGTGTGGAGACTTAGGGTCCCTTACTTTGGGTACTTGGAGGAAACCAATTCTTTGTTAATCGCCGAAAATGTTCATGGAGCAAAGAAGCTTGGAATGAAGACCCTCTCCATGGGTGATTAGCCTTTGTAGGCAAAGAAGGGAATCTACAAAGGTATATGATTTCCTGACTCAAAGATTTGTTTGATTTCAGTCTTGGTTAGCCATATCTACTAGGCTTTGAATTTTCTTTGATTTGGGTTTGGTTTGAGTTGTGAGGGCATGATTTCAGGCGCTTTTGTTGTTAAATGCATGCTTAATGATGTTGCTTAATGAACTCGGTTAATCCACAAATTTCCACTTAGCCTTACTATCCTATAAATACACCCACTGATCTAAGGCGAAGGCACATATTTGGGCGTTCGACACTTTGACCACTTTGCTTATCTCGATGTAACATGCGGTGTTACACATTGCCTTTGTTTGATGGCTCCCCATATGTGCACGCCATCCCTCCCCCATGGAATTTAAAGCATCTTGCATGTTCAATTGTCGTTTAGGCAAGTTGTTATGTTGTGGCCACGAAACCCACAATGATTGCACTTGTTCCCCTTCTTCACGCGATAATATGATCACCATCGTCCTTTGTTCACACATTCTTTTTCCCTTCCCCTCCCCGTGCGATCTACGGATCTTTACAATATTATCGTGAGAGGCAAATCCTTCATTGTTACACTCATTACCGAAACTGGAATGCTTTGAACTCTTGCACTAATTTTCAAGTTAATCCCTTGCAAGGGTGTACACTTTGTATCCTATGAAGCCCGAAATGCTGCATATGTACGAGCGATTATGCGACATATCTTCATCTATTGCTTCACTGTAAGTAATTCATTCTTGCATAATGTTTCAACACCACACATAATCGATGCCTTCTGATTCGTTCAAGCCCTCGGTTTTTATTTTGGATAAAAGACATTTCTTCATTCAGCAAAACGGAGAAACAAACAACTACAAAAATAGCGACTAAACACACACGAGATAAGTCCACGGACAAAGACCCGAGAAACTTTATAGAGAAAACATCAATAAAAAACGAAGTGCCGAGATTTTTTATTTTCTTCACACACTATGTCAAAATCTAAAGATTGTTTATTATTTTGAATTGTTGTGCAACATTATTATTTTCTACCCTACTCAAATCACATAAAATACCACACAGATTACACGTTCTCTGAGATTTGCACATCATGGAATCTTGTCATTGTTATATTATCTTTGTAATTTCTTCGATTCTTCGTCTTTTGAATTGATGCTCTTATTGATTTCTAATATGTGTTTTTCTTTTTAATGTAATAAAAGGGGACGGGAATCAAACACTCGCACATTTAGTAACTCCAAAGCGAATGCATTTTTTCTTGTTATATCATTTTCATGCACTTGTGTTTTTAGTCCCCCTCATACATGTGCATTCTTCTTTTTGTTGAAATGAGCCTAAAACCAATCATATGATGATACTTTACGAACATTTCAATTGTTAAACTAATTTAGTTTAATACAAAGGGCAAAAGGTTATTGTTAAAAAGTAGTCTCATATAAATGTTATATGCTTAAACAATAAGTCCAAAGAGACCTTGTGCTTAGAAAAGAATGTAAGTCTAAACAAGTTAGGTTCATGAGACCATTCTCATTCATGAGACATATCCTAAACGTTCTGATCATAGGATTGCCAATTGGGCATTGGCTTGGAGTCCATTTAAGATCGATGCGTGTTATATCTTCTCTCGGGGAGAGTGACTAGTCTCGAGTCATTGGTGTAACTAACACCAAGATAAGCATGTAGGTGCTCAATATAGAGATGAGTCCATAGTTCACGATCCAGCGAGGTTCTCATACTCATGTCACACATGAGGACTCATAGTTGGGATAATGCAAAGTAGTCCTTTTGATACGAGGCATCATAGTTGTCTTGTGGTTAGGTCCTTGATCTTTGAAGCATGTCAAAGTCACCCCATCAAAGAATTGTCCGGCATAGTTGGGGTTAAGCCACTTAGCCATGGAGACAATTGAATGCACAACAAGGGATCTACAACCTTGGCAGGCAACCGTTTGAGGAAGATACTCTATGATATGATTAGAATCTCGGCAGTATGAATGAGATTTAGGAAGTCGTTCCAAATCATATTCAATGTAATCATATAAATAATGGAATCACATTGGATAGTAGACATGAATAAACTATCAAACCAAACAATGTGATCGAAGTATTGTATTAGGAGCCGTGACTGCATTGCAATCCTAAAGCGAATAGGTTGCTCCACCTCTTGATTAGCTTGGGTAGCCATGACATATTGCTAGGTCTCACTCATGGTTTGTGGAAGCTCTAAGGTGTATAATCACTAGGGAGGAATTGAAAGTATGTTTCAATTCTGTCGATTTGAAGAGTTCTAATGGCCCACCTTACTGCTAAAAGAACCTAATGGATCATTGTACATCGTGTAAGGTAGAGATTGATGAAATAATGGAGATGAGTAAGGATAATTAAATGGTTTAATTATTTATGGCAAGGATTAATTAATATGTTAATTAATCAAAAACGAATAAGTTCGATAGACCTCGGGTTAGTTTTGGGCCTCAAGGCCCAATGGGCTTCGAATGTCAAGCCCATTGACTTAAGTTGTATGACAACTTAATGACTAATGAAACATAAGGGCCCAAACAGCCCAATGAACCCCAATGGCCGGCCATTTAGAGAATGTGTAGTGAACTTGCTTTAATTGCAAGTTTGCCACTACAATGTGAGGTGCTATAAAGGCAACTTTATAGCATTTCAACATTAAGGGTTTCTTTTGGGAAAAGATGAGAACACAAGCTCTCTCTTCTCTCTAAAGAGGCCGGCTACCCTAGAGGAAAATAGCTAGCAATCTCACTTCCTCTAGGTCATTCATCTCCTCATCAAGGCTCTCCTTGGTGTGGAAAATTAGAGGTTCTCAACTTTGGGAACTTGGAGAATCCTCTTCAAGCAAGGAATGAAGGCCCTCTCCTTGGGTAATTAGCCTTTGCTTATGCAAAGAGGAATCAACAAAGGTATATGATTTCTCAACTCAATAGAGTCTTGGTTCACCATATCTACTAGGCTTTGAATTTCTTGGGTAAAGTTTTGATTTTTGAGTGCATACAAGCATGATTCCGCCTTTAATTGTTAATTGCATGCTATAGATGTTGCTCAAATGAACTTGGTTTTCCGAAAATTTCCCTTCACTTTTTCCTTCAAACATGGCTCAAGGTCTCAAATCTTGGTTTTCAATGACAAATCTCAATTCCAATTTCCACATCATATTACGAAACCCATCAATCTATTCTCAAAATATACCATTTCCAAACTCAAATTTAACTCTGCGCATGTATTCGAATTACTAAAAGGATGCAACAAATTTTTTTTACCTTCCACCGATTTTGGATTCGTTCCTCTGCAAATGCGCCTCCACAAATCGCTCCCGTTGTCACATTCAAATGCGTTTCCTCCAACTGATATTTGCACCCCTTTTTTCCACCTACTGTTCCACACCAATTTTGGATTCGTTCCTCTGCAAATGCGCCTCCACAAATCGCTCCCGTTGTCGCCTTCAAATGTGTTTCCTCCAATTGATATTTCCACCCCCTTTTCCACCTACGGTTCCACCAGTTTTGGATTCGTTCCTCTGCAAATGTGCCTCCACAGATCGCTCTCGTTGTCGCCTTTAAATGTGTTTCCTCCAACTAATATTTCCAACCCCTTTTTCTACCTACTGCTTCAGGTTTACCCGGTAAAAGACCCTCAAAATTGCATCTTTATTCTGACCCGTTGGATTTGGATGTGCAGCTCTTAGCCATTGAATTCATTGTATCACTTCATGATACGTAGTATGACAGAAATTTCGATAAATTATGGCAAAAGTGAATAAATAAAATAAAGAACTTTTTTTTATAGTTATTCTTAGGTAGGGCCTCCATTTGTTGTCATTCCAAGCCACCAAAATCTAAGACTTGGCTTTGTGTACGATCCTTGTATATTTGTTTTTGTGAACTACCAATTTACTCTCTAAATTATCACCTAAGTGAAAATTAGGTCTTTAAACTATTTTTTGATAAAATAAGTCCCTAAATTCATTGAAAAGGTACTAATTCATCACTATTATTATATTCAAAGCTATTTTGTCCAAATTTTCATCAACTTAAGTCACGTGACTGCACGTAAAATATTTTAGAGGGCCATACTCATTTTCTTGCCTATAAGGCCTAATGTTGCATATTGGTTACGAATTTAATTTCTAATTTACCCTCCAAAATTAACTCTGTACACTCTTTTTTTTCGAAAAAAATAAGTCCTTAGACTTATGAAAAAATTACCGTCTACTTTCTAAAGTGTATCACATGCAAGTCACGTGACTTAAATTGACGAAAAATTAAATAAAATAGCTTTAAATCTAATATTAGGGATGTAATTGGCAGATTTTAATTAGTTTAAGGACTGATGTTTCCGAAAAAAATAGTTTAGGGACCTAATTTTCACTCAGTTAATAATTCAGGGACTAAATCGACACATTACTCTTTTTTCTTTAAATCTCATTGGATGGAATCGAATTTTGAAGCTACCCTAGTCCTTATTCTAGCCGTTACATATGATCGCCAGAGTTATGCAATGAATTTTTAGTATACCACTTTTCATTAGTTTTAACTCTAACCATAAAGAAGTACTTGCCAAATCCATAGTGCTATTCAATATTGATTACCCTTAATTGACCTTTGGAGACCATATATTTGTTTTTTTTAATACATACAATATTATCTACACTAAGGGATAGGGTAGTGGGCTAAGCCTCACAATGGGCTAGCAATAATAATTTGATTCGAATTCGGTTTTGGTGAGAATTGAACTTAAGACATTTCACTTATAAATAAAGAAAAATATCATTAAACCGTAGTACTAAGTGGGACCATATACTTAGTTTATCATCATTGTTTCCATCTAGAACATTTTCTTTACCACTTCATTGGTCATTCTTACAACTATATTAGTGTTCCAAAATTTGGAGATGGTATCTATTTGTGTACCATCGAATCGAATATGCTATTGTTAAAAAGCAAAATTCTAAACTAAGTTCATAGGCATTTGTAAGCACACAAGAAAATTTGTAAGCATACAAGAAAATTGCTATCCAATTTCATGGGCATTTCCTTACTCAACTTGTGTTATGTGCAATAAAAATATCCACTTGGAGAAAGACTTTGTTAGAACCAAAATGTGGGGAGCACATAGGAGGAGGACTGCGTCTACAAATCCCCCCTAACAAAACGGCATTTACTCACTCACTCCCCATGCAAAACTCCCTTCTCAAAAGGAGGATAGTTTCCTACTCATTTTCCCACCCTTCATTTTCCATCAGACATTTCAACCAAAGATCCAAATTTAAAGGAAATTAAGCTAATACCAATTAACACCAACAAAGACCCAACAAATTACTTATGCTTCAATTCATTCTGTTTTTATTTTGTTTTTCCATTAATTTTATTTGAGGGGAAAAAAGTAAATAAATAAATAAAAGGGACCAGCCGGCATGCTAAAGCTACCCACACTGACAGTTGGCACTAACATCACCAGCATAAATAAAAGGTTACAGAACCTTAAAATAAATTAAAATTCTGATTCAGTTTTTTCATTTTTAGTAACTGTATTTAAATGTTTAAAGAAATGATAACTACATACTTTTTTTGCTTATTTCACTCTTTTGTTTAATTTTGTACGTTGTTTCTTATTAATTTATTCAAAATAATAATAAGAAATAAAAACGGGTGTTTTAGAGAAGAAAAAATAATGTATGTTTATGTTTACTTGTATATGATATATCAGATAAATATATCAGGTCGAATGATGATGACAGGTGGACGTTGTGTGTTTGTTATTGTTGCTCTGTCACCGCTGGGTGAGTTAAACAAGTGTGGTCGTTTTTTTTCTCTTCGGAGGACACCATGGTTTTTTATTCAGCTTCGTCGTTACAACAAACCCCAGCAGTTTCCTTGACTTGGACAAGGAAGCCACCGGTTTATTCTGGTACCTAGTGTCCAAAATCCCAGAACTACCCTTCGCAAACAAAAAAAGAAAATCCAATTTCCTTGGCTCTTAAATGGTGGACGGGGAAGGGCATTTTGGGAAACAAAAAGAAGTGGTGAAAATAAAGGAGAGAGGGTGTGGGGGAAAGAGGAATAAAAACAGAAACGGGCAAGCTTCGCATGTTACATGTCCACTTTTCAAGTTTCAACCTTCATGGATACGCTTTTAATTAATTAAATCTTAATTTATTGTAAAATTTTGCCGTTTTTAACAGACCAAAAAAAAATCAAAAACCCAAAAAAACCAATCTCTTTTTTTTTTTTCTGTAAATTATTTATTAAAAATTTTAAAAAATGTAGGTTTGTATATATCTCTCTCTTGGTGGAGGAATGCTTGGCACCTACTCTTTTTTTAGCTTCCTTCCACTATCTTCTCTCCAAGAAAGAAAGGAGAGCTCACAATTGCTCTGTTTTTTGCTGTGTTTTGATTGATTAAAATTCTAGGGTTTTTGGGTAAATTGCAATGGAGAAGCATAAGTGTAATATTTGCATGAGGAGCTTCCCCAATGGCAGAGCCTTCGGGGGTCACATGAGGTCTCACGTGGTGAACCATCCAATTCCTCCGAAACCAGAAGATGAAGAAGAAGAAGCGAATCCAGAACAAACCCATCTCACCATTGATGAGTTGGGCAATTCAGCTTCAGCTTCTTCTTCATCTTCGTCAGAGGACGAAGGCGAAGAAGAAGATGATATGATCTATGGGTTGAGAGAGAATCCAAAGAGAAGCATAAAGCTAGTGGATCCTGAGTTTTCTTTTGCTGTTGATGCCGGGTCTGTTGTTCTTCAAGATAGAGAGAGTGAGACCGAGTCATCCAAGAAAAAAACTCGAAGACGATCCAAAAGAACTCGGAAGTCTGCCATGACGGAGCTTCATCATTATAATCATAATCAGTACCGCCATCATCAAAAGCTCGAAACTTTCAAGAAACTTAAGCTCAAGGACAAGGTGGTTAGCAGCAAGGCCGATTCTTTCGAGCCCGAACCGGTAAGTTCCATTTCTGACGCCACCACAGAGGAAGATGTCGCCTTCTGCCTAATGATGTTGTCGAGAGACAAATGGAAAAAACAAGACCACCACCACCAACATGAGCAACAACAAGAACAAGACCAAGACGATGAAGCGGAAAGATCAACGGAGGACACGGATGATTCCGAGGAGCATCTGATCAAGTTACCAAGAACTAGAACTGCTCGAGGGAAATACAAATGCGAAACGTGCAACAAAGTTTTTAAATCTTATCAGGCTCTGGGTGGTCACAGAGCAAGCCACAAGAAGATTAAGGCTTCAAATCTGAACCCCATTTACGAGCCCGAATTGGAGCAAGAAAATCCCAATGCAGCAGGAACTTCTTCCTCTGTGGCTGAAAGAAAAATTCATGAATGCCCAGTTTGTTTTAGAGTTTTTTCATCTGGTCAAGCGCTTGGTGGGCACAAAAGATCTCATGTGATGACTAGTTCTGCAGCAGCAGCAGCGGCAGCAGCAAGCAATAGTAGTCGTCCATTGAAGAGTTTAAGTAAGCTTGGTGATAGTCTGATCGATCTTAATCTTCCTGCTCCTGTTGACGATGATGACATCAGCCAAATCGAGCTCTCTGCGGTTTCTGATGCAGAGTTTGTGAACCACATTAGAAGATGAAGTTATAAATTGCCAATGAAATTTTTGTTTCTCTTCACACACATCAATGACATAGCTTTGGATCAAAGGTAACAAAAGTAAAAAAACGGAAGTTCCGTTTTTTTTTTGTCAAATTTTGATCATTTCTTGGATCTGTTGTTCTTCCAAACTTGTTATGCCAATTGGGTTTTTGATATAATTCATGGAAATTGTTCATTCATAATTCTAACAATTCAAGAACTTCAAAGTTCAAATATTCACATGATTTTTTTTGGGTTTTGTTTGTTTTTTGTAATTATAGAGTTCTGTAGCTGGAGAATTAAGTAGCATTCATTCTGGTCATGTGTTCTGTTTGTTTCCAAGCAGTTTCAAGCTAACTGCTCTACCTTTTTTTTTTTAATTTAATTTTTAATTTAATTTTTAATTGGAAAAAGTCGTTCTCAAAAGAGGTTGAGCAACCCATGTATGTTTTTTATCATTAAAAGTAAAAAAAGCAACTCCACAACATCTTTTACTACTGACATTTCACAGTTCATGAGGGGGAAGAGGAAGCTAATTCTCACTCACTTATCTCCCTGCCCACTGTACAACTTTGTCTCAGTCTGTCTGATACTGTTGCAAGCTTTACTTGAATTGCAGATCTGCATAACCAGTAAAGATTTGAAAGAGAGTTGGATATCCTTTTTTTTTCTTTCTTTTTTCAAAAGCATTATTCTACACTACTATATTATAATGGAATTAGGATTTGAAGAGCGATACACTGTTCTAACCAACTGATTTAAGTACATTAAAATGAGAGTATGAGAGTGGCACAATGTTGTTCCGGCCAACTAATCTAATCACATTTGCCGAATTAGAGACTTTTTTATGACCATAATACTGGTGAAATGAATCTGAATTGTCATTAATTACCTACCAAAAAAGAAAATTTGTTTTCCATGTGGGTTGTCTTCAAAAGGTTGGATAGTGAGAAAAAAGGAAAAATGCAAAAATCTTTCGTTTTACTGAGAGAATATTATTAGCGTTTGGTTTGGCGTGACTCAAGGTATCTGTTAGGCTCAAGTCAGTTGAAAGTTATGGAAAGTTTTGGTCATATTCATTTAATTTGTATTTAACAACATAAATGGCAGTTTCTTACCCCTTTTTTCTTAATTTCTTAATCAATTCTGACTGATCGAATGTATTTAATCATGTAATTGAGTTTTTAAGGATTCTAATCCTTTGAGATCAAGCATATTCTTTTTTGGATTATTACTTTTTATACGTGCAACTAAAAAGCTGAAATTTTCTCTGTTTATACATACTTGGCAAAATTGAGTAGTAAATTTCTCTATGTAAGTGAATGGGGTAGTAAAAATTGCTCTTTCGAAAACAAAATTTTGCAGGTCATTTGAGTTTGTCTCAAAATTTTCTACTGAATGGGGGAGGTAGTTATGAGAATAGGGTTGAGAATTTGACAGAGCTTGCATCAACGACCAATACATGTTAGAATAGGGTTGATCATTTGACAGAAAAATGACATCGAGGCATGGTAATACGTTTTCCTTAAAGTGATTTTTAACCCCACTCTAATATGAGTTTGCTAACGGATCTAAAGCAAATCACTTACAAAATACGACAAAGTCTGAAATTGTAGTTTAGCAAGAGCTGAAATTTCCTTAGAATTTTCTAAAAGTAAACTGTATTTTGTAAAAAGAGCGGGGTTGGAGTTTAGCAAGTAAACTCTATTCTCCTAACATATTTTGTTTCTTTTTTCTTTGGAGGGAGGGGGGTTGGAGTCTGGATTACTCAATAGCAAGCAACTGAACCATAAATATCTGATAAGAGAAAAGAATAATTTTTATAAGAAAACAGGGAGAAATTACAAAAGCCTAAAAAAAAGGAATATTCAAAGGAGCTCCACAGTCCACACATAATTTTAAGGAACAATTTTCTGATATATACTGTCAGTGGGATCCTTAAATAAGATGTACATGCTTGTCGTGGGACTGCATTATGTGTGATTAAATTTTTATATATAATTCTGCAAAAAGGTAAAAGAGCCTCAAGTGTCTCATGAATTTGGTGCCCCTTACAATATTCTAGATTTTGGACCAAACAAAAACCAATATTTCTAAATTTGATCAACATGCATTCACCATGCACAAAATCATAATTAGCTCCATGTAGTAACTTATACTACAAGATGGTATGCATGCGTTAATTTGCCTGATCACTCAATTTATATGATTACTGATATATTGTGACAAAATTATTTGAGTGATTCAGTGAATTGTGTGTATATATATCGATCATGGTTGCACAAGAAAGATGCTGAGGCTCTTCTAATCTTTTTCCTAGTTCAATGCAAAGCCAACTTGAATTCATCAATTTCATGTAGAATTTTAAAACAATATAGTTTAGGAGAATACCTATGGAACTTGTGGTGCGTGTAGTATTACTCGTTGGTAGTAGTACTTTTTGTGGGTAAAATAAAAATTTGATGTGTTTTGGTAGTAGTGCAAGGCTTTTTGGGAGCTCACTGGCTTCGGATTCCATCAGAACTCCGAAGTTAAGCGAGTTTGGGCTAAAGCAATCTCATGATAGGTGACCCACTGGGAAGTTGCTCATGAGTTCCCAAAAACAAAACCGTGAGGGCGTGGCCCAAAGCGGACAATATCGTGCTACAACGGAGTCGGTCCGGGATGTGACAGAATGGTATCAGAGTCACTCTGCCGTTTGGTACTTCTCACATCGACCAACGGAGAGAGGGTGATGTGCCTTATATGTACATGTCCACCTCCATTTAGCATGAGGCCTTTTGGGAGCTCCCTGGCTTCGGATTCCATCGAAACTCCGAAGTTAAGTGAGTTTGGGCTAGAGCAATCCCAAGATGGGTGACCCACTGGGAAGTTGCTCGTGAGTTCCCAGAAACAAAACCGTGAGGGCGTGGCCCAAAGCGGACAATATCATGCTACGACGGAGTCGGTCCGGGATGTGACAAAATTGTGATATCCCACATCGACCAACGAAGAGGGGGTGATGTGCCTTATATGTACATGCCCACCTCCAATTAGCACGAGGCCTTTTGGGAGCTCACTTCTGAAGTTAAGCGAGTTTGGGCTAGAGCAATCCCAAAATGGGTGATCCATTGAGAAGTTGCTCGTGAGTTTTCAGAAACAAAACCATGAGGGCGTGGCCCAAAGAGGACAATATCGTGCTACGGCGGAGTCGGTCCGGGATGTGACAGAATGATATCAGAGCCACTATGTCGTTTGGTACTTCTCACATCGACCAACGGAGAGGGGGTGATGTGCCTTATATGTACATGCCCACCTCCATTTAGCATGAGGCCTTTTGGGAGCTCACTGGCTTCGGATTCCATCGGAACTCCGAAGTTAAGCGAGTTTGGGCTAGAGCAATCCCAAGATGGGTGACCCACTAGGAAGTTGCTCGTGAGTTCCCAAAAATAAAACCGTGAGGGCGTGGCTCAAAGTGGACAATATCATGGTACGGCGGAGTCGGTCCGGAATGTGACACAAGCTCTTTACGTTATAACCACTTTGTATTCCTAGTACCACACACATGTAAGCTCTTGCGCAATAAGCGCGTCACACCCAAGTTCTTAAGTTGAAGAACCTCCCCGATGATAAACATAAAAATAAAGACAAGCTTGCACTAAGATATTTACCGGACAATACCCCTGGAGTACAGTGCGTGTGACTCATACATGTGAGACTTGTCTTACGGCCCTGAGACGGTACTAAAAACGTAGTGAAAGCATACTAAGTGTGTGTAAAAATATACGTTCATCAGAATGAAATGCATGATCATGCCCAAGAAAGAAATAAATATCTCAAGTAATAAACATAAATAGGCATGATCAAACCAACGTTTCAAAACCATCCAAAACCATATTTATACTTAAATATATAAATTAGGATAATAATCATTTAATAAAATAATGTGCTCTCACAGATACTCAGGAGTGTAGTCCTCATGTGGGTTCTGATCCTACAAACGCTTGTACGTACGATCACCTAAAGATAATTTAAAGAATCGACTTAATAACTTTTTCTAAGTAAATAACCCTTCTCGGTACAACTAATTAAATACTACGAGAAATAAAGAGAAACGAGGCTAGAAGTGAAATTTTTATTTTTTGGACTTTTTTTTTCGCTGGATGAAATATTTCGTTAAATATAATGGAATATTTCGTTAGGTTCTGTTAGGATTACAGATGGGATATTCCTGAAATATTTAGACCCGGATTTGGAAATGGATCATGTAAACGGGTAGGTACCGGGTAATCGGGTAGGGTCGACTCAGTCTAGGCTGCTACTTGGCCGGTTTCTGTAGATTTTGGCCGGAAAAAGTATAGGATCCATTTAGCTTCGTTACTCAACCAAATTCAGTGATCTTTATACCAAAATGAAGCTAATGAAGAGAGGAATAAGATTGTACCTATTGGGAGTCCAAAAACTAATCAGAGATGGCCTGAAATAGGTCAGAACCACACGGAACTCGCTGGAACTTTGCTGGAAACTGGAGAATGTTTCTTCCCCTTCGATCTGCATAAAAACTCAATCGTTTAAGGTGTGTAATATATAAAAATTCATCTACTCAATGAGACCTATCTAATGGTAGTGGTCTTGAGGCTTACCTTTTTCGGAAATGATGAAAAATTTGCCAAACAGTGGGGTCTAGTCGGAGTTTCTTAGTTTAGACAATTTCAGTTTCGACTTTCACAAGATGAGGACTGAGGCTTCATTCACCAAGGAGGGAGGGTCACTGTGGTGGTCTGGGTTCGATGAAAAGTGGCGGGGCTGCTGGGTTTGTTTTCTGGTTTGTGTGTGTCGCCGTGAGAGATGAGAGAATAGGGAAGGGGAATCGAGTTAGGGTTTTGAAACCCAAAATTCCAATTTTTTTTAATTAAATACTCTCCCAATTTCTGGAAAGGAAAAATAAATAAAATTGAGGAAAAATTATAAAATCTGCTACTAACGTGAAATTGCTAATTTGCCCTCGAACTTGAAAGTTTTGTAGAATATTCATTTTAGCTCCAAGTTACGCACTGCTTGCGCCCTTGCATTCGTATCAACGAGTACTACAAGAATACACTAAGAGAATAATTGATATGTGTCATGACGACAAGGTCAAAAAAAGTCAACACTTACCCTATATGTCACATCCCGGACCGGCTTTGTCGTAGCATGATATTGTCCACTTTGGGCCACGCCCTCACGATTTTGTTTTTGGGAACTCACGAGCAACTTCCCAGTGGGTCACCCATCATAGGATTACTCTAACCCAAACTATCTTAACTTCGAAGTTTCGATGGAATCCGAAGCCAGTGAACACCCAAAATGTCTCGTACTAATTAAAGGTGGGCATGTACATATAAGGCACATCACCCCCTCTCCGTTGGTCGATATGGGATATTACAATCCACCCCACTTAAGGGGAACCCGGCGTCCTTGCCGGCACATCCGAACCGAAGGGCAAAGTGGCTCTGATACCATTATGTCGCATCCCAGACCGACTCTGCCGTAACACGATATTGTCCGCTTTGGGCCATGCCCTCACGGTTTTGTTTCTGGGAACTCACGAGCAACTTCTCAGTGGGTCACCCATCATGGGATTGCTCTAGCCAAAACTCGCTTAACTTTGGAGTTCCAATGGAATCCGAAGCCAGTGAGCTCCCAAAAGGCCTCGTACTAATTGGAGGTGGACATGTACATATAAGGCACATCACCTCCTCTCCGTTGGTCGATGTGGGATATTACAATCCACCCCACTTAAGGGGAACCCGGCGTCCTCGCCAGCACATCCGTACCAAACTGCAGAATGGCCCTCACGGTTTTGTTTCTGGGAATTCACGAGCAACTTCCTAGTGGGTCACCCATTATGGGATTGCTCTAGCCCAAACTCGCTTAACTTCGGAGTTCCAATGGAATCCAAAGACAATGAGCTCCCAAAAGACCTCATACTAATTGGAGGTGGGCATGTACATATAAGGCACATCACCTGTTACAACCCGTCCAAAAATTTATGTGAAATTACCAAAATACCCCTAGTGTCAATATTGACTTTTGTTGACTTTTCGGGACGACTTGTAAAAATTTATTTCTTTACATATT
This sequence comes from Gillenia trifoliata, assembly GCA_018257905.1. Classification (NCBI taxonomy): domain Eukaryota; kingdom Viridiplantae; phylum Streptophyta; class Magnoliopsida; order Rosales; family Rosaceae; genus Gillenia; species Gillenia trifoliata. The sequence goes on from CM031086.1 coordinate 12,863,900, forward strand.
CTTGATGTACTCATCGATACGAACGCGTGGACGCAAGCGGAACTCAATTTGGAGTTGAAACGAACTTTTTACGAAGCTTTAAAGTGTAGGGGCATTTTAGTAGTTTCCACCCCGTAAGTTGGGATTAGGGTTTTTGGCTGGCTGCTGTGCAGCCAACCCTTCCTCTCATTCCTGCACGTTCTCCCCCTCTATCTCTCTTTCTCTCCCAGTTTTCTCTCTAAGCCAAAAACCTCACAAAAACCCTAACCTTTGGACGAATCACAAAACCGTCGAACCGTTGCCCAAAATCCATATCATCTCGATCGTCTCATCATTCTGGAAGAGGCTGTGATTTTAGAATCTCCAAACTCGAAACCGATCGTCCAAACCGACGCCGGAACGAAAATGACAAACTGCCATTCAAGTTTCTGTACAATCCCGACATAGGTAAGCCTCGAAACCATTACCATTGGTTTTATTGGATTGAGTAGGTTCAAATCGATATAAAGAACGTCGAATTTGGTGCAGTTTTGAAGGAGAACGGAATTAGGGTTTCCCGAAGCTTCCCGGCCATCTCCGGCCACTTTTCCGGCCCCAAATTGGTATGAAAATATTCTACACTTCAATACCTTCAATTTGATATATGGCACGTTAAATTTGGCCAAGGAACGAAGAAGTTATGAATTTTTGAAGTTTTGGAATTAATTCGGAAACTTTCCAGAAATTCCGGCGAACTAGGCGGCGGCTCCGGCGACCGGCGCAAGGAAGAAGACAGAGGAATATTCCGTTAACGGTAACGGAATATTCCTGACGGCGTCAGCATATTCCGTCCAAAAAGGTATAATCCGTTAACTTTAACGGTGCTGACGTCAGCAGGCGTGTGACTGACGTCAGCCGCGCGTGGGGGACACGTCAGCAGGCATGTGCCGCGCGTGGCGACACGTGCCAGCGCGTGGGAACACACGCCAGCGCGTGGCGACACGTGCCAGCGCGTGCCAGCGCGTGGCCGGCGCGTGAAGGCTCCTCCCGGCGCTTGGCGGCGCGTCCGACCGTTTCCCGGCGCGTGCGGCGGCGCACGGCGGCGCCAGCGGCGGTAGGGTTTTCGGGGCCCGGAAATCATTTTTCGAGCCCGTTTTCGCTAAAATAATAATATTTTGGGGGATTTTTCTTTAAGGCCTATTTTTAATTTATTTTAGGGAAGTTCTAATTTGTTCCCTAATATTAATTAGGTAATTCTTCGACTCCGCACACCGAGGAGGGCAACACCGGGGGAGATTTCACTCCCGAATACCAGTGAGTGGACTTTTGCTTTATTAAATGGTTTTTATGATTGAAAATGTTTATGGATTTGATTTCTATATGGTTTAAAATGGTTTTCGAAACATGTTTATTTATATATATTTATTTATAAATATATATACATGTTGATAATTGTTTGTGCAATCATATTTAATTTATTTATGGTTATAAATTGGGAAGTGGATTTAAATGGTGATTGTGGTTTTATACCCAAGTATGAATATGTGTTATGAAATGGGTTATACTATGATCTTATTTTTGCATAAGTATGAAATGGTATATGATATATGTTTTGAGGGAAGGTATTATCTATGCAATATTAATTATTTGGGATTTATGAAAGGGATCTTGTTTCCTATATCTAAACACATGAGTATGTATGTATGTTTTCAAACACACTTGGTATGCTTTCACTACGTTGTAGTACCGTCTCACGGCCGTAGGACAAGTCTCACATGTTTGGGTCACACGCACTGTACTCCAGGGGTATTGTCCGGTAAATACCTTAGTGCAAGCTTGTCTTACGTTTATTTTTGTTTATGGGGAAAAGGCCCCACTACGTAAGGACTCGGGTGTGACGCGCTGCGGCGCAAGTGCTTACATGTGTGTGATACTAGGAGTACAAATTAATGGATAACGTAAAGTGCTTATACGGTGATTGAGAGGCTGTTCCTCAACCCGTACATGGGTGATCGCGCATATACCCTGTGTTGGTTTTCCCTTATATATTTTATTGGAATTACGAATTGTGATTTACGAATATTATACTTTTAAGTGTTTCAGTTATACTCATGAAGTACCTTTTGAACTATATTATGATAGTATGTTTCTACGATTATACTGGATTTCAAACAGGGGGTTAGTATATTGAAAAGAGAAAGGTTTTGCGAAAACTTTGATTTTTGTCCACTCACACTTTTGTTTTTGCGCCCCTTTCAGGACATAGTGATAGTGCATCCGGCGAAGTCGAGGCATCTGCGTGGCAGCTCTGATCATCTACCCCGACCATGTAGGGATTTATCTTTTCTTTTCAGTTTCTATAATAATATCCATTCCTGTTATGGATAGAGATTCTAGGAACTTATTTTATTATTTGGTTTCCGCTGTTTCAAATTAGTACGCTCTGAACCATATGCATATTGACATTGATTTCCGCAAACTTAATAGTATTTTAATTTTGTTTCCACTAAGTGTTGTCATGCATTTAATGGCTTCGTCACTTACGTGTGTCGGCCAGCACGCCCGAACTCGGTATCCACGTGGGTATCGAGGGTGGGGTGTGTCATCACCCCCTCTCCGTTGGTCGATGTGGGATATTACACTCTAGGGGTATTTTGGTAATTTTGCAACTATACAAGAAAAATATATGGAAAATTAGGGATGAGTTGTAACAATCAAACCCGCACCAAGGTGAATAGGTATAATTGCTTTCCGCCAATAAAACGCCATCTGTGAGATTCTAGTAATTAGAATTGATTGCCTCACTCTAGTACATTTCTTCCCTTGTATATGTGATACAAAATGATGTAGTTCGTCTCCAAAAGATAGTTGGACATATTCTAAATTGAAAATTTTTCTTCTCCTTTACATCTTAGGGCTTTTGGCTGAAATGATCCACTTTGGACATTTGGTTGGTGAAATGATATGTTTTTAGCATGTCATCGTCATATCTTCGTTGTATCGTTGATATATGATGGATATATTGACGATATTTTATCTTAATCATTTCAACAACCAAATGTCAAAAGTTGATCATTTTAGCTAATTGTCCTCTATCTTATATGTTGAGCTAGAGTTTGTGTACAACATGACATGGTTTTCTTGTTTAGATCAGTTAAGAGTTATGAATTTAGGCTCTGTTTGTTATACCGTGTTAAGTAGCTTAGCTATGATTAATAACCCACGTTTGGTAGAGTCTAGAACTAAAATAAATGAGATTAATTTGGACTCGCATCGACTATGCACCTCACTAAATTGCCTTATCCAATCCAACGCGAAAGGGAGGGATTAAGAGGGATTAGAAGTGGGAACACGAGTTCTGGGCTTTCATTCTTTTTGGATCTCGATGGGGCTGCTTCGATGAGAAGGCTGGAGGAGGAGGAAACTTATTTGCATATCGCAGTTGCTGAATCGCGGTTGGAGGAGGCGGCTGGGCGTTGTGGTTTGCTTCAGATCTCCAGATCGCTGGGAGGAAACGGGTCTGCAACTATTTGTTTTCATGATTGGGATGATGATGGGATTAGCAAACCCAAATATGAATTGCAGACTTGAAGAGGAAACAAAGAGGAAAGGAAAAAATGAGTTGCTGACTTGCAATTCGACGGAAATGAAGAGGAAACGAAGAGAGAGAGAAAGGACAGATGAGAGAGAGAATTAAAAACTAATAAATGTTATTGTTTTGTTTTTTTACATTAAAAATGAACTAAAAATGACAACAAAAAATTGATCACAAAAATATTTAGTCTGTAGTTTAGTCCAACACTGCATCAAACGTTTCAATATTATTATCCTACTTAGTCTATGCCAAACTAGTCCAGCTTAGTCCGAGAAGCTAATTCAGTCCGAGCTAATTCGTCGTAACAAACGGGGCCTTAGGGTTAGTAAATATTAGTTATAGAAATATTATATATATATATATATATATATATATATTAGTAGAGCAATAACGTTTTGTGGGTTAACTAGTTAGTTGTTAGGGGAGAGGAGAATCCATAAGGACGAATCCGCACCAAGGTGCATAAGCATTATTGATTTCCACCACTACAGTAAAACGTCATATGCATATAAACACAATTTCAACACATAAAGTAGATATTTCAGACTCATAAAATATTTCAACACATAAATTTCATTGTTTACTGTTTCAAATAATATGTGTGCATGCATGATTTTAAAGTTGTAATGTACAAAAACTCATAAAATCCTTAAATATCCATCTTTAATTGATTTTTGTTTGTTGAGGAATTTAGTGGAGGTAGTTAACACGAAAAAAATATATTCATCCAAGTGTTTTTTTTCATACAACTATATTCATCCAAGATCTAAACCTAACAAAACAAAGGCAAATTAAAGTTGTCTATGTAGCTTCATTCCAATATTTTAGTCTAACCCGTCAAATGAGTCTAATCTGGATTTCTCATGCTAGACTCGTGAAGTTCAATTTGACTCAAAATAATGTTTCAACACACAATAGAGTTTCAAAACATGCATGTAAAAATATATGGTTCTCAAATCATATAATTTTGTTTTACCATTTATATAAACTATAGTGAGTGTCACTAAGGCCAAGTTTGGTATTGCCATTTTTTTTTCACCAAAAACTGCTTCACTTTAAAGTTAAGCTATAAAAAATGTTCAAAAAAAATAAAATACACTGTTTTTTTTAGAAGTGATGGCCTCCAGATAACAACTTTCATGAAAAGTCATAAAAACAGAGTTGATCTCTTAACGAATCATTTTAATTTCTGTAATATCCTCATTAGTTATTAAAAATGACTTTATTTCTTTCTAAACTCTTCCACATCAACCACCAACCTCACACCAACACCACCATCGCTGCCACCGCCACCACTATACATAATGCTTCTACATTAAAGTTTATTAAACACTTTTACATTATTTTTCATACTTACATCATTTTTATAAATACAATTTACCAAACGTTCGACTGCTTTATTTTACAGTTGATTATTCTTAAAGCACAACAAAAACAGGTTTTTTAAAATTACAACAATCTCAAACTGTCTCTTGGTACTACAGTCTACTAGTGTTCTTTTTCAAACGTAAATGAGGGCTTTTAAATTTGAATCTCATAAATGTTAAATTTGATACTAATTTATTCCCCTCACTTCTTAGTATAAGTATATTGTTGTATTAAAAAAATATAATATAAGTATGAAGATCAAAATTATTTGAACATAGAAAGTACGAAACGTATCTATTTAAAAGTCTTCAAGTCTATCAAATATCTTGGTTCTATACATGAGTTTCAGTCACAAGTGCCAAAAAAATTATGAGTCTAGGTTGGTTTTTAAACTTTGAATAATACAATTCAAAATTACTTTGAAGATTTTGACACAACCATATAAAGCCTAACTAAATATCATTAGACCGTAATATTAAGTGACAAATTACTTTTAAAATTAAATCCTGAGAAACTTTAGAAACTCAATCACTACATTTTTTGATACAACGATACACTAAGAGGTGTGAAAATAAATTGGTATTGAACTCACCATCCACGAGATTTAAACCCAAGACCTCTCACTCACAGGTGAAAAAAAATACCCTTAGACCGTAGTACTAAGTGACAGATTTTGTTATCTTTAACGTGTGTATTTAATTTTCGTATTTATTTTTTAGTACAATTAATTATCGAAGATGAGGGGAGATAGAGTAACATATATTTGCATCAATATTTTGTAAACCACTTAGGAACAAGTCATGGAATGAGAGCATCTCCACTCAGAGATGCAAAATTCTTTGGAATTAGTACTTTATATTTTTCGTTGGCTGGAAAGCAATCCAATGGATGAAATATAAAATACTTATCTAGGCCGGTAAGTGTAAGTAAAAATATAGATTTACATCTTTTTTTACATATTTAAGTGGTGGATCCACCATTTAAAGAGGAACAAGTAAATGAGAATGTAAAATGAGATGTCAATGTAGTTTTCACATTTCAAATTTGCATCTATACGATGATACTCAATACTATATTAGTCAATTACCCTTTTAGTCAAATGGTACTGCTCTTCTATTTGCATTTTTCGAAACCCACATATGGGCGTTCCTCATCTTTTCTATTTTTGTCTGATTTGGTTATGAACTTTTGAATTGTTTGGGATTTTAGAGTTTGGAGTTAGTTTTTTCTAATTGCTCTGAGTGGGAAGGAAGTAGTCTACTTTGTAGTTGATGGCTAAATCCCAAGCTCTTGATTCTTTCTCACCGTCTTGTACAGATTTAGAGAGTAAGACTATTGTGGTTGACCAATGTCCAAGTCTCATGTGTAGCTCGACTCGCCTAATCATTTTTCATATTTATTAAAAAATTCAGCCCCAAAAAGGTCTATGTAAACTACATTTAACAAAAATTACAATAAAAGAAATTTAGCTATTCTATTGATCTTTGCAAAGATCCTTTGGAGGTAGAATTTTTCATGAATATGTATCTGTAATGGTCTTTATTCAATGAATAAAGTATCGTACTTCAAGAATAAAAATACTCTAGTATTTACTAACAATGTCCTTGACATATACTTTGTTGAATTATATCTTTGCAGGTAAAATGGTATCCCAATAGCCTATATATAAAGTTCAATTAGTAAAAAGAAAATGTGTTATACTCTCAATCCAAAACAGCCGTGAATTCGCGCTGCATTAGGTCAGCCTATATATAAAGCTAAATTAGTAAAAAGAAAATGTGTTATACTCTCAATCCAAAACAGCCGTGAATTCGCGCTGCATTAGATCAAACTTATCATACCTCATATTCTTGATAAACTTTATAGGCCCAAGCATGGTCTACCACCAATATCACCGATATTGTCCCAACTTAACCACTTATTGCTAGGTGTTGGGTTTTATTACAAAATGTCTCAGTTATACTAGGGGTGGAATATCCATATATAAGTTATATTATAGTTTATCATATACCCGATGTGAAACTCTATTCTCTAACAATTCTATCTTTAATGCCACACATATATTCCTGCATCCGTAATATCCCAACTTTTTTCTACGTAAAATGATAAATATTGCGAACAAGAAAATAAAGAAAAGTGCATGTATGAGTAAAAACTAACCACCAAAGATATTATGCAAGTTGGTAGAGTCTACTGCACCGCTTTAATTAGTTTTCTTCCTTCTTACCCTTCTTTCTTTTGGCATTTTGTAATTAAGTGAATTATGAGCTTCCAATTGAGTACCCTTAATTCCTTTGTTATTTTAGAATAAATTGAAGTGTCCTATTCAAGAGGAAAAAGTTCGCTAAAAACATCCTTGGTAAAAAGTTCAAGAAAGAAATTCTACGTTGTATGTCTCATATTCACTATAAATTTATAGTGTTACTTTTTATGGTTTCCTAATCACTAGCTACATTGCACAGGATAATGGCAAATATTGGCAGGACAGCTTGGGTTGGCTGGCTGACCTTTATGGTTGAGAATTTGAGAGGACCATTGAGTCGGTTGGTCGGTTCATGTTCCACATTCAAAAGATTAAAAAAGAAAGGAGGATCAAAAATTAAAAAGTACCAAGGTAAAGGGCTAAAGGGTAAGGTTCTGTGAGATTGAGTGCCAATGCCAAGTGGTGGTGGTGTTGGGGGGTTGTGGAAGTTTGAAGTGAAGATAGAAGCAGACAAAGCCACCCTTAATTAGGCCGGCTTATGACCTCAAAAAGTCCCAGAAAAGAAAGAATGAGTCAACAATGCTGATTAATCCTTTTCCACTCCTTTTCTCGTCAAAGTTTTTAACTGCACTAACATCCTCACATCCATCATTATCATCCTCCGAAAAGAACTCTCTCCCTAACTTCTAGTCTTCACTCTAGAGTAATTCTATCTACATGATATACATACATTTTGGTAGCAACCACAAAATATTTGTTGAAAGTTCTTGATGGCATATTGGCCACTACTACAAAAGCCATAAACTTCAAAAGTAATGTAGTCCGCTGATTAAGGCACCAAGCCTGATATTATTCAAGTTGTTTTGTTTGAGGATAGTTTGGTTGCATAATTGTAAAGTGGGTATCTTCTTTTCTGAACTGGGTTGAAAATCCTGACAAGATTTTTTCTAAAACCGCCTAAATTCTTTCATATCCTCTTGTATTATTTCAATCCTTAATTCAGTGAATATCGTATTTCACCTAAATAAAGGTACCAAACATTGAACTTGGCCATGTGAGTAAGGGTTGGTCTTGAGAGAAGCAAATTAATTGTTGGCAAGGCTTGATTTGAGCATCATTAGTACTATTGTTACATATATACCACATTTGTTAATTACAAATTTCATGGATATGAGCGAACAACCATTTGGATAGTGGATCTCACATCAATAAAACAGTGCAATGTCGATAAGAATTTTTATTGCCAACAATTGGTTACAACAAATGTGGCCTATTAGTATTACAATTTGAGAAAAATAGAAATATGCTTGTTTTCAGTTAGTGTTTACGTTTTCAGTTAGGGTTTATGATTTAAGTAGTAATATTCTTTGAGCTTGCGGCAATGTTGAAACTTGAAAGGCATGGATTTTCCAAATAGAAATAAATATTGGTACATAAAAAGTATGGGGTGGGATGGGAATCCTTGATCAGTCTTGACTATAAATCTAAATCTGGTTGGGGCCTTTTGTTGTGATAATTGCAAGCGTACAATATCGTTCAAGTAGTAAAGTAATAGTAGAGTATTGTTCTGACACGGATTTAGTTAATCTAATTATTAACGCAATTTACGAACAAAGAAATAAAGACTAAAATAACCTAAAAATAGTTGATTAAACAAATTAAAAGGCAAATAAATAAACACTTAAGAAAAACAAATTAAAATAAATGCTAAGGCACCGATTTCACCTAGCTAATCCTACCCGAATCTCCCATGTTCATTAATTCTCAATCACCTAGCATGTTGATAGTTATTTCCCCTAATCTCACCAACACTCTCTTCCGAGTTATACTAGTTGTGTTCCTCACTAACAACCCACTCTATTCCTAGTTATGGATTTAGAAAGCTAAGAACCCATTATGTTCCTTGGGAAACACTAAGAACTACACAAACCATAATCTAATCTTCCAAGTCAACTATGTAATTTATGGTACTTGTTACAAAAAGCTATATATTAGATATCTCCTTCCGATCTCTGACACACCCCGACCCGAATGCCCACGTGGACACCGGATTTCGAGGCGTGCTGACCGACCACTCCGTAGGAGTGACGAAGTCATAAGAAAATTAAATAAGGAATTAGAAATGATAGGTAATTAAAATCAGAGTTTAAAGAAAATTTACGGAAGTGTAGTGTGGGTGAAACCCATTATTACACAGTGTCAGAGCTAGGTACAGTAAAGAAATTAATCCCATCCGTAAGATGGATAATTAACAAACAGGAGAATTTAATCAAACATACACTGAAGAAATAGAAAGACTAAGCTACCAGCAGCTGCCACCACCGAATCGTCGCCAACTAAAGTCTAGGTCCTGGAGGGGCGAAAAACAAAGGTGAGTGGGCCAAGTACAGTTTTTTAATAAAACGTTTCCAAAACTTTGGATATAACCCCTCACTGTAAAACCCATAGATTTAACAAAATATTTAATACTACAGTAGGTATCTAGCACGAGTAAACGGGCCAACGCCCACAAGGATACGGGTATAAAACATTATCATAGTGAAAATCAATCATTACTTATCGCATAGAATATGCACACGAGTCATGCAGAAAGTAGCTACATGACAGGCTGGGTGTTAAAATAATACGCTCTAGCACTACATGCACGTGAAGCTGGCACAAAATGTGCGTCACAACGAGTCTAGTCGCCAAGGCGACATAGACAGGCTAGCACCTACAATAGATCCAAGGTGAGCGTGTCGGTGCGTGTGAACATACACGTGAAGCTGGTCCTGGCCCGGACAGTGCTAACACCGTGCATTATGCGTGATAAGTAATACAGTTAAAATCATGTGTATGCATGCCAATAGTTCATCATAAAACCAATCATAAACGAATAGTCAATGAATAAATGTTGTCACAAAATATTCTAATTTCATAAAATAGGCATGCCACACATATTTCATAAAAACACATTAAAACATATTAATAATAATATAATAAAGGTTAAGAAGTAGGCCCACTCACTGATACGTGGTCGGATCGTAGCCTCCGTAGCGTGCTTGAGCTCGCTGCTCCTCCGGATAGGTCTCACCTATATGAGAGTTTACTAAACTAATCATTTACAAGTCTATTCCAATTAAAAATAATGAAAAAGACTTGAAATCGCCTTTGTTTGCTCGATTCGGGGCTTGAAACAGTCGGAAATGGGTTCACGCGCTGCCACGCGCCGCCACGCGCCGCCGCAGGGCTCCACGCGCCGCCACGCGCCTCCACAAGGCAGCACGCGCCGTCACACGCGCCGTCACGCGCGCCCACGCGCCGTCACGCACCCACACGCGCGCTCACGCGCCGACTGTGCACTCGCCGTTAAAGTTAATTAATGGCGTGCCATTAACTTTAACGAAATATTCTGTTTGACTGATGGAATATTCTCTAACGGCGTTACGGAATATTCCGTCACCGTTAGGGAATATTCCTTGACGGCATTAAAGTTAAACAGAATATACCTTTGGAATATTCCACCGGTTCGAACCGGTTGGATCGGGTCTGCTGACGTCACAGGCCGGTTCGCTGACGTCAAACCGGGTTCGATGACGTCACCTCCTCCGGTGACCGCTGCAATTCCCGTGCGCCGCCGCCGTCCGCCGCTCGCCGGTGCCGGAATCTGGAAAACTCGCCGGAATTTCTGGAAAATTGTAACTTCTTCAATTCTCAACCATTTTTCACAAAATTGGTATCAAAATGAAGCTATGGAAGAGTAGGATTCGAATTTACCACTTCGGAGGTCAAAAGTTGGCCGGAGGTGGCCGGAATTGGCCTCGAAAGTCTCGGCCAAATTTGGATTCCGTCAAACTCGACCTGAACTGGGCATGCAAGGCCTGGGCTGTAATCCCAAGGCTCCCAGGAGCTCGAATATGATGATTTGAGGTGGAATCAAGGCCTGGATGGCCGTGGTTGGCCGAGTGAAGCTCGCCGAAAAAAGTTGCAGGTTTTGGTTTCAAAGTTTGCTCGAGTTTTCTGGGCTCACCGTGGCCCAGACTTGATGAGGATGATGATGGTGATGGAAGTCAGGTCTGAGGCTCCACGAAGTCGAGTCGAAACGGGTGTGGTTTGGTCTCGGGTGTCCAGAGTGAATTTCCAGATTTGGTTTTCTGCAATTCTAGTTCGACAAGGTTGCTGGTTTGGGTTTGCAGGTGGTGAGGTTCACCAGCTCAAGGCTGGTTGTAGAAGATGGTCAAGGCTGGGAGGAAATCAATGGCAGGGTGCCTTGAGTGTTTTCTGGATTCTTAGTTTGCAGCAAGTCTGCATGCAGGGCAGCAAGTCTGCATGCAGGGCAGTAAGGTGTGTGTGTGTGGCTCGGGAGAGATAGCAGGATTGATGAGGATGGCTGAGTGTAGTGGGGAGTGATGTGCACAGGAGGTATGGTTTTAAAACCAAATTCAGTCAACCTTGATTTACAAAAAAATCAGAAGTTGCCCACTGCATGCCATCATGCATGCGAGAAAGGCTGGTTGATTCAGTCTGAAAAATAATGCAGGCCAACTAGCCTTGCAAAACCATGGGCAGTCCACGGTTTAAAACACTACAAAAGACAAATTACCGTTTTGCCCCTGTTCGTAGCTTGTTCGTTACAAGCCCGAATCAGGTGTCGTTCGCGTCAACGGGTCCGTAGGAGAGTGTACGTACCAAAAAGTGCGACAAAAATCTGAAATTACTTCGATAGAGAGGATTTAATCCCGAAAGATACAATATGCCACTAAGGGCATTTTGGTCATTTTACACCGTCGGGAATAAAATACATTAAAATTAGGGACGGGATGTATCAGTCTCAACCTAATTCTTCTAATCAAACAATTAGTGATCAACTAATTGCAAGCATTAAGAACGGTAACAAACACTCAACATAAAAGATGAATTCAATTAATAAACTTCGAAAGATTCAAGTATTCATAGCTAGGCTACATCTTAGCCCTAGCAAAAGAAATTTAGTTCATGATAACTTTATAGAATAACATGGATGAATTCGAAAACATGGAAGATAACAACCGAAATTTCAATCTCGACTCCACGGCAAAGCTTGACGTCCCAATTCTCACTCCTTACTCTCGGCTTCTCCCTCTCTTTATAGGTGTGATATGTGTGTGAGGGTCTTCTCCCTTTATATATATATGTTCCAATTTTTCGACCAATCCAATAAAAACTTGGAAAAATAAATTCTCTTTGTCGGCAAGGAAAACTACACCTTTCCTTTTCCTTCTTGAATCCCACGTGACAAATAAACAAAATCCAATCCTTGATGGAAACAAAAGAGCAGCACCACTCCTAATAATATGAGCCAACTCATCCACACCAATTAAACTAATTCGCACCACTTAACTGGAAACGCGCACCAGCCCAATTAAGTTCACACGATCCATCTTCACTACTCTTCGAGTTTCTCATATTTTCACAGTAAACTCCATATTTTGTTCTCAAATTATATTTTTTATAAAACTCGCACAAAATACATTAAACTTAATAATTTAATACAAAATTATGACTAAATAATAGATAAAAGAGATACAAAACATGCATATAATATCGATCTGAAGAAATCTTCACAATAAATTGTTTTGTATTTCTTAAGTTTCAATTTACACAAGTATGCTTTACATATAGAAAAGAAAGAGACAACCCAGTTACCAGAATGACTTCTAGTGACCGGGTAAACCTACGCTTCAATCTAATCCTTAAATTAAGGAGATTACACTAATACCAATACACGCTACTAATCAGTCATCTTCCTTTAATCAAGGGAAGATGACTGGTACAGACAGCAGAACACTCATGTACAGAAAACGTCAGCGCAGCAGAGAGCACGCAGAAGTTCAGTGGACAGAGGAGCCAACTCGAAGAGGGTTATACAGCCAACCCAATGAGAGCACAACCAATCCGATGAGTAAACAGCAACCCGATACATCATTCAAACCATCCCGATGTGCCATGCAACTATTTATTTATGTATTTCAACACTCCCCCTCAAGCTGGATCTAGTAAGTTAGTAGATCCAAGCTTGCTTAAAAGACGATGTAGATGAACTGATGACAGTGGTTTGGTGAAAAGATCTGCAAGCTGATCATGACTTCTTGTAAAAACAGTGCTGATAACTTGATATTGAACTTGATTCCGAATGAAATGGCAATCCACCTCAATATGCTTGGTTCTCTCATGGAACACAGGATTAGCAGCAATGTGAATAGCTGCCTGATTGTCACACATAAGAAACATGGGTGCAGAACTAGGAAAGCCTAGGTCAAAGAGCAAACCTTTAAGCCATATTAATTCGCACGCCGTGACCGCCATTGCCCGATATTCTGCCTCTGCACTTGAGCGAGCAACAACTTGTTGTTTCTTGCTCTTCCAAGTGACGAGATTTCCACCAACAAATGTATAGTAGCCAGTTTTAGATTTTCTATCGACTTCATTCCCTGCTCAATCTGCATCTGTATAGCCGGAAATATTAGTAGACTGATTGTTCTTCATGAGAATTCCTCGACCGATGGAACCTTTGAGATAATGCAGGATTCTTTTGACAATGTGCATATGATGCACAGTAGGTGCATGCATGAACTGACTGACCATGCTAACAACATAGGTAATATCTGGTCGAGTGATTGTGAGATAAATGAGTCGTCCCACCAGTCTTTGATAGTGTTTTACATCCGGTATGGCCTCTCCATCAACGTTGAGCTTCAGTTTGCAGTCAACAGGTGTGGTGGCAGGCTTGCAGTCAAGCATTTTTTCTTCCTTGAGTAGATCCATCACATACTTTCGTTGATGGATAAACAATCCTTTGGAGGAAGTTGCCATCTCTATTCCCAGAAAGTACTTCAACCTCCCCAAATCCTTGATGGCAAAGGTTTGCTGTAGTGTCTGCTTTAGGTCTGCAATTTCTACAGCACTATCTCCAATGATGATCAAATCATCAACATATATAAGAACCACAAGTTTCCCTTTCTCATTTGTGCGGACAAACAGGGAAGAATCAGCATTACTGTGTGTGAAACCGATCGTGGTCAGCACAAAGCTAAGCTTGGCATACCAAGCTCGAGGTGATTGCTTCAACCCATATATTGCCTTGTGCAGTTTACACACCAGGTTATCCTTTAAAGGACCATAGCCTGGAGGAAGTTGCATGTAGACTTCTTCTTGAAGTTCTCCATGAAGGAATGCATTTTTTACATCCATTTGGTAGAGAGACCATCCACTATTTATCGCCACAGAGAGAAGAACCCTCACGGTGTTCATCTTGGCAACAGGAGCAAATGTTTCTTTATAGTCGACCCCATAAGTCTGAGTGAAGCCGCGAGCCACAAGACGAGCCTTGTACCTTTCTATAGAGCCATCAGCTTTGAACTTGATTTTGTATATCCATGGGCTTCCAACAGCCTTCTTTCCTTGAGGAAGCGGAACAAGACTCCACGTGCAGTTATCTTCCAAAGCCTTGAGCTCTTCTCCCATTGCTTGTTTCCACGGAGGAAGAAGAGCTGCTTCCTGGTAGGTCGTTGGTTCACAATGCTCGTCTAGCGCACTTACAAAGGCAACATGGGAAGGAGACATTGTACTAAAATTACATGTGACTGGATACCGCGAAGCATAAGTCACATAATCTTGTAATTTTGTTGGAGGCTTTCTTGCACGGGGAGGGTTTCTCCTGATCACTTGGGCTTCTTGATTGGAATTGATCTCTTCATTCTCTGTACTATTGTCAGATTGCTCCAAGGTGTTTAATTCATCTTGGGGTTCTCTCAACTCCTGTATATTAGTTGTAGAATCTTCTTGTATCACTGGATCGGTAAAGGTTTGAGGCAGTGGTAACAAATTGAGTACTTCCTCCCCCTGAGTTGTAGCATGCTCAAAATAAGGATTGTTTTCTTCAAATTGGACATCCTTAGAAACAATGCATTTCTTGGTGACTGGATCAAAGCATTTATATCCCTTTTGAGTAGAGGAATACCCAATGAATATGCATTTAGTTGCCCTGGCATCAAGCTTATCTCGATTTTTGGCTTGAATGTGTACGTAACAGACACAGCCAAATACTTTGAGGTGAGTCAAGTCAATCTTTCTGCCTTTTAGCACTTCATAGGGAGATTTTAACCCTAACACTGAGCTTGGCAGCCTGTTGATGAGGTAAGTTGCCGTAAGGATAGCAGATGCCCAGAACCTCTTTGGAATACTCATATGTATCATGAGGGATCGAGTTTTTTCCAACAAATCCCTGTTTTTTCTTTCTGCAACACCATTCTGTTGAGGAGTACCTACACAGCTTGTTTGATGGATGATGCCATGTTCACTTAGATATTGAAACATATTGTTTGACATGAACTCAGTGCCATTATCTGATCAGAAAATTTTGACATTTGATTGAAATTGGGTTTTAATGTGAATGTGAAAATCCTTGAAGATATTGAAGACTTCATTTTTTGACTTCATTAGATAAACAAAGCTAATTCCGGTAAAGTCATCCACA
Organism: Gillenia trifoliata; assembly: GCA_018257905.1. NCBI lineage: Eukaryota > Viridiplantae > Streptophyta > Magnoliopsida > Rosales > Rosaceae > Gillenia > Gillenia trifoliata. The sequence continues at coordinate 12,879,518 of CM031086.1, forward strand.
AATAAGACAAAGTATCTAAAACCTTCCATTGATTCAATAGTAGGACCCCACATATCACTGTGTATAAGTTCAAATGGCTTACATGTTGAAGTTTGGGATTTACCGAATGGCAATCTGGTGGATTTCGACAATTTACATGTTTCACAGTCAGTAAGGGGCTTACAAACATTTGGAAAGATTTTTGACATTACAAACTCCGAGGGGTGAGCTAGTCTCTTATGCCATAACTGGTTTTCATCTATGGACTTTAACTCGGCGTGGAAGGCTTGATTTTTTGTGTGGTTTCTACACAGATAATAAAGTCCATTTATGAAGACCCCATTACCAATCGTCTTCTTGGTGAGAATATCCTGAAATATTACATCATTGGATGAAAAAATTGCACGACAATTTAAATTGTTGGTGATTTTCCCAACAGACAACAATTGGAAAGGAAAAGATGGTACATATAAGGCACTGGAAGGTGTTTTGGTTGAACAAATGTTAATTTCTCCAGTGCCTAAAACAGAAACAGTTTTTCCATTCGCAACAGACACATGTGATGGTTTTGAAAAAGATTTAAAAACCTTTAAATTTTTTATTTTGTTTGTCATATGGTCAGTGGCACCAGAATCAATTATCCAACAATCTGTTTCAATACTAGTTAATAATGCAGTAGAAAAAGCTTGTAGAATACTTGGTGCCTCTTTACTCGGTATTCTCTGATTTCCAGACAGGAATTCCACAAATTTTCCCAACATAGCTGTATGTTGGTCTCTTTCACCATTAGCTGACCCAGGAGCACCTCCACGTCCCTTCTCATGTAAGTAGTTCGCAAACTCGTTGATGAGAGTAAGCGGATTGGTCATGAACTCAGCTGATCCATGGGATGTAGAGGAAGAAGGTTGAGCATGACACACCCCACCCTCGATACCCACGTGGATACCGAGTGCGAGCGTGCTGGCCGACACTCGGAAGTGACGAAGCCATTAAATGCATGACAACACTTGATGGAAAAGAAATAATTTGTATTAAGTAGATAAAATCCAACAACAATATGCATATGGTTCAGAGCGTACTAATTTTGAACAGCGGAAAATAAAAGTAAACTGAGTTCCTACAATCTCTATCCATAACAGGGATGGATATTATTATAGAAAACTGAAGATAAAGAAAGATCCCTACACAGTTGGGATGAACGATCAGAGCTGCCACGTATCCTCGACTTCGCCCGATGCTCTATCACTGTGTCCTGAAGGGGGCGCAAAACAAAAGTGTGAGTGGACAAAAATAAAAGTTTTCACAAACCTTTCTCTTTTCACAGTACTAACCCCCTGTTTGAAAATCTAGTATAATCGTGAAAACGTACTATCATACTATAGTTCGAAAAGTATTATACACATATGCTGAAAAGTCTCGAAAGATATACATTTCCGTAAGTCACAAATCATAAATATCCAATAATATAGTACGGAAAACCGACACAAGGTATATGCGCAATCACACATGCACGGGTTGAGGAACAGCCTCTCAATCACCGTACAAGTCCAATACGTTAATCAATAATTTGTACTCCTAGTACCACACACATGTAAGTCCTGGCGCCGCAGCGCGTCACACCCGAGTCATTACGCAGTGGGGCCTTTTCCCCATAAACAACAACAATAAACGTAAGACAAGCTTGCACTAAGGTATTTACCGGACAATACCCCTGGAGTACAGTGCGTGTGACCCATACATGTGAGAACTGTCCTATGGCCATGAGAACGGTACTACAACGTAGTGAAAGCATACCTAGTGTGTTTGAAAACATACATACATACTCATGTGTATAGACATAGGATACAAGATTCCTTTCATAATTCCCAAATATTTAATATTGCATAAATAATATCTTTTCTCAAAATCACATACCAAATACCATTTCATATTTATGCAAAAGAGATAACATAGTGTAAACCATTTCAATATGTATAAACATATCCCAATATCCATTTAAATTCATATCCCAATATAAAACCATAAATAACACAAATATGGTTGCATAAATAATTGTCAACAAGTATATATATTTCATAATAAATATATATAAATAATCATGCGTCGAAATCATGCTTCAAAATCATTTAAAATCATATAAATATCCAAATCATGAATATTTCAAAGCATAGAAATCATTTATTCAAAACAAAAGTCCACTCACAGGTGATCGGGAGTGAAATCTCCCCCGGTGTTGCCCTCCTCGGTGTGCGGAGCCGAAGAATTACCTATTTAAAGTTAGAGGATAAATTAGAACTTCCCTAAAAATAATTAAAAATAGGCCTTAAAAGAATCCCCCCCAAAAATATGAATATTTTAGCGAAAACGGGCTCGAAAAATGAATTCCGGGCCCTGAAAACTCTACCACCGCCGTCCACCGCCGCCGGCGCCGCCGTGCGCCGCCGCACGCGCCGCCACGCGCCGGGAATCGGTCGGAAAAACGCTCCACGCGCCGGGAAACCCCCTCACGCGCCTGCACGCGCCGGCACGCGCCGGGAAACCCCCGGACGCGCCCACACGAGCCGGAAAACCACCCCACGCGCCGGCCACGCGCCGGCGAGTGGCTTCACGCGCTGGCATGTGGTCCCACGCGCTGGCACGTGTCGCCACGCGCTGGCACGTGGTCCCACGCGCTGGCACGTGTCCCCCACGCGCTGTTGCGTGTCCCCCACGCGCGTCACGCGCCCCACGCGCCCTGCTGACGTCACCCCACGCGCTGCTGACGTCAGCCACGCGCCCCACGCGCCTGCTGACGTCAGCACCGTAAAGTTTAACGGAATATACCTTCGCCGTTAGGAATATTCCCCTGCCGTTAGGAATATTCCGTTACCGTTAACGGAATATTCCCTCTCCTCCTTCCTCTCGCCGGTCGCCGGAGCTCCGCCGTCGCCGCCGCCGCCGCCGCCGCCGTCTGGTTCGCCGGAATCTGGGAATTTTAATACCGATTAAGTCCCAAACTTCAAAAATTCGTATCTTCTTCATTCTTTGTCCAAAATTGACGTGCCATATATCAAATTGAAGGTATTGAAGAGTAGAATATTTTTATACCTATTTGAGGCCGGAAAAGTGGCCGGAGATGGCCTGAAATTGGCCGGAAAGCTTCGGGAAACCCTAATTCCGTTCTCCTTCAATACTGCACCAAATTTGACGTACTTTATATGAAATTGAACCTACTCAATCCAACAAAACCAATGGTAATGGTCTCGAGGCTTACCTTGGCCTGAATTGCACAGGAAATTGACGTTTCGTTTCCGAAACCGTTCCGACGTCGGTTTGAACAATCGGGGTCGAATTCCTTGAAACTAAAATCACAGTCTCGTCCAAAATGACGAGAGGAACACTCTGGTATGATTCTTGGGCGTTGGTTTGGTAGTTTTGTGATTCGTTCAAGAATGGTGGCTTTCGGACGTATTTGGCCGAGAGAGAATAGGAGAGAAAGAGAGGGAGAGAGAACGTGCAGCAGTTTCTGTGTAGGGTTGGCTGCTGTGCAATCAGCCAAAATGCCAAAAACCCTAATTCCCATACACGGGGTGGCAAATTACCAAAATGCCCCTACACTTAAAGCTTCGTAAAACGTTCGTTTGAACTCCGAATTGAGTTCCGCTTGCGCCCATGCATTCGTGTCGACGAGTACATCAAGAATATGTAAAGAAATAAATTTTTTTAGAAGTCGTCACGAAAAGTCAACAAAAGTCAACATTGACCCTAGGGGTATTTTGGTCATTTCACACAAATTTTGGGACGGGTTGTAACAGAGCAGCAGCAACTTGAGCCCTAAAGTGACTTTGTTGAGAGGACCGCGGTATGATTTTTCCTTCTTTGGTGAACTTGGGTTTAAGCTCTGGATGGAGTTCCCAACACTTATCTTCTGTATGCCCAACAACATTGCAGTGTTTGCACTTTAGGTGTGAGAATCTGCCCTTGTACACCTTTGCTTCAGTATGCTTGGCATGAGACACGTACGCCCGAGACTCCGTCATCCTTGGGCTTTGTTCAATGCTCATTACCTTCCTTCGTGCTTCTTCTCTCTGAATTATAGCACAAACATTGTTAAAGGAAGGTAATTCTTGGCTCATCAGAATGTGGCTTCTCAAGTCCTCGTAGTCTGGGCTCAAACTTCCCAGCAACTGGTAGATTCTGTCTTCCTCTGCTCTTTTGAGTAGTACTGCAGGGTCAGTGGTATGTGGAAGATACACATCCAGCTCATTCCACAGGGTTTTGAGCTTCCCGAGATGTTGAACAAAGGATTTACCTTCTTGCTGGAGGCTGGCAGTGTCTTTCTTTAGCTAGAACACTCGCGCATAATTGTTTTGGTTTCCGTACATTTCCTTCAAGCTTGTCCATAATTCTTGAGAGGAATTAGAATAGCTGAAAATCTCAGCTATATGCTTCTCCATGGTGTTAAGTAGGAGAGACATAACCAGTTGATCTTTGCACAGCCATCCACTGAACAAAGGTGAAGAGACGTCTGGAACTTCCATGCCTCCATTTATGAAACTGAGCTTTCCCTTACCTCCAAGGGCCAGTGAAACAGCTCGAGACCATGGTAGATAATTAAACTCGTTCAAAAGAATTGAACACAGTCGTTGGTTGGTGTTTACCTCAAATTCTGAGGTATCTGAGTAGGTAACATTTGAGGGGGGAGCATTTGAGTTTTCCCCTCTCAAATTTACAGATCCTTCCTCAGCCATTTTGACGAAATAATTTTACAGCGGAAAAAGAAAAATTTTTAGAGTCAGGTTAAGATTGAACCTGCTCTAATACCATGAAGAAATCTTCACAATAAATTGTTTTGTATTTCTTAAGTTTCAATTTACACAAGTATGCTTTACATATAGAAAAGAAAGAGACAACCCAGTTACCAGAATGACTTCTAGTGACCGGGTAAACCTACGCTTCAATCTAATCTTTAAATTAAGGAGATTACACTAATACCAATACACGCTACTAATCAGTCATCTTCCTTTAATGAAGGGAAGATGACTGGTACAGACAGCAGAACACTCATGTACAGAAAACGTCAACGCAGCAGAGAGCACGCAGAAGTTCAGTGGACAGAGGAGCCAACCCGAAGAGGGTTATACAGCCAACCCGATGAGAGCACAACCAATCCGATGAGTAAACAGCAACCCGATACATCATTCAAACCATCCCGATGTGCCATGCAACTATTTATTTATGTATTTCAACACGATCTAACACCTTTCATATCAAAACATCAAATGGAAAACTTCAGACCAATAAAGATTACGTCTTTGTTGTTGTATACACATACATATTTTTAACGCTACTTACTGAGTTAGATTCTGAGAATGGCGTAGACTAAAAACAGGGTTGAGTATCTTCCCCCACCATGGCGCATATGCCGTAGCAGAATATCAACTCAGAGTAAATGAAAAGAAAGTCGGCCGGCCCTTTGCTGCCTTGCATATGTTACTTCAAGTTCGCACACTGCTAGAGCTGGCAGTGCACACCTTTTTCCTGAGATAGTGTTTATAGTCTACTTGCCTAGGTTACTTCTGGAGTTGGCAACATGACGTCAAACAGAAAGTGAGTGTAGATCGAGAAACGAAATAGGGGTGGGCATGTTGGTTGGCCATGTCATGTAGGGATATTGGTGAAGGGTGCATGGTTATACAACAATTATCTATAGTTCTATGAGATTTGAACTTAAAATCTCTTCTAATAAAGCATGTGTAACTAAACTAAATAGTTAGTAGCATAAATTATGGTGTATCTAGAAGTTTCTGAAAGTACTCCAAAACCCTTTTTTTTAAAAGAAACCTTGATGGAACGAGGAGTAGTTTTATTGAATAAAAAGTTGTTATATCTAGTCAAGGGACATAAACAATGTTGAATTTCTTTTAGAGAAAAAAAATGTTGAATTTAAAGAAATTGACTTGATCTCAATTTAGGGAGAATGACTTATATGGAACGGGTTCACCTCCACGTGGCATCCCGTATCCAATAATACATTGTCAAATGCAAGTTTTTCTCCACATGACAATGTATTATTGGATTGAGACGCCACATGATGGTGAATATGTTTTATATAAGTTGCTCTCCAATTTAGAGTAAGTCGGATATAAGATTTTTAATCAATTCATCCTTAATATCCTAATAACTTTTTCAAAAACTTGAAAACATTTAGCATATTTTTTGTTTTTTTTAAAACATATAATATTTAAAACACCTAAAGGGTTTATGCCCCTTTTCTATGAGAAAAGAGGCTGAGAGACTCTTTCTCTCTCTCATCTATCACTGCCTTTGACATGGAGTGAAATAACCTGCCATGACCTTCGTCCATCTTCAGTCTTTTTGTTTCAAACGAAATCCTTATTTTCAGCTAATATTTTTTTGATCAGAGCGGCTCGCGAGGGGAGTTTTGGTTTATTCCGGGACGCTTTAGGGTTTGACTTTGAAGCAGGCCAGCGGCCACTACTCATGCATGAACAATGAAAGGCTTTCATTCAATAGTGCTTTGTTAATCAATAGTGCTCTGTTTCCTTCACCAATGACGATTCCAACTCTTTCTCGATTTCTTTAATTGTTTTTTCCCTTGTTCTCGATTTCCTTCACTTATCAGTTAAGCCAGTAGTCCCACCATGACTAGCAACTTCTACGAGCAACTCAGTTACTCTCTTCCAGGACAACTCATCAGAACTGTCGTGAACAAACACATATATGTCACACGCAGCCAGAGCCTCTTTATTTATGAGAAATTTCTCGACTCTATCTTTAAGAATTTGTCTCATTACTAGGGTTTTTCTGGGTCCCCCAGGTTGACCACAACATTAATTGCACAACGGTCCTCAGTGGTTGGATTATAAGTATCAGAAAATGGTCTTCCAACAAAAGAATCCAATTAATGTAGACTTCCGAAACTGAATACGTTTATATGCTAAACATTTGATGCAAGTTTCAATCTCCCGAAACTGTTGCATTATTGGTGAGATCACTTGTTCCAGGGTCACCTTGTGGTGCTCATCTCTCAAATCCAACTTACAACTACAGGTACCTTTACCTCTAGTTGACTAAGTTTTGGAAGCCAAAAAGTACTCAATCGATCAAGTGTCTGAGGCTGATTACATGCATAAGAAGCACGACTGCATCAGCCCGCTTCAATTCCTCAGTAACTTCTTGAAACTCTGCTCCTTCAATAGTGGAATAAATTCTTCAATGCCGAATTGATCACTTTCAGTAACAATATCTTTTACAAACTTTACTTTTTGCAGATCATAATAGGCATACTCACCTAAATCCATCTGTTGTAATTCAGATTGTGTGTCACCTATAAACTCCAAATTCCCGTCGTCGTCGGTAGAGAATCGAGGGGATTCAATCCTTTGGATGCACTGATTACGCGGTGGATCTCCACCCCCATCGTAGATCAGACGCCTAGGAATAGGAGCTGATCGATTTCCTGATGAACGGCTCTAGCGGAAATGAGTGGTTCGGAAGAAGAACCCTCCCCGCTGTCGCGAAAAAAGTCTCGGCCGAAGTGCGCAAAGCTGGCGTCGAGAGCATCGGAGATAGCGGTGTGGATCATCGCCGGTAACAATGTCAGTAACGACGCCATGGAAGCTTCTAAGGCTGCAACGCAAGCCTCCAGAGCCGGAGTGGTAGTTTGGCGGGGCGTACACGGAAGGGAACCAGGACCGGAGTGGATGATACCATTGATAGGACCAAAATCCAGGACCTTATTCAACCTTAACCTGCAGCATGGAGTATGAACGGAGAGAAGGAGAAGATGGAGCTGGAGCTCCTATTTTTGTTTCTAATTTGTTTTTCTATTTTAATTCTGCAAATCTGATTACAACTCAATTCACCCCTATGAGCCAGCTGGCATTTTCTAACAGACTTTCCTCATAACAAGTAATAAACCAACTAATTACTTATTAAACCCCTTAATTATGATTAAGATAATCACAGTAATTCCATCATAACAGTTTAATTAAGTATCAACCCAAAAGCTTGGTTTTGAGCTTCATTAAGCCACTCTAGCACTAGCATTCTGAGAACCGGTGAACACGATTAGGCCTGCAAATAATGCTCAAGTAATGTGCAAGTTTTTTCATTAAAAAAAGAAAGAAAAAGGTAATGCATTTATGTGTATAAAATGGTATGGTATAGATGACACATCCCGATCCCGAACACGCCAGGTGTCGGGAAGTGCTGGCCGACACGCATTAGCGTGACGAAAGCCAAATAGAAAATTTAAGAATGAATAGTAGAATATTGAATAGTAAGAACAGAGTGCGGAAGAATTGTTAGAATAATAAGTATGAGTAGAATAAGGGATACAAATTAATTACAAGCGTATAAGAATCCCTACATCGTCATACCACCGCGTCTCGACGTCACGAGCTCCAAGCCAACTAATCCTGGAGGGGCGCAAAACATAAAACGGTGAGTGGGTCAAAAAGCAAAGTTTGATAAAACCGTTGTTTTCAAAAGTTTAGTAACCCCTCGTTTGAAAACAAGTATAATTTGAGAAAATACGTCATACCCGTAGGCATGAACCTCAAAATACTGTCGTGAAAACATGCGGGTACTCCCCGCTAATACTTTACTGATATTTGCTCACCCATATGTAAACACACATGCCCAAGGGGCTAAATCCCACAATGAACAAGCTAGGTATAAATGTAATACGCTGAGTACTACAATGACGCGAGTCTAGCGCTAAGCGCTGGTGCACAAAGTGCAGTCACACAAGCTCGAGTTGCCTAATGCAACCTAGAACAGGCTAGTACCTACAATGGATCCAAAGCTGCGTAACGGTACTGATAGTGACTACTCCAAACGTCAAGGCTAGTCCGGGCCCCAAGACTGAGTACTAATACCTGGGGTGTATACATCTACTGATGAGCAACAGTATGAAAACATGCATGGCAACATAATACGAATATTCTACCTCCAACAAACGTATATGATATGCAACTACGCTAACAGTTAAAGAAAGCGTTAAAAAACCATACGTATATATATATATATATATTTATCAAACAAAGACCCACTCACTCACCTGTAGGTAGCCGGGTCGATGTACCCCGTCCTGGGTAGCCCCGGTAATCCTCTGGATAGGCTCCACCTATATGAGATATCACCGATACAATGATTAAACTCATAAAGGTCACTAATTAACGAATTAATTAAACATATCCCTTGCTTTTGCAAATTGGAGGTCCAAAACACCTCAAAAATTAAAATGCATACTACCCCGAGGTAGTACACGTCGTCACGAGTCGACCCGTGAAAACAGAATTCAAATTGGACCTTCCACACGCCCTCACGCGCGGCTTGAAGATCGGAGCCTATGGCTCTGAAGGGAAATTATGAGATTTTATGTGGGATTTCTAATGACTAGCATGCATATACAATTCACAATTTATATGCATAAGCAACGGAAACTAAATTATCAAAGCATTAGTCATGCAAATCCCCTTCAAGAAGCATGAAGTTTGTATTTGATGCATCTACTAAAATTGAAGAACAAAGTGGAAGTGAAGTTTTATACCTCTTGATCACAACTTCTAGACCAAGGATGGACCACCTCAAGCTTTCTCTTCTTAGAACTCCTTGACTACAGCCTCCCTCCTTGCTTCCTCCACCTTGAAAAGTTGAATGATTCTCCCTCTAGCCTCCAAAGTTGAAGACCTCCCAAAGATCCACACCCACCCAAGTAGTGGAATGGATGATGGATGACCAAGAGAAGAGATGAGTAGCTATCTCTTTGCTCTTGGTTGGCCGGCTATGTGGAGAGGAAAAGGGGAGGAGATTTTCTTTTCTTTTTGGTTGACTAACTCACACAAAAACCATAATGAAAAGTTTCATTAAACTTTGCATATAAAGATGAGAAGTGAGTCAACTTTTGACTCAACCTCACTCTCTTTCTTTCTCTCTTTAGGCAGCCCCCTTAGTGTTGTTTGGGCTTTGGGCTTTTAATATTTCAAGTCATCTTATGCTTGAATAAAAACCCAATGGGTTTGGGCCCAATGGGCCCGAATAAACGCCAATTTGTTCGATTAAGCCCAAAAACGATCTTTCATCGCCTTTATGATTTCATTAGACTTTCTAATTAATCATAACATGAGTAATCAATTAATTATTTCCATCATTCATATGTTGTTCACCACAAAGAGTGTGATAGGTGTACAATCATTTTAGGTTCTAATTAGCAAGGCAATTGAGGTGATTGACCTCAATCCAATTGTTAGTTTTAATCCAATCATCTAGTGAATTAAAACTTACTTTAATTCTCTTTCTTCTTTATTCCCTTTTATTGCCCTTTATCTAGAAGAACCCACAAGCCATGAGTGACATCTAAACATATAATATGGCTACTTAAGCTAATAGCAAAAATTTGTTAGGAGAACCTATTCAATTGGAATTCCACAATGTAATTTGATCCTTCTCTAATACAATACTCTCAATCACATTACTAGGGTAGCATGGATACATAATGTCAAACCCCTAATGTGATTATACCATCAATATATGGTTGGTGAGTCGTAAGGGCAATTTCCATCACTAAAAACTCACTACTTCGAGCGAAGATTCCCCGAATCATATCTTAGAGTAATTCTTCCTCTCGTAAACGAGGATTAGAAGTCCTTGTTGACCATTCACTTGCCTCCATGGCTAAGTAGCTTAACCCCAATTATGCCGTGGACACCCTTAAGATTGGGGTGACTTTGACATAATCAAGATCAAGGACCTAGCCACAAGACAACTATGATGTCTCCCAGGTCCGGATTACTTACATATTCCAATCAATGGAGTTACTTGTGACATGTGGGTAGACCTCCATGCAAGTACTCCCTTCGATTGTATTCAGTGAACTCATTCCCTTAATGAGCACCTACATACTTAATCTTAGTGTCCCACTACACGAGATATTTGAACTTCCATCCCTTCCAATTTGGGCGACCAGGTACGTCTTGGTCTGCAGTTGTCGGTATCCTACGGAAATCCATGACGTTCCCATTTTGAACATCATGGTTTTGAAGAAGGTCTCTGTGGTCTAACATCATTAGATTACTTAACTGCATCAATCATTGTCCATGGATTCACTATTTGGACATATATCAACTATTGAGATTGTCCTAATAGTGACTTTGCCCTTTACCATATTGGGAGTTATCCATATATACGGTAAATGTCACGAAAGTTTCTTCTAAAGATTGACTTTAAGGGGCATATTTCCAACAATCTCCCACTTGCACTAAAGTCAATCACTAGTGCATTTCATAGATGCTAGTAGAGTGAACTTGAGCCTATTATCTAGGTTATGTATTCATCCTTTTATCTTAAAAAGGGATATACTTATTAAATGTTTCCAAAACATTTAATGATGTCTCTTTCCTCTTGTGTTCAAATATTTGATGAGACCTTGAGTCCACGGCTTGAGCTATCGCGCCCCATTACGTCGTGAGTACCTTACTAACGACCTTATGTTAGGATTCAATCATTGGTTCCATGTGAACCCCGTCTATTCGAAACACCTTTTTGAAGCGGTTTCAAAACAATATATATGTCTTCTGAGATATAGTTTGCATACTATATGCAAACATTGCTCCAACAACGAGACCATTGTAGTACCATACTAACAATGCATTCATATGATTAGTTCTTCATCCGACATGAAGATCCATTTTGTTAAAATGGGTTATTTTCCTTTGATTTGATAACCTAAGTGAGATGCACGCTCTAGAGTCTCACTCGATATTCCTTTCTCAAAGGTAATAATATACTCATTCAGTTACTTGCTTGGTTACGATCACGGGACATAACATTATCTCAGTGATAACGGCCGGTGGTTATCCACCTCTTGGATATAATCAAACAAGTCCATACTTGTGTCCCTTTTGTAGATTTAGCGACAAATTCTTTATAAGGGTCATGAAAGCGGTTTCTATATCATATGTGAAATACTTTCTCAAATCTTAACATTTGAGATTCATATACCCCATATAACATCATTTAATTCATTTTAAGTCTATACTGGAAATTGACCGTGTCACCATTGTCATTACGAGCAATATATGTATTCCCTTTAAATCCTCGAATAGATTTCATTCATTATGTTGCTCAAAGAATAACATTATACCTTGTTTTATTGTAACTAAGCATTGATTCAAGACATTAAGAAACATAACGCTTACTCATATATTCTTGAATTGAATGCATATAGCTCCCACTAACTTGTGTTGGATCTATTGACAATCAATAAGATCCATTAGCTTGCTCGATGATGTCTCAGCAGGTTTTGAGATATTCAACAATTTAAGTTAATCACAAGTCATTTAAATGAACTTACACTAAAGAATTGCTTCTCAAAGTAATTACACAATATTGGATTAAATCTAGATTTAGATCCAATGCAAATGTGTGAGCTTGTTTGTAGTCCTTTCATTTTTAAAACATATGGTGTCAAACATCATATTTTCAAGCTTTAGTCATACTAAGACTTTTAAAGTAGTCATGTAAAATTGTCAAATCATTAGTGGAAACATGAGTCTCCTACTAAGGATACGGAAATTCAACCATACCTCCTAGGTGGTTGTGTAATTCTTAGTCAAACACTACTTAGAGCATTATAGTTACAAGAGATGCTTGTCAGTTGTCTTGTCGTTAAACTATATATGTTGTGACTCATTTGAAACTATTCCCTTTTGTTTCATCATCTTGTCATTTGCTTTTGTTTTCAGCTTGTTCTCATAAAGAGAATGATGGACAGCTCCCAACATATAACCATTTTATGTTAGGTTGTGAAACCAACATTCATAGGTTATTCTAAGAATGCTTACACAACATAGAATTTTAACGATTCGTAGAGCTTGAGCCTTTTAACAATTTAAAATAACAAGCTCATTAATAATAGTTATGTACTATTAATTTTGGACAATTACCTCAATAAATCACATTCAAAAGTTTATATCCTTTTCTCCACCTCCCACTGTTTCTCATGACCTTAATGAGAAATCGTATTATACATTCAAAATTAGCCTTAATCTAGAAATAAACGGGTAGAGGACATTGTGGAGTAGCTTAATGCACCCAAACATTGCTCCAACTTCATTAAGTTAATGTCTTGTTATTAAGTGACTAAGGTCTTTAAACACATAGATTTAGACACTTCTTCCTTGGTTATTCGATCACTAACACATTTGACATTTCTTAAAACAATTTATGAATGTCAGTGGACTGTTCAAAACTACTAGTTGAACCAAGGATGAACTTGGTTGTGTATAGTGATAACCGAATATAAGAAACGTTTTTCTTATGTATTTCATTTAGAATACAACAAGACAATGTTCAATTCATAACACTACTTAGTGATTAAATATGAAGGCATTCATCATATTACATTGATATGATAATTTAAACATTCATAATGTTTTAATACAAAAGAATTAGCTCTACAGTAGAGACTAATTATATACCTTCATATAGGCACCAAAAAGTGGGTCTTATCCTGTAAACCACATAATAAGTTCTTATCAAAATAAGAAAGTTTAAAGACTATCTTTAAAAGGCCTAACAAACTTTCTAAAGTAGATAGCAAAAATAAGGGAGCTGAACTCTTCACTCCATATTTGCTTTGCTTGTCCATCTTCTACTTTAGCTTCCTTCACCTACATACAATTGCATAGGTGATTGGCATTTTATATCAAATATAATAATTAGAAGATCTAACATTTAGAATTGAAGATAAGAACGAATAACCATACCTTGTGGTTTGTCGCTACCATAGATACAAGGTATGACTGCGATTCCTCTTCCAATGCCGAGTCCTTTCCACAGTGGTAGCCAAATCCCTTTAGGTTCTTTGCCTTTTCTTCACTCCTCCTTGGGCCTTGGGAGTAAGGTGACTTCAATCCCACTTTTCCTTTCCCACCTTTGCCTTTTTCGGCTTGGGTTTAGAAGAGGAAGGCTTTGTTGTGGGCTGCGCTGGGGATCCTTGCGTTCTTTTCTTCATAGTCTTCTCGGCGGTTACTAACATGTTTAGTAACTCGGAGAGAGTGCTATCCATCTTATTCATATTGTAGTTCATGACAAGCTGCGAAAATGAATCGAAAACCAAGATGAAGTCCACAGGCCAATTCCCCGTCAAGTGGAGTGCCTAGGCTCCGGTTCAATGAGTGCAATCATCTTCGGTACATGTTGATGCAGCGGGCTCCCTTGACCATTTGGTCTTCACAGAGTTCCGAGCAGTCTTGGAAGCGACGGTTGCGCGTCCACTGCCATATAACTCCCTAAAAGGAGCGGGTATGATGGAGAATGCAACATCCCATGCCCTCGTCTTGTCTCTGTGACTCTCATTCATGGAAACCAGATGCTTGCCCAGCGTGTGTCATCCTCAACGTGCTTGTCATGCCAGCACGTTCATCCTCGGTGCCTCGGGGCTAAGAGGTATGTGAGAGGGAGCCTTGTCTGGTCACGTAAACAATCTTCACTCAACGTTAGGAGAATCTTGATACGAGGTACCAAGATGAAATTGTACCCCTCAGGCAATGCTTGTCGAGGTATCTTTGATAGCGTGCTTCCAACCATATCTAAATACATAACAAAATTAAATAAATTAGTTTTATTGTTGAATAAGCCAAGCGATTTGGGTCTTTAAAGCGAATGACTCAACCCACTATTTTGGCCGTCATATCCCTCGAGAATGGAACTCAAGGATATTTCAAAATAAAGCCTAGTGAATTATGGGAGGCTCACTATTTACAAGCCCACCTCACAATGATATGATGTTGGCTAGCAAAAATAATAATGAGAGGTACGGTTACCCACATTCCACATAACTGTGATTACCCATCTTTGGCCTCTAGAGACAATGCCTCACAATGATATGATGTTGGCACTATTACCCTTAGTTAAATTTTTACCCACCATGTCGGTTCGGATAGGGTCCAAGTATAACCTCCCACGATGATACGATGTTGGCCATACTCGTGTCTACCTTTCTTCCACATCAAATGTTGGAAATAGACCCCTCCTGAGTATAAGCACATACTTTGCACTCCCCATAATAGGGTGAAGGCGTGCATGAGTCATAAACGATTGGAGCCTACCATGGTGGAAGGCCACGAAGAAGTGTCTACCTCCCGCTTTCCAACTTAATATTGGATATTGATTGAGGATTTTAAGGTCTCATCTTTGAATTTATTTAATCATATTACAATAAATTGTGTCAACTGCAAATACTAGTTATTTATAGGCACTTTGGAAGACTATGGACATTGTAGGTTGATTCAACAACGAGCCAACATTGTTGAATAAGATATAGGAAGGTATCGCTTTAATTACGTGCTCTCAATCCAATTAAAACATTTTTAATTGAGCCATTAGAAAACGAAAGACAATCATTCATTGCTAATTGGGGCGTTGGACCAAATCTTTAATCTCATGAAAAATCCCTTTTAATATCTATCTTTACCAATAGTTAAAGAAACTCTAATTAGTACTAGAGGGAATCAACTAATGAGGTAAGAAAGTAATAAATTACAAACCGATTTGTACAAATTCCAACAAATTACATATACTAAGAGGGAGAGAAAGATTAACGTCTAACGTGTTTGTGGTCCAATTGAAATAGCAATTAAACACATTCCCAAGGAGTTCAAACGAATTTGAATTTATCGGCCTTACTTGTAGCTCAATTATCGTTTAGGCGTATGTCCATAGTCAACCATTATTCTAACTATTTAATCAAATTAAATAATTAATTGAAATGCAACAATTATCAATTAGATTTGGTACATATGGGCATAATTTTATGATGAGTTTAATCTACAAACAAAATTAAATATCAATATATTTGTCCTCAAAGAGAGGTGGAGCTAAGTACAAATACTTAAAAGTTATGGGTCAAACCGCAAATACTTAAGTAAATATAACATATTTAAATTTGCAAGGGTCCTTAGGGACCCATCATTGGATATGGCCGGTTATGGGATGGGAGAGGAAAAAAAAATGTCAAACATTTTCAAGCAAGTAATGGCCCATGCTTTTCCTTGTCACCAATTGTCCTTGTTGACTTTAAGAGTATGGTTTGGGCATGGGTGAGGATGGCTTCTAGTCAAATCTAGGAAGGTTTAAATCTACAAACATTTTTGATAGATAAAAACATACCCAAAACAGAAATTAAAGTAAGAACAAAAGAACATAGACACCAGAACAAAACCATGAAAACAATTTTCAAGATTTGCCCACTTTCTTGGTGGTTTCAAAAACAAAAACAAAGAAGTGACAAGGCTAGACTTTCTAGCATAAAAGTGTGTAAGTATATATCAAATAAAACACAAACACATGCCAAAAATACTCCCCCAAAGCCATTGCCCTTCCCAAAAAGATCAAGAAAGCCCCAATTTTTGTTCAAAAACTCACTCTTCATTCATGCATCCAAAACACTTTTGTATGCATATCTTTTCAACTCTTGGTACATTTCTCAACAATTGAAAAACAAAAAGATAAACTTATTTAGAATGAAGAAATATTATGTCAAACATAAAATTATAACCCATATATATAAAATCCAAAAGGACACAACAAATATAAGCCTTTGGCTCTTGATACCACTTGAAGGGAGTATGAGATTTTATGTGGGATTTCTATTGACTTAACTTGTGCATATACAATTCACAGTTTATATGCATAAACATGAGAAGCTAAATTATCAAAGCATTAGTCATGCAAATCCTTCAAGAAGCATAGGTTTGTATTTGATGCATCTACTAAAGTGAACAAAGTGGAGGTAGAAGTTTTATACCTCTTGATCTAGCTTCTAGACCAAGGATGGACCACCTCAAGCTTTCTCTTCTTGGAACTCCTTGAGCCTAGCCTCCCCTCCTTGCTTCCTCCACCTTGAAGGAATTTGAATGATTCTCCTCTAGCCTCCAAAGTTGAAGACCTCTAAAGATCCACACCCACCCAAGTAGTGGAATGGATGATGGATGACCAAGAGAAAGAGATGAGTAGCTATCTCTTGCTCTTAGTTGACGATATGTAAGAGAGAAAAAGGGGAGAGCTTTTTCTTTTTTTTTTTCTTTTGGTTGACTAACTCACACAAAACCATAATGAAAGTTTCATTAAACTTTGCATATAAAGATGAGAGAAGTGAGTCAACTTTTATTTCGACACTCCTTTCTCTTTCTTTCTCTCTTTAGGCCACATTTATAGTGTTGTTGTTTGGGGCACAAAGAACTTGTATTTCAAGTCATCTTGTGCTTGAATAAAAGCCCAATGGGTTTTAATTTAATGGGCCCCGAGATAAACCCGAACATTTCAGTAAGCAAAAACGATCTTTCATCGCCTTTATATTCAGTTTCATTAGACTTTCTAATTAATCCTTAACATGATAATCCAATTAATTATTTCCATCATTCATATGTTGTTCCACCACAGAGTGTATTCGGTGTACAATCATTTTGGAGTTCTAATTAGCAAGGCGAGTGAGGTGATTGGTATCAATCCAATTGATTAGTTTTAATCCAATCATCTAGTGAATTAAAACTTACTTTTAATTCTCTTTCTTCTTTGATGACTACCTATTTAATCATCTAGAAGAACCCATAAGCCATAGTGACATCTAAACATATATCATGGCTACCCAAGCTAATGTAAATTTGTTCGGAGAACCTATTCAATTGGAATTACAATGTAATTGAACTCTCTAATACAATACTCTCAATCACATTACTAGGGTATGGATACATAATGTTAAACCTAATAATGATTATACCATGTTATATGATTTCAATTGAGTCGTAAAGGAACAATTTCATCACTACGCTCACTACTTCGGCCAAAGATTCCCGAATCATATCTTAGAGTATTCTTCCTCTCGTAACGAGATTAGAGATCCCTTGTTGACCATTCACTTTTTCCTCCATGGCTAAGTAGCTTAACCCCAATTATCTTGTGGACACCCTGGTGGGGTGACTTTGGCACATAATCAAAGATCAAGGACCTAGCCCTTGAAGACAACTATGATGTCTCGAGGTCAAGTTACTTACATATTCCAATCAGTAGGTTACTTGCTTGACATGTGAGTAGACCTCCATGTAAGGAAGTACTCCTTCCCGATTGTAGTGAGTGAACTCATTCCCTTAATGAGCACCTACATACTTACTTGTCATAGTGTCACTACGAATGGATTGAGACTTTCCATCCTTCCAATTTAGGCGACATAAATCACGTCTTGGTCTACGGATTGTCGGTATCCTCTGCAATCCCATGACCGAGAACATTTTGAACATCATGGTTATGAGAAGAAGGTCTCTGTAGTCTAACATCATTAGATTACTTCTTCCATCAATCCATTGTCCATGGATTCACTATTTGGACATATATCAACTATTGAGATTGTCCTAATAAGTGACTTTGCCCTTTTACCATATTTAGGGTTATCCATATATACAGTAAATGTCCTGAAAAGTTTCTTCCAAAGATTGACTTTCAGGGCATATTTCCAACAGGCTCCACGCGCGAGCTGGTCAACTGAGCCGGTCAACTCGGCTCGGCTCAAGCCGGTCAACACGGCTCGGCTCAAGCCGTCAACGCGGCTCGACTCAAGCCGGTTTAAGCTGCTGACGTCACTGCTGACGTCATCAAGGCCGGTCTGAACCGGTCTGATGACGTCAGCACCGGTCATCCCTGCCAGAATTCCGGTCGCCGGCGCCGTCGCCGTCGCCGGAATCTGGAAAAAGTGGCCGGATTCTGGGTAAAACTTCAGAGCTTCATAACTTCTTCGTTTCAAGTCCAAATTGGACGATTCAAGTACCAAAATGAAGCTAGAGATAAGGAGAACAAGATTGTACCATTTTGGGGACCAAAAACTGGCCAGAAGTGGCCTGAAATCGAGGAGGAAATCCCGGCCAAAATGGTGCTCCTCCATTCTCGGTGCTAACTCGACTTCCAGACCTTGGGTTGGGTTCCCAAGGTCTCCAGAGATGATTTGGTGATGCATTTGAGCTTCCTCGAGCTCCAAAATGTGGGTTTTCAAGTCGGCCAAGTTCGAGCTTCGACGGTGAAGGTTTTCCAGTTTTCTGGGAAATGGTTTCCTGGGTTTTTCCTGGGTTGCTGGGTTCAAGTTTTGGTGCAAGATGGGTTGTGCCAAGGGGGAAGGCACGGCAAAGGTTGAAGTTTGCAGAAACAAAGAAAGGGAGGAAGAAGAAGGGAGGAGAACGGGACAAAACAGACAAAATCCCAGGTTTCCAGGGATTGGTCACATGGCCTTCAGCCAATTGGGCCCCAGCCCAAACAACCCAAATTGCCCAAATTGAAATACGGGAAACGCCGAAAATCAACGCCCGTAAAATACTCGTTCAGAGTCCGAATGACGTCCCGCTCGCGTCTACGCGTTCGTAGCGACGAGCACGTCAAGAAAATACAAGTGGATACGTCGTACGAGTTACGACGCAAAAGTCAACCGAAAAGTCAACCCAGGGGCAAAAACGTCATTTCCCACTTCCGGGAATAAAATAAGTTAAATTTTGAACGGGCTGTGACAATAGATTAGGGTTTTTCTCTTCAATCCTCCGTTTTGGATTTAAACTCTCATTTTAGTATAAATTAGTGTAGAATATTATTTGTGCACGTTTTGTTAAAGTAACACAACACCGAAAAAATTTTGAGTGGTACATACCATTAAAATTTGATCCCACAACACCTTAAGAAAAATATGTTCCATACATCTAGATATAATTATTTGCAAGGCCAAAGTCAAAGCCATCGATGGATACGGCACGGCCAAACCCATCACTACACCAACCATGTTCCCAAAGCTAAAAGTGAGCTCAGTCAAGTCTCCATTTAAGATCTACCAAACGGGGCATGAAAACCCTAATCAAAGATAAGCATTTGTCTCCAGAGTCTTTCTTGCATACCCCGGGGTACGGGGTACTCCGGGTTTTTTAACGATTAAATTTTTGTTTTAAAATATAAACATCAAGATCCAACGGTTAAAAAATCCGGAGTACCCCGTACTCCGGAGCACCCCGCACTCCGGAGCACCCAAGAATTTTTGTTGTCTCCAAGCTCTCAATTGTCCTTTTCTTTTTTGAAGGTCTAGACTATAGATGCCACCACATTCGGTTTTTCTTAGGTAAAATTTTCTAGACAACTTTTGACATATATATCCTATGTAATTTTTTGATCGTTATGAATGAAGTCATAGTTGATCTAAAAAAAAATCTGTTACATTCCCTTATTTGAGTTATGAAAGCAGAAAAATATAAGTGGCCGTCATTCTCAAAAGCCCTGGACTCGAGAGTTTCCCATAGAAGATAAAACAATAATATATCAATGACAATAATTTGTTTGCCTTTAGGCTGGTGGACTAGTTTTATTAGAGCACTTCCACCCGTTAGAGGAAGACAATGGCAAAGACAGGGCAACTGATTGTCTTATATTTGTAGCAATTAATTATCAAGCTGCCTTATATTTAGCCATTTACATCTAGTGCTACAAATTTTATTCCTAACATTAAAAATGAAAGTCAAATAGCTTCAATAACATCAATTGCAAATATTTTTATTTCGTTTGTAGGAAAATTTACACTACCTATAACACATGACAACCCATAATTTGGACTTGACAAAATAACACACCAAATTAATTCAAATACATGACTAATTGGTTGCAATGCAACAAGAGCTTGCTTTTAATTCAATAAATTGTTTCATATTTATTGATTACATGAACCAAATAGACTACATGTTGAATGACTTGATTCTCATACTAAAACTACAAGCTATAATTATAGAGAGCAAAACCTAAGAAACCCTAATTCAGATGGGTTAGACCCAAACCCAAATAATAAAAAATAACTAATTTTTCAACAGATATTGGTCACGTTTCGTAAGGTGTGACCATCATACTCAACAAACTTCTCGCTCCTAAAACTAACAATGGATGACTAGAGTCGTTAATGTACTTAGGTGAAATCCGAATGTGAAACGTACATGTGGCTTTAGTAACTTATTTTCTTCTTTCCAATTCTACACCAATATTACCAAACAAATTAGCGCTAGAGCTTCAATGCCCAACTTGTCAATTAACCAACCATATGGCTCCTCACCAATTAGGGCATTCAAGAAAAGCCTATATGCAAATGCAACAACCTTCCCTTTCTTTTTTGAGTTTCAATTTTTCACACATTTTCTTGCTTCCTTTTCCTTGTTTCTGAACCCTCTCTTTACCAACTATTTTATTGTAACTTGGTATTCTTTTTATGCATATTGTCGACATTACCTTTGGTTCACGCTACAAACACCATGATTCCATGCCCCTCCTAGTAAGTCATAGACACTCAAAAGCCTCACACTAGTTAGTAAGTCCCAAGTGGTGTGTGTCTCACATGTGATCTCCAACCCACTAACCTAGCAGAGAGACATAGGCTCCGTTTGTTTGGGCTCCTTAGGTAGGAGTAGTTAGGATTGGCTTAGTTATTGTCCTAGTCCCTTGTTTGGCTCGGTTCAAAGATTAGCTTTAATGAGACTAAGCCGGACTTGCCTTCACTAAACGCCTCACTATTAATACCATCTGGAAGGTCGAGATTAGCAATCCTTAGCAATTTCGTGCTCATCTTCTCCATATGTGGTGACCCAATCCATCATCACCACGACCTCTCCCTCCAACTCTCATTCCCCTTCCAATTCCGTGCTCATCTTCTCCATCTGTGGTGACCCAATCCACCATCACCACAACCTCTCCCTTCAACTCTCATTCCCCTCCCAATTCTTTCACCTCAGTCTATGACCGGAACCCCTGTGCACTCCCACTATCTTGTAGTCGCGCCCTCCCACTTTTTTGCCATCGTGCCCTCCCCTTCCCTTTTTCTCAATGGTGGCGGTGTGTCACATCTTGGACCGGCTCCGCCGTAGCATGATATTGTCCGCTTTGGGCTACGCCCTCACGGTTTTGTTTTTGGGAACTCACTAGCAACTTCTTAGTGGGTCACCAATCCTAGGATTTCTCTAGCCCAAACTCGCTTAACTTCGGAGTTCTGATGGACTCCGAAGCCAGTGAGCTCCCAAAAGGCCTCATACTAAATGGAGGTGGGCATGTACATATAAGGCACATCACCCCCTATTCGTTGGTCGATGTGAGATGTCAAAATCCACCCCACTTAAAGGGAACCTGGCGTCCTCGCCGGCACATCCGTACTGAACAGCAAAGTGGCTATTATACCATTTTATCACATCTCGGACCGACTCCGCCGTAGCATGATATTGTCCACTTTGGGCCACGCCCTCACGGTTTTGTTTATGGGAATTCACGAGCAACTTCCCATTGAGTTACCCATCTTGAGATTGCTCTAGCCCAAACTCGCTTAACTTCGGAGTTTTGATAGACTCCGAAGCCAGTAAACTCCCAAAAAGCCTCATACTAAATGGAGGTGGGCATGTACATATAAGGCACATCACCCCCTCTCCGTTGATCGATGTTGGATGTCACACGGTGAACTATGAGAGAGGAGAGAGAGATCATGGTGGATTCCGTTGAAGAGATCAGAAGCAAATATCCAATGATTGCGATTGGATCGGAGTCGGAGTCGGAGAGTTTAAGGAAGCAGAGTTTGTATGATTGTATCAGTGACGAAGGAGCATATAACAGCTTTTTGTTAATGGAATGAAATAAAAAATGGCAATAGTGAATTAAAAAATTGTAAAACTGAATAAAAAATATAAAAAAATATTTTAATATGTGGCTTTAGTCAAGCACTGCACCAAACGCTTCACTATTCTTATTCTGCTTAGTCCATGCCAAGCCAATCCAGCTTAATCTCTGAAACTAGTCCAATCAGAGCTAGTTCGCCGTAACAAACGGGGCTATATTGCGTTGGACTTTGTCTCCCTTCTTTGTCCTTTAAGACGCTTACAAATTCACCTATGGTTCCATGAATTTTCCATAAAGCTAGATCAAGAATTGACATGCCACCGATTAGGTTTAGGGTACAATTGAATAGGAAACTTGTGACAATTTTTTACTTTATTGATCTCTAGAAACAATGTCCTTGGGATCTTATTTTTCAGAGTGTTAAATTTCATGACTTTACATAAATGATGAGTGATGCAAAGGTTAATAATTTATGTTGGCATACACTATTTAGTCTAAAAGAAACTGAAACTTTTACAGTATGACTTATGGAAGTAAAAAGTCATGAATAAGAAGCTCTATGCACAATATGTCCAATGTGATTCTAGTGAATGTAACTTTTGGTGCCTCTGTTGTTTTGTAAATTGTTAATCTTTGTCAAACTGATTCGAGTTTTGTTAATCAAATTAAGAAATGGAGAGTTGCATAAAATTCGAACCAATGTATCTATTCCTATCTATGAAGCACGGATATAGATACGGATACGGTAATACGATACGACACGATACGGCAGTACGTAAAATCTCTTAAAACAAGGATACGATACGCCATAAATACGGCAATAAAAATATATAATGTAAAACATATTTTAACATGAAAATATCGAATTTCAAGTGCATTCAAGTGTTAGAGTTATATTAATTGTTTCAATTACAGGCAAGCTCTTCTTATTCATCAACTTTCAACTAAATCTTTGTTTCTTATTAATTTTCTCTTATAAATTTCTCATTTGAAAGTATAAAGGTATCCTAAAAGTCGAATATTTGTAGCCGGCGAGTATCCGAGAGTATCCGACAAGTATCGTATTCGATAAAATATCAAATACGAAATACGCGACTAAACTGAGGTATTCATGCTTCATAGATTCCTATAGTCACATAGTATTCATTTGGAGTCCAATACGTGTCCCCCGTTTTCACTTTTAACTTTTACATTCTGGTATTCATTCCATTGAAATTGATTGGACATTTCACTTTGTTTTTAATTCCAAGACGTATTTACATAGACAGATCCATGACTTAAGGTCATCGGCTAGTTCCCTTTTTCAGTTTCTTTTTTTGGCGTTTTAAAAGGTGCATAGCATGCAACTTGTGACCCTTAAGCAACTCCGAAAGTCATGGTTTCTTCCATGTCAAACGAAATTGAATAACTGTGTGTGGTGGGTAGAATATGCATGTGTAATACCTATATGGACTTATTGATATATCATACCTGTGTAATGGATTCACTGCTAGAGAATAAAAATGTTTTGACTGCTATATGGACTTATTAGCCAAGTTAAGGAAGGTTGGGATTGAGTAGAGCATATGTTCAATAAGTGGGCTTGGAAAGAATACAAGTAAACTCATTTTTGGTCAGTGATTTAAACTGATGAAATGTTGGACTACTCTAGCAATATTTTAGACCATATGATTTATATCTTAATCCTGTAAAGTGGAAATAAGTAAACTAATCAATACAAGGTTGGGCATAACTTAGCCAACAAAGTCAACACATCATTTGAACTTTGGTTGCCCATAACTTGGCCAAATGGGCGGCGCATGGTTGTAAATTCTTATGAAACTGCTCAAGTGGACTATATTCCTTCTGTTGTTTTGCCTGATGTGGAATATATGGGTTCTTCTTCTACTTGCTTGTCAATAGTTCTTTATAATTAAAAATCAAGATATAACTATTACTTTAATAGAAATCTTGGTTCAGAACTCCATCTTTAAAAAAAGAACGAATTTTACATGAATAATGTATTGACAACCAAAAACGGACGTCGTGTTATTTTTCTTTCTTTTTTTCAATTATAAAGAACTATTGACTAAAACAAAAATAGTTATTGTTTTAATCAAAAGGACAATACAACCACCCTAACACATGCCTCTGTTTTTTTTTTTTTTGGCCATTGCCCTAAAACATGCCATTGAATAGATGATTATCTAGGAATGGTTTTTGACGAGCTTCTGACATAGAAATAGTACTACTAAGAGTTTGAGTTCAATTTAGAGAAGTGGGACGTGCACGATCGTTCTTCAGTTATTCTACATACATTCCGGGAATGATCAAAATGATAAGTTCGAGATGAATTGGTTATTTTGCATTTGGAACTCAAACTTCAAAAAAATACCAACTGCTTTGGTCACGAACACAACTAGGTAAGCAAGAATCCAAATAATTTTAAGCAACAAATACAAATAACTTATTACTAATTACTAGCATTAGACACATTTTGTGAAATAGTCTGGCAGTCGAGAAAGACTTACATAGAATAGGTTTTCCGTCATGTGGTGTTCTAGTTCAATAATATATTGTCATGTATTCATTTTCTTCCATATAACAGTGTATTATTGTACTAGGACGTCACAATAACAGTGAACTAGTTATATATAAGTTGCCCTTATGGTGGTTTAGTATATGCTGCTAGCCGAGTCAGTCAAGTGATCATAACTAAATGATTTAGACTCGCACCAGGACATTTGTGTGGTTTACGAAGACCATGATTAAATTGACTGGTCATTTTTCTTTCATATGTTCAAGTTTGTCCTTGAAAATGATTTTCCTGATTGTAGTAATGGTTTTAAATAACTTTTTGATCGACCAAAAAATAAAACAAATTTTTGAGAAATTTTTTAGGATGTAACACCACTGTTATAACATATTATTTATTTATTAATAACATAATTTAAAATAAATCACATAATAATATTTGGATTAATAGCTATAAACTAGATCAGAATCATTCTCAACGAGTCCGTAAGAAGTGGGGATAGATTAACTGTTAAATGAATGTAACCATTAATGGTTAGATTCGTGTAAGCATGAAATGCTTGTAAGCATTCTAGCCGGATCCTAAGAAGCGATCCCATTTTTTTCATCAAGTCAAGGTAGAGACCAAAGGTCTTGATCGACCGATCTCGTAGAACAACTCAAAAGATAAAGAAGTATCGCTAATATCTTCATGCTCGTTCCAAGTTTGAAGTACCATTTGTACAAATAAAAATCCCCTCCGTTACATGATTTCTTCTTCATATAAATATATACAGAATCTATAGAGGTACATTTTGTGCAACAACCCTTCCGTGCCACTCTCGTCGTAAAGTAAAGCTAGCTTCATGGTATTGTAGCTAGACTCGAAATTATTTCCATCTTATATAGTTTTGGCCTTTATTGGTCCTGATTTTCTATTAGGGCGTTGGAGTTTGTCATTAATTGGCAAAAGTCTATAATTGACACAATTAACTAACACAAATAAATTGGTATTATTATCCACGATGTCGTTCTCCAAGACTCATTTTAATCTTTCTTCAGGTTAATGACATTATCCTTTCCATTAAAAAGAACACATCAAATTTTAGATAAGGGATAATACTTGTGTTCTCCTATGAGGGAATACACATATCCCACTTTTTTTTAATAATGTATATTCAACATATAAATTTCATGATCGGAATCACTCAGTTTTTTAATGACACATTCAACCCGGATATCCCAAAGGATACCGAAATTGAGGCATGATGGCCGACACCTCGGAGGGTGACAAAAGCCATGTCATGTAGATAAAGTGAAAAACTCTTATTAAAATAAAACCAGAGCCTAGAATTATTGAAACTAAGTGTAAGAGTGCGAAGAAGTATGGGTAGACCCCTTAATACACAACATGAAATGTTCAAAGCATGGTTAAAGTGCAGAAAAGAAAGTACGAATTATTCCCAGCCTGAGTAGGATGGATGAAACATACTAGCGGAAGAGGAAAATCCTACATTTATCTGGTGAGGAAGTTGTAAACACTAGAACTGTCTCGCTTGCCCCAAGTCCAGCTACTAAGTTCTGGAGAGGGGCAAAACAGAAAGTGTGAGTGGGCAAAAATAATCATTTCTAAAACTTTTGCGTTTCGTAACATAAGTAACTCTTCTTTGAAAAACCTGTATAATTTTCCAAAAATATACTACGTATAGTATGGAAACTGGCAAAACAGTATAAGGGCACAACTACCAAAATATGAGTAAAACCAATTATCACAACATAATACCGTAAACTCATCAACATATGCAGACACACAAGCCCATGCAAAAAGTAGCAACATGGAACAGACTGAGTGTAATAGATATATGCTCAATACTACGATCACGTGAAGCTGGCGCTAATCGCATCACATACGAGTCCTAGCTGCCTAATGCAGGCTAGCACCTACAATGGATCCAACGTGAGCATAACGATGCGGATGTAAACATACACGTGAAGGCTGATCTTGACCTGAATGAGTACTAAACACGAGGTGAATACATGCATGATGAGCAAATAAAATACATATGATCATGCCATCACAATTTCACAAATCTCAATATAATATTCTTTATGCTTAAACTCTTAAGTAAAAGCATGGCATGATAAAAAATAATTCACCAAACCCATAGTGGGAAATAATATAAATAATATAAGTTTCTCAAACCAAAGCCCACTCACTGATATGTAGTTGGGTCGTAGCCGCCTTGCCTTGCCTGATCCCTGTACTCCTCGTGGTAAGTCTTACCTATATGAGATATCACTATAGTAATGATTAAACTCATAAATGTTACTAATTAAACTAATTAACATCAGTTAACCCTTGTTTGCTTAACACGGAGGTCCGAAAGACTTCGAAAAATATCATACGTACTGCCCTTAGGTAGTACACGTCGTCACGAGTCGCCACGAATTTACAGAAGTCAAAAAAGTGGTCCCACGCGTCCCCACGAGCGGCTTATGCGCACCTCACGCAGGGTCAAACCAAGCCGGTTAAACTAACGGCGTTAGTTGACACCGTTAGATTTAAAGGAAGATTTCGGTATCTCCGTTAAATCTAATCGAATATTCCTAATGATGTTAAATGAATATACCTGAGAATATTCCTGGTCTGGACCGAATTTGAACTGTTGCTGACGTCACTATCCGATTTGGACCGAGTTCAGGCCGGTCTAAACCAGTCGCCGCTGCAACTCCTACCGGCGCCGCCGTCCAAAACTAGCCGGTTTCTGAAAAGTTTTCAAAACTTCAAAACTTGTTCATTTCTCAACCATTTTACACGATCCTTATGTCAAAATGAAGCTTGAGAGAAGGAGAATAAGATTATACCTATTTGGAGTTCGAAAAGTTGTCGGAAATGGCCGAAAATTGGCCGGAAAGTCTCAGAAGTCCGATCTACTCCAAAACACGACCAATTCACACGATTTTAGTATGAAAATTCATCTACTCAACACAAGGAAGCTAATAGTGATGGTTAGAAACCTCACCTTAGTCAAAATTTGCGAGAAACTCATCGGAGAAGCTCAATTCTTTCATGTGCTATTTCCGTCAAATGGCGGGAAGTTTGGGCAATCGGTTTGCACAGTTGAACTCAGTGAGTTACGACGAACAAGATGGTGGTGGTAGCTTGGCTTGATTCGAAGAAAGTGGCCTGGGCACTATGCGCACTGTGCAAGTTTTCACAGGGAGAAGAAAAAGAAAAGAGTTAGGAAGAAAGAGAGTGTCTGAGAGAAAAAGATAAGAGAGATTTTTTCTAAATTAAGCAGGAGACAACGGGGTCCCTCAAGACACATAGTCCAAAACACCAAAACGGGAAATAAAAATCTTCCCGAAACCAAACACCGTGGGTGCAAAAATTACAATTTTGCCTCCGAATTAAAATGTACGTAACGTTTCCGTTACACGTCAGATTTTCGTCTCGTTCGCGCTCACACGTTCGTAGGAAGGAGTACTACAAGAATATGACAAGTAAGAATTTAAAATTAAAAAAGAGTTCAAACGTCCACGTAGGACTTCCACTTAGCCCGTTCAGGGGCATTTTGGTAAATTCACAAGTTTAGAAAATAAAATACAATAAAATTAAGGATGGGTCGTTACACTTAATCTTCAATTGAAAATCATCCCTACAAAAAATATTTGAATCAGAGATCGCTTAGTCATCCAAATGTATGAAACAAATAGACGATGAGTACCAAGTAATATATTCATGATGATCCGTCCATTTATTTGATACATTTGTATGATTAAACGATTTCCAATTTGAATAATTTTTTCGTACGAATGATCTACAAATGAAGATTAAGAAACTGAATGGTTCTAATTATGGAGTTTATACGATGGAGATACATTATTCGCAAAAGGTGGAATAAGTGCATTCCTCCATTGGGAGGAACGCAAGTATTAAAAGGACCAATTTTTCTCATTTGTTGATATGGATATAAAATTTTATGATTCCTTGTAGAATTTAAGAGCATATCTAATGTTAGGGGTGGGCAAAAAAACCGAAGAACCGAGAAACCGAACCAAACCGAGGCCTAAAAAACCGAAGAAAACCGCCAGTCGGTTTCGATTTCGGTTTTGGTACCCCAGGGAACCGGACCGAACCGACCGAACCGAGGTATTATAAATATATATATATATATATTTTTTTTTAATGTGTCAATTTTTAATTGGTTGAAGGTAGGTTCTATTATCCTATATTAGAACATGTTACACTGAATCACAACTTAAGCAATTTTAGGAATTAGGGTTTCTGGTTTCATTTCTCTTCTTTGTCTACGACTCTGCCTAGTGCCTCTTTCAGACTTCTCTCTCTGCCTCCCTCTCTTCTCCAGTTCACGGCCTCCCTCTCAGTTACTCTCTCCGCCTCCCTCTCTTCTCCGTTCACAGCCACGCCACCACGATCTGTCTCCCTCTCTCAGTACCTCTCTCCGCGTCCCTCCCTCTCCGTTTACTGCCACAACCCACGAATGTGAGTAGATTTACAGTCCTTTTTCTTGATACCAATGTCATTTCCCGAATAGAATTAGAATGTGTTTTATGATTAGGATTTTGACTGTTTCTGTATTTTTTGGAAAATTGTTGTTTCAGCAATTTGGCTCGCATTCAGATTTGGCTCTTTGAACAGAAGGACACCTCAGGATTGAAGGCCGAATTATTATGAGTTTGTTTGCTTTTCTTTGTTTTTTTCATAAACGAAATTTCAATTATGCTCCACTATGGTATATAATTTTTTTGGTGTTGATGTTGCTGCAGTCGTACTAGCGTAAAATGAGTTCTGTATTTTTTTTTGGCATATGGATAATAATTTATGTTCTCTTATTTATCTGCTCAAGTTGTGAATTTGTGTCTTGTTTCTTCGATATCTCTAATTGATCTGCCCAAGTTGTGAATTAATGTCTTGCTTCTTCCATATGATAAGTTTAAACAAGAAACTGTTAATTTTGGTAGAAGTAGTGGTCAATTTAATTGTTTCATTGAGTGGTTCTAATTGATGTCCCTTCCGTAGTTCTTATTTGCTTGTATAATTTAGTATGTGCTGTAATTGATTCTATTGTACATTTGAGTTGTTAAGGTTACACAGTAATGGATGGATTGGTGTTTTCGGCTTTTCTTGATACCAATGTCATTTCCCGAATAGAATTAGAATGTGTTTTATGATTAGGGTTTTGACTGTTTCTGTATTTTTTGGAAAATTGCTGTTTCAGCAAGCTCGCATTCAGATTTGGCTCTTTGAACAGAAGGACACCTCAGGATTGAAGTTCGAATTATTGTGAGTTTGTTTGCTTTTCTTTGTTTTTTTCATAAACGAAATTTCAATTATGCTCCACTATGGTATATAATTTTTTTGGTTGGATCCTCATAGTCGGTTTACTATGTTTATCTGGATACTTTTACCATGCTTGTTTGATTCTCGGCACGAGGATAATATGCTTGTTATTTATTCATGCTTAAACTTTTTATCATAGAATGTATGTGTATGTGTGTATGCGCCTATGTTAAATATGTTTTATTTTCTATTGGGTAGATGGAAAATGAATCACAAAAGGTCCCTATTAATGCATCTTCTTGTTGCGGATCGACATCATCGCCCTCGCCCTCACCCTCACCCTCACCCTCACCCTTACCACAAGTCCCCATTAAGGCCCCTACCCTCACAACCACAAGTAGTCGTCCACCATTAGTTTCAAGTAAAGGTCGTCCACCTTTGCCTTCGAGTGATGGTCGGACACCTTTGGCTCCGGGTCAATGGGTTTTAACAAAGGAGAAATCAATTGTGTGGAGCCATTTTGAAAAATATTTGCAAGATGAAGAGGTGGTGGACAAAGATGGGAACAAGTTTGTAGTCCAAAAAAAAAGAGGTAGGTGCATTCATTGCGGCCAAACCTATGCGGCGGATCCTAGTTCAAATGGGACAACTAGCATGAAGAAACACATTGATGTTTGTCCCTCTAACCCGGCGAGAATACAAGATAAAAGGCAAAAGACTTTGTCTTAGGACCAAACTCGTCTAC
This sequence comes from Gillenia trifoliata, assembly GCA_018257905.1. Taxonomy (NCBI): domain Eukaryota; kingdom Viridiplantae; phylum Streptophyta; class Magnoliopsida; order Rosales; family Rosaceae; genus Gillenia; species Gillenia trifoliata. Next base: position 12,910,708 of record CM031086.1, read on the forward strand.
AATCTAGGGGCTGTACTAAGGATGATTGTATCAAAGCTTGTGTTGAAATGGTAGTGCTTGATGAGTTGCCATTTAGCTTTGTGGAAGGTAGAGGGTTTAGGCGTTTTTGTGAAGTTGCTTGTCCCTTTTTCCAAGTGCCATCCCGTAGGACAGTTGTGAGACATTTTATGAGTGTGTATGATGAAATGAAAGCCAACTTAAAAGGTCAATTAGCATCACATAGAATTTGCCTCACAACAGACACATGGACAAGTTGTCAACAAATTAACTACATGGTCATCACCGCACACTTCATAGACGATGACTGGAAGTTGCACAAAAGAGTCTTAAACTTTTGTGTCATAGCTAACCACAAAGGCAATTCAATTGGAAAACTCCTTGAGCAATGTTTGCATGAGTGGGGTTTGGAGAAGATTCTTACTATCACCGCCGATAATGCCTCTTCAAACACAAAAGCAATTGACTACTTGAGGAATAAGATGAAGCATTGGACAAATGCCAAACTTTTTTTGGGGGGTAAGTACATGCATGTTAGGTGTTGCGCTCATATTGTGAATTTGATAGTTGGAGACGGCTTGAAAGTTTTAGGAAATTCTATTTTGGCAATTAGGAATGCAATCAAGTTTGTGAGATCATCTCCTCAAAGGTTGGAGTATTTCAAGAGTGTTATTAAAAGAGAGAAAATTGAGTGTAAGGGTCTTGTGGTGTTAGATGTCCCAACTAGGTGGAATTCCACCTATTTGATGTTGGATGCCGCAATGAAGTTTGAAAAGGCATTTACGGAAATGGCGAATGATGAGGTAGATAACTCATTTGTGGCTTGGTTTGGTGACGATGACCCGGAAGCAAATCGGGGAGATGTCGAAGAAGTGATATATAGCAAGAGGGTTGGCCCTCCAAATCAAGAAGATTGGCTCAATGCCAATGTCTTTGTCCACTTTTTGAAGGTGTTTTATGATATGACATTGAAAATGAGTCTCTCTTTACATCCGGCGGTTCATGAAAATTTTCATGATTTGGTCACCATTAATAGAGAGATAAATCGTATGATTGCACTTGAAGAAGATATGGAGATGTATGAAACCGAGGCGCAAGTGGTCTTGAGTGAGATGGCACGTGGCATGAAGGGTAAGTTTGATAAGTATTGGGGGGATCTTGACAAAATAAATCAATTGTTGTTAGTGGCGCTTGTGCTTGATCCACGAAACAAGATGGGATACCTTTCCCTTGTCATGCGTCTCATTGGTGTAGATGATGAGCGTATTGCTAAGAAGCAAGCGGAAGTCAAAGCCCTTTTAATGAAGCTTTATGATGAGTATGCTACTCCACCACCATCCGAAGGTTCTAGTTCTATCACTAGTAGCAATATTAGTGCCACTACTTCGACTACTTCTACTATTACTACTTGTAGAAATATAGGTTCGGCGGGGGATGATATTCGAAGCTCTTGGGCAAAACAAGCGGCATCACAAAAGCATGTCATATTGGTGCATGAAATTGATGAGTATTTGAATGACCCTCTTGTAGATCCCGAAGTAGAGAAGTTTGATATTTTGAATTGGTGGAAATTGAATGGGGTAAAATATTCGGTATTGGGGAAAATTGCAAAAGATATCCTTGCAATTCCGGTATCAACAGTAGCTTCGGAAACATGCTTTAGCACTGGAGGGCGAGTCGTCAATGCATTTCGTGCTTCATTGACTCCTAAGATGGTGGAGGCCTTAATTTGTACTCAAAATTGGTTAAGGTCCGATGACATATCCTCTTTGGAAAATGCACCAACAATTCAAGAGATGGAGTTTTATGAAGACATTGAATTAGGTACATTTCTTTTTTGCCTATGCATAGCATTTGAGTTTTTTATATTTTTCATTTTATGGTTTCTTGCATTTATAATTTTGTTTAAAATTTTATTTGCAGAAATTCTAAGTGCATCGAACAAAGTTTCTCCTGCTACATTTCAATGATTTCAAACATGTAAGTAGTGCAGTTGCATCGAACTCGCTTTTCATGATTTTCCAATAGTTGTTTTATACTTTTTCCGTAATCTCTGAGTGCTGGTGCTGTGGAATTTATCATATGCCATGATGCTGATATATGGTTTAGGTGCTGGTGCTGTGCAATCCACTTTGAGTTCCAATTGTTGCTGATGCATATTAGAAAGGTTGATTTGCTGAGCCATTAAATGATGCTGCTGCTGTTGTTGTTGTTGTTGTTGCTGCTGTTGCTGTTGCTCTTGTTGCAGGTTTAAAAGACTATTATGCTGGCTTAGTAACCTCTGTTGTTGTTGCTGCTGCTGCATATCCCCGACATTATTTTGTTGTCCAATCATCTGATTCTGGGACAAGTTTGGAGCAGTTGGCTGTTGCACCATAAGTGGCGGCTGCTGCTGCTTACATTGCAAACATGTGTATATTGTTATATGGAATGATATTCCTCTCTCTCTCCACTGCCTTTAAGAGGGGAGCCAAATTTTGAGTGTTTTAAGATTTGCTTTCAAGTGCACTGAGCATGTTAGTTACATACTTATCGAAATGTGTTGTATTTGGATTTCTGCTTACATTGATCGAATCTGTATGTTTTAGAGTTTTGTTTGCTTGCATTTGTAATTGCTTGATTGGTTAAGTAATGGGTGGCCACAACTAAGGCCCAAAACATTGTTTTACTGGTTGACTGATAAGGCCAAAACTAAGGCCCAAAACATGATTTTTTTTTAAAAAAAATTACATTAATTGGGCCCAAAATTGCAAGGCCCAAAACAGGCCCAAACCGAAACCGAACTGGAACCGAACCGAAGTACACCGAAACCGAACCGACCGGTTTCCACAAAAAAATTTCGGTTTTCAAACCGAACCGAACCGACACTGTTCATTCGGTTCGGTCCTCAATTTATGTCCAATTCGCACCGAACCGAACCGCGCCCACCCCTATCTAATGTGTTGGGCAAAGAATGGAGGCTAGAGGCAAAATGATGATATAGCCTACCAATATTTTTTTGGTTCTAGTGGTGAAGGGCTAAAGACTAGGATTCTAAATGTTAAGTGGGTCTCACGCTGATTGAGGCTAGTTTGGCCTCGCAAGGTGCTTAGGCTTCAATTTGACTAGACAAATTTTGTTGAGCTAGAAGTTTTTTCAATTGAATATGAGACACCCAAAGTTTTGAAAAAAATTGAAAGACAGATATACCCCTTGGTAAAATAACCCAAAAACCCAATTAAATATTTCAGAATAAAAAATAAAGAAATTAACATTTTTTTTTGTTGTTGGAATAAAGAAATTAACAATAAAAAAAAAAAAAAGGAGGCGAGGTCTCCGTCTATCTCCATTGTTGAGTCCGTTCACTATCGCTTCTGTCACCCCTATCTCCCCGGCATCACCTCATCCTCCTATCTCGACTCCCCAATCCCCATCCCCTCACCCGATCCCTTCATTTTCACATTCTGAATCTCCACAACTATCAAGCTTCATGCCCAGCAACAATACTACTCAAATCCCTTCATGACATCCCCATCGATCGAACCTGGAATAACCTTCATGCCCAACACAATACTGCCCAAACCCCCTTATGATAATGACACCTCCATCGAATCTGGAATAGCAAAGTTTGTTTTTCTTTTAGTTTTAAATTTCCTTTTAGTAGCTTTTAAGTTTCATTTTTAATAAAATAAAGTATTTATTCTATATATATCTATATAAAAGAAGAAACCAAATTTGGTAAAACATTCATAATACTAAAAATGTCCCTCTCTTCTTACAATTTAAAAAAAAAAAATCATTTAAATCATTTTTTAAAACTTTTTTTAAATCATATACTGTATTTTTTTTCAAATAAAATTAAATATTTAAAAATTAATAAAAAATAAACTTAAAAAGAGCAAACTGTCACACACATTAGTAATTTATTAAGAGTTAGGTTTGATATATTTGCAAAGATAGTGTGGTGTCCAAAGAAACTTAATAATGAAACATGGGTGACCAAAAAAGTTGGATGTCCGGATACCATTTTTGGGTGTCAAAAAGAACCAGGGTCAAACTTCAATGGTACGTACTGTTGAGTGGTTTAAGATTCATTTGGAGCTCACCGCAAATTAATCTGGACCATTCAATGGCCGTACCATTGAATAGTACGTACCACTGAAGATTTTTTCAAAGAACGACTCAAAAAATAATATGTTTACTAGCCCAGCAAAATTTGCTTAGTCAAATTGAAGTTTAGACACCTTACAAGGCCAAACTAGCCCAGTCCAAGTCTTGGGCAGCGTTAGACCCACTTAATATTTAGTATTCTAGCCTTTGGCCCTTCACCAGTAGAACCAAAAAAAATATTAGTAGGCTATATCATTGTTTTGAGGAACTAGATTTTGCCCTTAGCTTACCGCCCTGGCCCAACACATTAGATATGACATTAGTTTTTTTAAGAATTTTTTTAGTTTTGTGATCAAGTGAATTTTTATTCAATAAAAAAGAGTGGATGAGGGATAAGTTTGTTAAGATATAAGGGAACTTGATCTTAAGTTTCTCATCAGCAGTTTCATTAGATATAATACAATTTGTAAGTTTGTAATAAGAAATGTAGAAAACCTAGATCATTATTGGGCTAAACTTATTTTGAAGATAGAAAGCTCCGTTCGGCCCAAATAAGGATGGACTTCATGGTCTTGGGTTTGCCCAGCGAACTGCCAAGTTGCCAACAAGTGTAAGTTGCATTTTCCTCCTTTTGGGCTCTCACAAAACACATATCAATCTCCTGATTGCATTTTATACCAGGGATATTGAGGAAACGAGGAAATATAACTATAGCCTTGCCAACTTCTTTTATGACTATTAACTCGACACAAAATGATATCTTGATCAAGAATTCATGTGCTTAATGTCATTCGTTAGAAATCAGACAGCGCGCCGGACGTCCGCTAAATTCGCGACGATGCCCCGTCAGTGGCGGATCTAGCAATTTTTTCTTGGGTGGGCGAAATATAAAAGCTTCCAAGATAACAAAGACTTTTTAAAAGTTAAACAATACAATTATCATTCAAACCAAACGTCCACGACGAGTTTTCATATCATGAAAACGTTTCATGATGGTTTCGTTATCAATACAAGCAAAAACATTTTTCTCAATGTAAACAAGCAAGCTATCACTCAACCATTGATCTCTCATTTTGTTGCGAATGGGACTTTTGATAATTTTCATAGCAGAAAAAGCTCTCTCCACTGAAGCAGTTGCAACCGGTAACACTAAAGCGAATGTAATAAGCTTATACACATGATTATGTGTTTTATGTCTCCCTGTCTCCACTATTTTTTGTGCAAGATCACCAATTCCTTCCAATTGAGAAAACTCATTACTCATACACACATCTTGAAGTCCCAGGTCTGCAGGAAGATTAGCTAAGATTTCATCTATTTTCGGTTTCTTGGAACTACCCGGATTAGTCGAACTACTTAGTGGTAGCATTGGTCTCTTAACTAAAAACCTCTCCAGCGTTTTTGGGTGGGCAAAAATGGATCCAGTAGGCTAAAATTTTGTGCTATGGGTGAGCAATTGCCCACCTTTGCCATAATGTGCATCCGCCAGTGTGCCCTGTTCAGGAAGCATGCCTGCGAGAAGCGCAGTGAGCTCCTTTCTGTCTCTGATGGGTAAAGATACCCGTAGGACCATTCCAGCAAGCTATTGCTCTGTGGAGTTTCCTTAGGCAGCCACCGACCTACAATTATCCTTAAACTTCCGTGCTTGGTGGAGAATAAGTGAACAAAGGTACGCTCGCTTGCTATCTTTCAAGTCAGCCCATTAAGAACTTGATAAGATAACAGGTATGACACAGAAACGACACAAACACAATCTTTTTGTCAGGTTTAGACATTAGGCATGACAATTTCTTGCATGACCCGTTGACCTAACACGAAACGATGTGACCTGCCAAGGTTAGCTTGAAATAAAGTTGTTTGACCTTTTCGGTCCATAATCTTGGCTCTGGGGGCTACCGTATTCATTGCTTTACAACAAATACGATAGACCACAACAAGATTCTGAGACCCTTGGTCAATATCATAATCTTGTGTATGTATGCTTAAAGAAAGGGCTTTCAAGACACCAGGGTCAGTTAAAGAGACAGAAAAATTGGGATAACAGTTAAAATATACAGGTCCTTCACTAAGGGAGGATTCAACTAATCCTAGCATAGAGTCTATATATTTTTAGTGTCGTTTGTCTCTTAGACTAACAAGTATTGAGGTGTCCAAACCTGTGCGTGTTATCGGTTTCACCGCTACCTGTACCAAACCAATATGCAAATAATTGTGCCCTCTAGTCAAGGCTTTATTAATCTGTCTTTGTGCTATCATAGAGAAATCAGCAGATGCATCAGTAACAGATACGGTTCTTTCAACCGTTTTAATTGCATAATCAGAGCGAAATTCAAAAGTACCTTTTTTGTAAATGTCATAGATGGGTACCTTAGGAATATTCCAGTTCTCTAGATCTTTTTCGATGTTGAAGATAGTTGTTTCTTCTGTGTTATTAACTCTCATAACACTTGGGCTACACTCGCTAGTCGAGCACTCCCCATTACTGGTAGACCTCTTGCTAAACGATCTGTATAAACCTGTTCATCTTGATTGAGTGTTTTCGTTCGGAGGTACCGGAGTTTTGTTATCTGTGGCGATTTGCAATGTAAGACCCGTGTTAAGCCGTGTGAAGGCGTTGAGGGCAGTAGAGAGAGATGGTAATTGGGGAGGGTGAGTGCCGGACAAGGGAGATCAGTGCGGTGGGCGTGGGTAGCCATTGCCCAGTTATAACTTATATGTTCTTGTTTTCCTTTCAGTTCGAGTTTTATACTCCATTTTTCATTTTTTAAATGAAATTTATTTTTAAAATGAAATTTATTTTTCTAATAGTTGAAATTACGAAAATATCCATGCTACCTCGTCAAGACAATTTTCATGTTTTATGACTGAATGAATGTCACATTCCGGATCGACTCCGCCGTAGCACGATATTGTTTGCTTTGGACCACACCCTTATGGTTTCGTTTTTGGGAACTCACGAGCAACTTCCCAGTGGGTCACCCATCATGGGATTGCTCTAGCCAAAACTCGCTTAACTTCAGAGTTCCGATGGAATCCAAAGCCAGAATTTATAAGGCACATCTGATACAGCCCGTCCCAGAATTTATAGTAGTTTATTCTCGAAAGTGTTAAATGACCAAAATGCCCCTGGTTGGGCAATGGTTGACTTTTGGTTGACTTTCGTGTCATGATACGTACGACCATTTTCTTAACATTTTCTTGTTGTACTCATCGATACGAGTGCGTGGACGCAAACGGAACAAAATTTGGAGTTCGAACGAAGGTTCTACGGGACGTTAATCTCAAGGGCATTCTCGTAATTTTGATGAGAGCGGTATTTTGTAGCTGGGTGTTGGATCCAGTGGGACCCATCCACTGTAATTCATTCTCTCTCTCTGCATTCTCTCATTTTCTCATTCTTTCCCATTCCTTTCTCCCTCTCCCGAGCTACACACTAACCTTGGTGGCTCTGCCACCTTTCCCGCCAAACCAAGCCACCAAACATTCACCACCGTGACTTCCCTCTCTCGTGAACCTATCCTCAACCTTTGTTTCGTGGAAATTGAACGGTAAGCACCAAGTCTCGAGTTCTACATGGAACCGATTTCACATCAAGTTTCATGACGATCCCGACCTTGGTAAGCTTCACGATGACCACTAATCTCTTCCTTATGTTGAGTAGTTGAAGGTTGGTGTATTGCATGTTTGTTTTGGGTGAGAAATGGTTCTGATTGAATGCAGAAAACCTTTGCCCAATTTTTCGGTGAAAGTAACTATGGCCGACGAGGAGATTCCCACCAAATGGCTAGGAATCGATCCTCGAGGGCGGTACCAATGACTTTGTCTCAACTCCACGACCTTGAACATGCTTTTAAAACCGACAACAGAGCAGTGGCGGAGGCGCGGCGACCATTGGAAGAATCCAGGCCAAAATCCCCAAATTTCGGCTGGAGTTGCAGGGTGCTGACGTCAGCGAACCCGGTCTAGGCCGATCATGACGTCAGCAAGTCGGTTCAGACCGGTCCAAACCCAGTTGGACCGGAAATATTCCAAAGGTATATTTCTTTTCCTAACTGACGGCTTAAACGAAATATTCTCTAACGCCGTTAGAATATTCCGTCAAACCCTGAAATATTCCGTTAAAGTTAACGGAGCACCGTTAACTTTAACAGCGCGTGTAACCCTCGCGTGACAGCGCGTGGGACCTCACAGCGGCGCGTGACGGCGTGTGCGGCAGTGCACGGCTGCCCGGGGGGCGTATTTGAGTTTTCGGACACCAAAACTCTTATTTTGAGTTAAGTACTCCGTATTCTTCGTAGTTTTCGATTAGTTTATTAAATGTGGTTGTTTTACTTTAGGAGTGACAACCCGAGGAGTACGGAGAGTGTACAAGTAAAGCAATTACGGCTACGGTCGCTGTGAGTAGGCCTTTCTTTCTAAAATTATATCTTATATATGTTTGTGAAATGAGATTTACGTTTATGCTTTGAAACGAATCTTGGACTTGCCTTATTACCTTACTTGGTTTTAGAAACTCAAATGTTTTAGCATATTATTGGTATTTCGAATAGGGTATTGTGAATACCATTTTAGAATGTTTTTACTACTAGCCTTACTTGAGAAACGTTATACTTTATACTATACCCCATTTTAAGATACGAGACTTTACCTGTAGCATGTTTTCATACCCGCTCAATTAGGATTGCTTACACGGTGTCTATAATACTATTCGGGGCCAAGACCAACTTCACGTGTATGTTCACACTGCACCGACACGCTCACATTGGATCCATCGTAGGTGCCAGCCTGTTCTAGTTGCCTTGGCATCTAGAACTCGTTGTGACGCGTTTAGCGCTAGCTTCATGTGTATGTAGTACTCGAGCGTAGATTATTACACCCAGTCTGTTCATGGCAAAATATCTCTGCATAAGCTCGTGTGTTTGCACAGGCTACTAAGCGTACCACTAAGCGTACCATGTTGTTATCTGTGATTTTATGTTATACATGCTTTCACTGATGCCATGGAGCCTTATGTTATTCTTGGGTTTCACGTTTTGATTTCCACATGTTGATTACTGTTAAAGGATTTTTCGGAGTTTATGGTTATTCACCTGTTTTGGAAAATAACTGACTTTCCACATTTACACTGTTTTTCATACCTACTATATAGTATGGTTTTGAGAATTATTACGGATTTTTACAGCGAGGGGTTAGTATTTTTGGAAAAGCAAAGTTTTAGAAAAATTATTGTTTTTGCCCACTCACACTTTTCTGTTTTGCGCCCCTCCAGGTTTTAGTAAGCTTTGGAGCTTCTAACGTCGGGACGCGGTGGCATGTTTTCTCCTCAGTGTAGGAAATCTTTTCCTAGTAATCATAGTTACTTAATACTTTTCATTCTGTAAATTTAGTTCCTTTGTTATTATTCTTTTTGGTTCACACACACTTCTGCGCACTCACCTTTATTTTATTCAAATTTCTCTTTATTACTTTAAATTACTCTTCATTTCTTCAAATGGCTTTCGTCACCTCACGGGGTGTTGGCCAGCACCCGTCGATTTTTGGGTGTCCACTTGGACATTCGGGTTGGGGTGTGTCAAGATCACCCTCTCTCCGTTGGTCGATGTGGGATGTCACAATCCACCCCACTTAAGGGGAACCCGGCGTCCTCGCCGGCACATCCGTACCGAACAGTAGAGTGGCTATGATACCATTCTGTCACATCCCGGACTGGCTCCGCCGTAGAACGATATTGTCCACTTTGGGGCACGCCCTCACGGTTTTGTTTCTGGGAACTCACGAGCAACTTCCCAGTGGGTCACACATCATGGGATTGCTCTAGCCCAAACTCACTTAACTTCGGAGTTTCGATAGAATCCGAAGCCAGTGAGCTCCTAAAAAGCCTCGTGCTAAATGGAAGTGGGCATGTACATATAAGGCACATCACCCTCTCTCCGTTGGTCGATGTGGGATGTCACAATGAACATAATGGAGTAATGTGAGACACGAAACAAGAGTTTTGATGGTAAAATGAGACAAAACAGAGTGTAAGAGGTAAAAATAAGCCTAATATTATTTTTTTGGGATAACAAACAAGTGTCCTTTGAAATCTCATCATATAGGGATGAAAACATTTTTTTAGTACTCGTTTTAATTCTATTAGCTAATTAGTTCATTCATTTCTGATCTAGTCAATCTGGTTTTGAGTTTTTCCTTTGAAGACCAACACATGGCATTCCGTTAAAGAGCACACACGAAGGTTAAAACATAGATAAAATATTTGAATACGGGAAAAATAGGGATTAAAAGGGTAAACAAATTCAACGAAGGTTACAACAAATGTAGGATAAAAAAAAGCACTAATTCAACGAAACGTCCTAAGTAACTAACAAAAACAGATTCATTTACCTAATTGAAGAGATTCATGTTTTCCTCATAGATTGAAATGGCACAAATTAATTCTTATTTCCATTGTCTAAAAATCAGGTATGGATATCGTAATTCAGACACTGACCATAGAAGAAAGAAAAATACCATTTTTCACACCCTTTTACCTTTTGAGAAACCAAAGAAAACAAAAAGAAGGAATACGTAAAGTCAACCAAATCCTAATGGGTACACTCCAAATTTTCAAAATAAATAGACAACCTACCCCACACACCCAAAATACATGGTATATTTTATACAACGATATTTTACATTATTGTGACGAAATAAGTGACAGAATGAGTTTTGATACGGCAAACTCGTCGTGTATCAGAATCATATCTAAGATCTATTACTTACAAACAATCTATTACTTGCAAACAAAAAAGAAAAATATTACCCGACAGTAATACTAACAGCGAAAAAGACTATTATGTTTTCAATAGGAGGAGTAGAGCCCATCACGTGCACCTAAAAACCTCTTGTCACGATTGGCACGTGGCCACTTATTTACATGGCAATTGTTTCTCTTCTGGTCAAGATTTATATGCCAAACTTTGACACACTCATAAAAACATGCAAACTTTTTTGGTGGGTGCGCTGGCTTCATCTTTTTGCTGCTCTGCTTAGAGTCTGCTGCAAGATCCATGATTTGTGTGAATGGAGACTCCGATTCTCTCCCTCCCCAGAAATCATTAGGTTTTAACCTGTAAGTTAGTCTCTCTTAAGGCCCGTAATTTTAATGTTATTAAATATTAATTCAGTCCTCTCTTAATTTGTGAATTTCCAACTATTCAATCCCACACACCAGAGAAAAGTCAATTGGATTGCTAGAACCCTGATTTTGTTTTTGTTGATTTTATTGGTTTTGATTAATTTTGTTTCAGATGGTAAATGGTAGTAAATTTCAGAATTTTCAAGTTTTTCAGTGGCTGAATGCTGTGGTTGTTCAATTTTACTGAATTTTGTCGGCTGAAGCAAATTTGGGGAAGTGGGTTTTTGATTGCATATAGTGAGGTTGATTTGGAGGGTTTTAGGGTGTGTGATTTAGATGGCGAGTTCTCCGTTTGAGGTGGAGGATACAGACGAGGATTTCTTTGACAGATTGGTTAATGATGATTTAGACTTTACTGAATTTGTGCATGAACCGGCAGAGAAGAAAGAGTTTGACGATGTCAAAGCTTTTTTGAAATTGAGTATTTCGGAAGTAGGTACCGTGGGAGTAGACACCGGCGGCAATGCTAGTCTTGTGGTTAATGGTGAATTGCGTCAAGAAGATGGGGTTGTGGTGGAACAGTCTGATCATTCCGAACAGGACCCTGTAGTTGTTAAAGAAAGCGAGCCACCGAAATTTGATTCTAGAAATGATGCCAGTGCATCAGATGATATAGCCGATAATAGAAATTGTGCTAGTGCTCCGGATGATATAGCCGAGAATAGAAATGAGCCAAGTGCGTTAGAGGATAAAGCGGGTAATGGAAATGAGGCTAAGGCATTAGAGGATAAAACTGGTAATGAAAATGAGGATAAGGCATTGGAGGATAAAGGGGAGGAAGGTTCAGTAAATGGGACGGTGAATACGAGTTTGGTATCAGTGGGATCAGGTGTGAAATTAGCTCAGTGGAGTTCGTTTAACTCGGATTTGAATCCTTCCGGTGAATTTGGGGATGTCTCAGGGGACCCATTTGCAAATTTGGGTGATACAGACAAATTGTGGGCCGAGTCTAATGTCACTGATAGTGCTTTGGAGAACTCAGTTCCTGATTTGGGTGTTTCTAGTTGCGGGCAGCACCAAGAAGGTCAGCGCTATGGGGCTGTTGACGGACATAATTTAGATGGGCAGGACTTGAATACGATTTTGGCATCAGTGGGATCAGGTGTGAAAGAAGTTCAATGGACTTTGTTTAACTCAGATTTGAATCCTTCTGGTGACTTTGGAGATTTCTCTGCAGACCCATTTGCAAATTTGGGTAATACAGACCAATCCTGGGCCACGTCTAATGTCACTGATGGTGCCTTAGAGAACTCAGTTGCTGATGTAGGCATTTCTAGTTATGGGCAGCAACTAGAAGGTCAACACTATGGGGCTGTTGAGGAACAAAATACAGATGGGCAGGAGTTGAATGGTAGTCAGAATTGGGATAACCTTTATCCGGGATGGAGGTATGATCCAAATACTGGGCAATGGTATCAGTTGGAGGGCTATGTCGTGAATGCAAATACAAGTGCAGATTTGAACATTAATGCAAATGCTCGGGAAAGTGTAATTGTGGATTCTCAAACTGCAGATAATGTGGTTTTTTCAGACCAGAAAGCAGATGCTTATTATCTACAGCAACAAGCGCAATCTGTTTCTCAAAGTGTGGCGCAGGGATCTGAAACTAGCGCTGTTTCTGACTGGAATCAGCATTCTAATGGGAGCACAGACTACCCTGCACATATGGTTTTTGATCCCCAGTACCCTGGGTGGTACTATGATACAATTGCCCAGGAATGGAAGCAGCTGGAGTCTTCCACTCCATCTTTTGATCAGTCGACAAGTGTAGAGTATAATCAGGAATATCACAATTCAAATGTGCAGAATCATGGGTCACAGAGTCTACTTATTGAACAAAGTGTTGCAAACTGGGATGGATCTATGAACACCTATGATCAGCAAAATGCGAGTATGTGGCATAATCACAACGTTTCCGCAAGTGACACTATTAGTGTCACTGAGACACAGCAGTATGCGACCCAGTATTTTTCAACCGGGCATGTAACCAATTCTGTGAATCAACAAACAGGGTTCAATCCTTCTGGATCAGTTGCTCTTAATCAACAGGCAAATCATGGCTACGATTTTAGTAGTGGAGTTGGAGGGTTTGAAAGCTTTAATCCTGCTGGAAACTTATCTCATCATCTGCATCAAGCTAAGGAGCCTAACCAAATGACACGCTTCTCACCTTCTAACTTTGATAATCAGAAGCCGGTACAATTTTTACAGCAACCAATCCAAAGTGGAACTCAGTTTTCTCATGAGGCAAGTGTGGGGAGGTCATCTGCAGGACGTCCTCCACATGCTCTAGTTACTTTTGGATTTGGTGGGAAACTTATAGTCATGAAAGATAATAGCAATACATATGGAAGCCAGGTCTAGCCTTACCTTCTGATTTCAATTTCCTGAGACACATACCTACTTATATGTACATACATGTTTCTACTCATATGTCTGGTGTTGGCATAGGCCTTAATTTCGTTTTCTTTTCTATTTGTAATGTGAAGGACTCTGTAGGAGGTTCGATTAATGTTCTCAATCTGGAAGTTGTCGTGGACAAAACTGATGTTGCAAGCTTTGGAAATGATGGTCGTGCTTATTTCCATGCATTGTGCCAACAATCTTACCCTGGCCCTTTGGTTGGGGGGAGTGTTGGAAGTAGGGAAGTAAACAAATATATAGACGACAAGATTGCAAAGTGTGAAACTCCTTATATGGATATCAGAAAAGGGGACCATTCGAGGTTGCTTTTCTCTTTACTAAAAATAGCATGCCAATATTATGGAAAACTTCGATCTCCCTTTGGCACTGATGTAGCATTGAAGGTACTTTAATTTGTGGTTCGTAAATGACTCTTTATTTATGACCTGTTTGGATGTTCTATCACATTTTGATTGTTGATTATCATTCTCAATTTGAGTCATAAATATTTGAACTTTGGCATTTCGTGAATTTCTAGATTTTATTCTATGATATTAATTATGCTGGTTGTGCATCTTCCTTGATGGGGCATGCTCAGTTGATGGATTTTCTCCTTAGAAGTGTTGTATTTAGTGATAATTGTCACTTAAGTTTCATGCGACAACATTAATAGTATGCCAATTATAGTTCAATAATCATAGGGGGAGTATAATGAGCGCTAACCATAGTATTAGTGACAGTATAATGATATAATGAGAGATTCAAACTTTAAAATTCCAAATGTTATCATCATTATAACTTTAGAAGTATACTGATGGGCTTGCTTGTATATTAGGTTGTTATCTTGCTGTATTACCCTCTCCATCCTAACATTAGTGAAATTGGTGATTTACTATGAATTTTGGGATTCATTTTGCTTTTTCTTATGGGGTGTGAGTTTTCTGTAGAACAAACCGTATCTATTTCAACCCTAAATCCTCTGCAATTCAATGATTCTTTTGAAGATTGAAAATGAAGAACTTTTCTTTATTTGTTCAAGAGTGTTCAACAGTTCTCATGTGATGTGATTATTAACCACTTATGTTAATATAATTAGGAAACTGATAGTCCGGAGTCAGCCGTTGCCAAGCTTTTTGCCTCTGCTAAGAGAAACGAGTATGGTGCTCTTAAGTTACAGAACTTGCCTTCTGAAGCACAGAGTCAAGTATGTCAAGTCTAACACACTCTCTCTCTCTCTCTGACACATAAATTTCTACTGCCTTCCATAATGAATATATGTTTTTCTTTAGGCTACTGCTCTTGAGGTACAAAAGTTTCTCGTCTCTGGTAGGAAGAAAGAGGCTTTACAATGTGCACAGAATGGTCAATTGTGGGGTCCAGCACTTGTCATTGCATCGCAGCTTGGTGAACAGGTTCTTGCAATTCTCTCTCTCAGTACTATTTATCAACTTGGTTGATCCATATTTTTTTTTTATCAAAAACATAGTAAGAAAGCTTGTCCGATCTAATTTCGTAATTTGTTTTTGATGAATGTTTTCTGGTCTGTATTGCATGCAGTTTTATGGTGATACTGTGAAGCTTATGGCACTAAACCAGTTAGCAGCAGGATCACCATTGCGGACTTTGTGCTTGTTAATTGCCAGGCAGCCTGCAGACGTGTTTTCGAGTGCCACTACAGATAGCAGTATACCTAATTCTATGAATGTATCACAACAGCAGACACAGGTGATTTATGGTTATTTGGTTCAGACAAAAAAAGGGTTACGACCTGGGTTTTTGTTGTAAACTTTGACGTGTGTGTTTTCTATCTTCATTTGAATTCATTTTTTGTATTTCAACTGGATAGAATACTGAAGTGAAAACCTTGCCCATGTGTGTAATGGTCATGATCCTATGTTATTGAAGTTCCTTGTATGCTTTTGCCTTAAATTTGATTGTTTTCTTACCACAGGTTGGGGCCAATTCCATGTTAGATGAATGGGAAGAGAATTTAGCCATCTTAACTGCGAACAGAACAAAAGATGATGAGCTTGTTATCATTCATCTTGGAGATTGCCTATGGAAGGAAAGGGGACAGGTATATGTTGTGTGTTTCTTGGATTGAGTTCCTGCTTATTTTTATACGTTCGAAACTTGTTATCTTATCTGGTTTTATCCTGACTGAAAGCATTTGTGCAGAACACTCCTGCACACATATGTTATTTGGTTGCAGAAGCCAATTTTGAGGCATATTCAGACAGTGCAAGACTGTGTCTTATTGGTGCAGATCACTTGAAATATCCACGAACATATGCCAGTCCTGAGGCTATCCAGGTGATCCACATTATATTTTGTTTCTTATTATATGTTTTTGTATTGAAGTTTGAATTATATTAGGATTTTTTAGATTTTATGATGCAGAAACCAATTGTCATTCTATGCATGAATTTCATACACTTATGATTGACATGTAATGAGTTTATATTCTACTCATTTATGGATCCCCTAAAATTTTTTCCGTTTATATTCCTGCATATGAAGCATGTAGCATCACCATTGAAAGAAAATGTTTTAATGTATTTTATCATTGTTGTTGTTACTGCTGCTGTTACTAATTTTGGTTTTATTACTTTAGCCGATTGTAACAAAGCCAAACTTTTGCATATGTTGACAGAGGACAGAATTATATGAATACTCAAGAGTGCTTGGAAATTCGCAGTTTCTCCTACTACCTTTTCAGCCATATAAGCTTGTTTATGCCCACATGCTGGCAGAAGTTGGAAAAGTTGCAGATGCTCTGAAGTAAGTATAAGCGTTGTTCATCTAGGCCATTTTTTATTCTTAGATTGAATGTGGTACTGTTTTTCATTTGCCTCTTGCTTACACAATATGTTTGGTCAGATACTGTCAAGCAATTTTAAAGTCTTTGAAGTACGGTCGAGCACCTGAAGTGGACACATGGAGACAGTTAGTGTCATCTCTGGAGGAGCGGATAAGAGCCCACCAGCAGGTTTTTCTCCAAGATCCAGTTCTTTTATCTTTCCCTTTTTCTATATGTTTTCTTACATAAACATTTTGTACAGGGTGGTTACAGTACAAATTCAGCTCCGACCAAACTGATGGGTAAATTGCTTACATTATTTGATAATACTGCTCATCGTGTTGTTGGAGGCCTGCCTCCACCTGCACCTTCAACATCACAAGTCCTTGCCCAACGTAATGAGCATGCTCAACAACCAGGAGGCCCAAGTGTATCCAGTAATCAATCAACAATGGCTATGCCTGTGTCTTCGTTTATGCCAGGCCCAAGTGTGCCCAATAGTCAATCAACAATTGGTGTATCTTCATTTATGCCAGGCCCAATTGTACCCAATAGTCAATCAACAATGGCTGTGTCTCCGTTAATGCCTTCAGCATCAATGGAGCCAATAAGCGAATGGACTGCTGAGAGCAATCAACTGAATATGCCCAATAGAAGCGTTTCGGAGCCAGACTTTGGGAGAAGCCCGAATAAGGTACATGTATATTTTGTCCAGCGCTACTTTTTTTTCATTAGACCTTTGTCTTTAATTATGTTTAAATCATTTGAATTTGTCAAGAATTCACAATTAGATAGGGGGTTTTCGATGTTCAACCAAACTTAATAACCGGGCAGAGCCCTTCTGGTTCATTTAAATAAAAAAGAAAATTAGCTGTTAGAATTTTGACTCCCCTCTAGATCGTGTTCTTTGATGTATCCGGCAATAGACTGACTAAATTTAGCAAAAATAGAAGATAAGAAAACACACAAGATTTGTACTCGTTCGGCAGAATTTTTGCCTACGTCCAGTTGTGAGTCTCTGGGTAGAGAAACCACGGCTTCTTCGATTAATAATAGAGTGTACAGTACTTTTGCAAAACCCTAGAACTAATCCCTCTTTTTCTCTCGGCTGTCTCTGTTTTCTCTCTCTTGGTTTTCACCTCTTGCCACACCCTATTTATAGATATTAAGGTGTAGCTTACATGCCTATTTTCTTGATTAAGATTCCTATCTTTTTTGGGATAGGAATATACACTTTTATTCCTAATCCTTTTCCTTCTAGGATTCCTAATCTAAATTGTACAAGAAAACTCAATTCTTTCCTAGTCTTTATGGGACAAGAATCGGTGCACCTTAGTTTTCCTAATACAATCCTAAACAAAATAGGAAACTAACTTTGACAAGCCCAATCCTAACATTAATAATCCGCTGAACTCTACATAGTGTGCAATGTGGATTATGGTATGCGACAAGTGATAAAGGATTGGAATAAAGCAAATCACTGTTATATGGATGATTTATCCTATATCGAAGGTAGTTTAGCAGAATCATATATCTGATTGACACGGGGTAAAGTCTCTCAAGAGTGTGGGTTCTAATTTTCCTTATTTTCTTCTCTCTCTCAGTTGAAGCTTAAGCTTTATGGAAGGGGTTGATGCATCCTAGCTTTTCTTTTTCCCCTAATTTATTCTATAAAGATGCGTAAACGTGACTATTAATGTACTCCGTATTTCGAAAATGTTCATTGTAAAATTCACATCAAATGCAAGGTTATGTTGTTTTTTGGGGCCGGTAAACTACATTACAACTTTCAGATAGTGCAAATTGTTCATATTCTTTACAGTTCATGTCTGGCAAGTTCCAATTTTCCCCATTTGGTAACATTTCACCTTAATACAGCAAAGACTTGATTTCAGTAGTTGATCCGTGTTGTACTGGTGGAAATAAATTTTACAGCCGTCATTTTGTGTTCAATCAGGTTGATTCATCCAAGAAAGTGGAATCTTCTAAATCGCAAGAAAATGCATCAACATCTAGCGGGTCATCTCGTTTTGGTTTTGGCATAATTCAAAAGACTCTAGGATTTATGAAAAGATCCCGGCAGGTACTTAAACATTCCTTTTACTAAGTTTGAATGACCGGATTTTCTTAGAGATATTTTCGCAGTTTAGCCTCACAAGTTGTCCTGTTTTTGTTGTTCTGAAGGCTAAATTGGGTGAAAAAAATAAATTCTACTATGATGAGAAACTTAAGCGATGGGTTGAAGAAGGTGTTGAACCTCCAGCCGAGGAAGCAGCCTTACCACCTCCACCTCCAACGGCAGCCTTCACGAATAGAATGCAAGATTACAACATAAATGATGCACTTGAAATCAAAAGTTTCCCTGCAGTTAATGGGCCACAAATTCCAAGCTTGGTGTCCCCTGAACCGAGTTCTGGAATACCACCCATTCCACCCAGTTCCAACCAGTTCTCCGCACGGGGACGTACGGGTGTTCGCTCAAGGTAGACTCCTGGATTTCTTTCTGTCTCGCCCCGTTGCTCTTCATTGTATTTGTTTCTAAGAAGTGCAATCACGGTCACTTAATGTAAGTTGTGTTCAAATTTCCGTAGGTATGTTGATACATTCAACAAAGGCGGTGGGGTGCCAGGAAACTTATTTCAGTCACCATCTCTTCCATCTGCTAAACCTGGGGGTGGTCCCAAACCCAAGATTTTTGTCCCCGCTCCAGTAACTTCCAATGGGGAGACAGTTCAAACACCTGGAGAAAGCACACAAGAACCTATGGTGACCAACAACAATCCTCCAAAATCATTTGAGGGTGCATTATTCTCTACTCCACAAACATCAACATCGTCTTCAATGACTATGCAGCGGTTTCCTAGCATGGATAACATTGTACAAAAGAGAGCAGGGGATATGGGAAATGACAATAGCTTTGCACCCCCTGAATCCCGCCGTGTAGCATCGTGGAGTGGAAGCCTTAATCATGCTAGCAATCCTTCTATGAGGAATGAAATCAAACCTCTAGGAAGACCGCTCGGTATGTCTCCATTGTCACATATGCACAATGGTCCGCCACCGTCGATGCAGTTTCCAAGTAGTGGCGGCAGTTTCGGAGACGACCTTCAAGAAGTTGAACTCTGAGGTATAGGGAATAGTTGTAAATCTATAGAGAGTTGCATTAGACGGGGCGTTGCCACCGGATCGTTGTGCAAGTTTGGTGATGGCACATACGGGAGTTCAGGTTTTTGGTGAAGTCCCTTTACCCCCAATAGAGGAGAGTTACATGTATACCTGAAACCAGCAGTTAGTTTGAATGCCCTGAGGAAAACACAAAGTAAGCAGCAGCCCTTGTACCAATTTTCGAGGGAAAATTGCGTAGCGTAATTGCATATATAAGATATACCATTTCTCCCCTTCACAGATGTTATTCGGACAGAATTTTGCCAAATCAATAAGAATACTGAAAGGAAAGTCCGAAAGTTCTTGTTTCAGTTTTTTTTTTCCCTTTCATTTCTTTTTGTTACGAAGATTTTGGATTATACTTATATTTTGTTACAGTGTTCTTTCAATGGTTGAGATTCCACCACATCTGCAGTGTCCAAGATTATTTTGCCCCAAAGAAATGGCTAAGTAGCTTTGATTTTGAACATAACTTCACTAGTCCTTGCTGTGAGAACTTACTTACATGATGATATGACATTATTAATTGTACGAACGTTATATTCAGAATTCTTCATTTCCATTAGTTGAATAAATGTCGTATTAGCTGTCTATATGTGTTGAACAAATTGACAATTATGGTAACAATTAATATCTTTATGATGAACCGTCAATTTGTTTGATTCTTATGACTGGCTAAACCAATGATAAAGATAGCCATGAAACATCATCATGTAAAGAGGAATACATTGTTCCAATTATACCATTTGTACAATAAAATAATGACACATCATCATCATGTAAACTATAAGAAGCTAAAACTTGTGGAAAAAACTTATAAGAAGCCAAGTAGTGTTTTAAACATTTAGGTAATATATGTTTTTCAGAACAAAGGATTTGCATAATACAATATAGAAAGGGATATTTTGAAAAATAGCTAAATTTTGTTCACGATTTGTAACCCATTTTTTCCGACTTTTATAATTTATTTTTAAACAAGTGATAGGAGAGGAAGAAAATGAACATTTGACTTTAGGTGTAAGAGTAAATGTTCTTAACTAACTAAGCTGCAAATTTCTTGTCCGACTTTAGGTGCAAGCATAAATTAGTATCAAACTCGTAATCTATGAAAGTAGAACCTAAGACCTCCTACTCACAAGTGGAGAGATCTACCACTAAACTGCAATATTAATTAGCAAAATATGCTTCCATTTTATCAAAGGAAGAAGGAAAAAATGTAGACTACATTTTATACCCTCCATGTTTCTGGTGATTTTTAAGATAGGTCATAGAATTTCAATTTACTCACATTGCACCATAATATTTTGAAATCATATCATCTACGCCTTCCATCTATTTGGTCATACGATACTTTGTTACATTGCCGATTTGGCAAACTTGAGATCGTTTATGGGTTGAATAGAAGCCGCACTTACACAATTAGGACCAAACGCTATAGTTACAAATCAATGATTGAGGGAAGCCGAATCTCCATGATGACTAGTTTTGGTCCAAGTGGAGAAAGTGTTGCTTCCACATTAACTCGGAAATGAGTCATACGCTTGTCAAATCATAAATTGACTGAAGGACCAAATAGTCAAACTAGAAGAAGACAAAAATTGATGCAATTTTAAAATTTCATGATGCAATTTGAAAAATTGAAACCTGGGAGTGTTACAGCCCATCCCGAGATTTATAGTATTTTATTTCTCAGAAGTGTGAAATGACCAAAATGCCCCTGGTTGGGCAATAGTTTACTTTTATTGACTTCTGTGTCATGACACGTACGACCTTTCTCTTAGCTTTTTCTTGTTGTGCTCGTCGTTACGAACGTGTGGACGTGAACAGAACGGAATTCGAAGTTCGAACCAATGTTCTGTGGGACGTTAATTCAAGGGCATTATCGTAATTTTCACGAGGATGATATTTTGTAATTTGGGCTTTGGGTCTAGTGGGCCCCATTCCTTCCCAATGTTCTCCCTCATTCTCTCGTTCTGCAACTCTCTCTCTCACATTCTCTCCCTCTCTCCCGTTCCCTTCCCCCAAGCCATATACACTGAAATGTTGCCGAGACCACCATCGTCCTCACCTCGACACACCCAACCACCATCACACTCATTGTTTTGCGAGATTCTCACCGGTGAGCCAAGAATTTGAGTGTCCAGAAACAAACATATTTTCTGGCGAAGATTGCAAGGAAATCCGACGGCCTATCTCCACATTTTGGACGAAATCAAAGTCACGAATCGATTCCTCTTAGTCTCAAGATACAGATTCAAGCCTTGCATGCTTGAATCTACCCTAAAATCGAGGAAGCCATGAACTCCGGTTCGGGCCGAGACTATCAAGCCGTTTTTCGGCCACCTCCGGCCACCTTCGGCCACCTTTTGACCTCGAAATATGTAAAATCAAGTTCCTCATCTTCCTAGCTTCATTTTGACATATTGTACGTTGAAAATGGTTGAGATTTGACTAAGTTACGACTTTTTTGAAAAATTCCAGCAAAAAACCTAGATTTCGGTCGACAGACGACTGCCGAAAGTTGTAGCGGCCAAAGAGCTGACGTCAGCAAACCCGGTCCAGATCCGGTTGGACCGAGAATATTCCAAATGTATATTCCTTCCCCTAACTGACGGCGTTAACGGAATATTCTATAACGCTGTTAGAATATTTCGTTAAATCCTGGAATATTGCGTTAAAGTTAACGGCACGTGTAACCGGCTCGTGACGGCGCGTGAGAGCGCTTGCTAGCGCGTGACCGCACGTGGTGACCTTCAACCGGCTCGTGGAACCTTACGGCAGCGCGTGCGGTGGCGCGTGACTGCCCGCGGCGACGTATTTGGGTTTTCAGACACCAAAACTCTTAATTTGAGTTTCGTACTCCGTATTCTTCGTAGTTTTCGATTAGTTTATTAAATGTGGTTGTTTTACTTTAAGAGTGACAACCTGAGGACTATGGAGAGCGTACAAGCAAAGGAATTTCGACTACGGTAACTGTGAGTGGGCTTTTCTTTCCAAACTTATATTTACGTATGCTTTGAAATGAATTTTATGTTTTAGCGAATTATCGGTATTTCGACTTATAGTATTTTTGAATACCACTATTGAAACGATATACTTTATACTCTACCCCATTTTGAGATACAAGACTTTACCCATGACATGTTTTATCTTACATACCCGCTCAATTAGGATTGCTTACACGGTGTCTATAGTACTGTCCGTATCAAGACTAGCTTCACGTGTATGTTCACACTACACCGACACGCTCACTTTAGATCCATCGTAGGTGCCAGCCTGTTCTAGTTGTTTTTACTTCTAGAACTCGTTGTGATGTGCGTAGCGCTAGCTTCAAGTGTATGTTGTACTTGAGCATAGATTATTACACTCAGCCTGTTTATGGCAGAAATATCTCTGCATGAGCTTGTGTGTTTGCATCACCTACTGAGCGTACCGTGTTGTTTATTTGTGATTTTGTGATTTACCGGCTTTCACTAATGCCATGGATCTTCGTATTACTTTTGGATTTTATTTGTTGAATTCCACGTGCTGGTTTCTCTTGAAAGATTTTATATTGAAGTTATGGTTATTTACCCGTTTTGGAAATAATTGATTTTCCACTTTTACACTGATTTTCATACTTACTATGTAGTATGATTTTGAGAATTATTACGGGTTTTTACAGCGATGGGTTAGTACTTTCGGAAAAGCAAAGTTTTAGAAAATTATTTGTTTTTGCCCACTCACACCATTCTGTTTTGCGCCCCTCCAGGTTTAGTTGACTTTGGAGCTCTTGACGTTGGGACTCGGTGTCATGGTTCCCTCTTCAGTGTAGGGAATCTTTCTTAGTTATTGTAGTTACTTTAGTCCTTTATACTCTGTAAAGTTAGTTCCTTAGATACTATTTTATTTGGTTCACACACACTTTTGCGCACTTAGCCTTTATTTTATTAAAACTTATTTTTCTTACTTAAACTACACTCATTATTTCAAATGGCTTTCGTCACTCCTTTGGGTGGTCGCCCAGCACGCCTCGATTTTTGGCTGTCCACCTGGACATCTGGGTCGGGGCGTGTCAGGGAGCCTATTTTGAAAATCACTCAAAACCTAATAGGTATACAATGTAGTTAGCCCAAAGAAAAAAAAAACATTAATACTATAATATAGTGGTATTTCAGCGGCGAAGAGAAATACTGAAATACTCAACACCACATCAGATTGGACTATTATGCACGAAAAATTCAGTATCGACTTACGTGATTCCATTATGTGGAGCCCAACTTCCCTTCTTCAATATTATTATTATTCTTTACTTATAAGCCAAATGCCTCATATTTGGCTATATAAATGATGAGTTTGGTAGGTGAGGTTGGTAGCCCATTTTGTGATTTATCCCAAATTTCCTTCTTCAATAATGTTGTATAAAATAGAAAAAAAGAAAAAAGAAAGAAATAAGCCTTCCCAAAAATAAAAAAACAAATCCCCTTTCTAAGGAGACGGACTTATAGAGTGTGTTTATTGCCACATGACCTTTCATATTTAATAATATATTATCAAGAGTAATTTTTTTTAATATATTATTAAATTAGAACATCGTATAGTCGTTTTTACGCTCGGGCTACAAATACAACACCCGAGGCCCCATCAAACAAAAAGTGGTAGTAGAGCTCGCACAGGGATCTCTCTCAGAAGAAAATACAGAAACACCTTCAACCATGGATTACCCACAGACCCACCAAGAAGACCAATCCCAACACCAACAATACCAACACCAACAACAGCAACAGCAGCAGCAGCAATTATACGACCCATCCAGAATCCAATCCTACGACCAATCCTACCAAGCCTATTATCCCTACAACCACCCCCAACAATACGACCACCAACAACAATACCAACAATACTACAATCCCACCACCACCACCACCACCACCACCCAAGATTACGCCACCTCCTACGACGCCACCGCCCACCACCACCA
This sequence comes from Gillenia trifoliata, assembly GCA_018257905.1. NCBI lineage: Eukaryota > Viridiplantae > Streptophyta > Magnoliopsida > Rosales > Rosaceae > Gillenia > Gillenia trifoliata. The sequence goes on from CM031086.1 coordinate 12,935,299, forward strand.
ATTCCATCAAGAACCCACTTCGATTCATCCTCCCGGGGTCCCAATTCCGGCCCAACAGCCACAAACGGCGGATCCTGACCCGACCCATTTGCAGAATGCGTATTACCCACATGGGGTTGCGGAGGATCAGAAGCAGCAGGTGGATTCGGGTTCGGGCTATGGTGGGTTGAATCCGGCGGCCGTGGCAGCGCTTTCGCAGCTCTCGCAGCTTACTGGGAACATCGAAGCGGCGCAGCGGGCTGCTCGACCGCCGGTAAGTGGTTGGCTTTCTTGGTTTTTGGTTTCAATTCAGCAACTTTTTATGTTAAACATTGGGAATTGATGTTGTTGTGATAAATTAGATGCCTTTTCTGTTTATTTGGTCAATCTTATGAATTTGATGTTTATAATCTACTTGGAGTTTGGACATGTTTTCGCATTTGAATTGATTTGATTTGATTTGTAGAGTGTGAACATTGTTTTTAAAACATGTTATATATTTTCTCGAATGCTTTCTTTCATTTTGTGAAATTCTTGTAAGTGGATAAGTTAAGTGGGTGGGGGTGAATTTTTTGAATTTTTGGCTTTCGATATGGAGTTCGTATCTTGAGAAATTCGCACTATTTAGTTTACCCGTAACTAGATAAGAAAAAAGGATCGAACTTGAGTCACATAAACTGATTGAAAAAATGCATTCGTCATCAATTGATAACATGTCGTTTCCTCAAAGACATTAATGTTTTCATCATCAAGATTCTCTTTATCTTTCTTTTTGTTTTTTGGCATGGTGCGCTCTCGTGTGTCCTCCATGCCAAAGCAATAAACAAGTCTATGAGTGGGTGTACTTGACATGTATCGGGATCTCTCTAGAGTATAGTAGTGTTTTCTTTTCTGCTCTGAAATTGCATCTCCAGGTTGCTTTTCAGAAAACTAGTAGCCTTGGTGGTCTTCTGGTCTTCGATATTTTTCTTTTAACAAAAGGGTCTGCATTTGGATATCTCTGTAAATACAAGTGATTTTTAGGCTTTCAGATTATCACACAACGGTTTCATCGTAATTGGGGAATATTAAGTTCAATCTTGGATACATCTACCTCAAATGGTATAACTTTAGATGATGGTCGTTTGATATGGGACTCCTTCTGATAAACTGTTTACAGTATGTTGGCACATCTTACATTATGATGGATGAAACTTGGACCCAGTGCGCACATGTGATATAATTTTTTTGAAGATGACTGTTGTTATTATTTGGCCTGATGAAGACTTGTTTTCATTCTTTTCCCAGTTTGTGAGAAGTATGTAGTGGCAATTACCTGTTCTGATTCTAATTCAGTATAACTGACTGTCTTTTTAAATAGTAACTGATGCAATTATTTTAATGCTTTTATGAATCTGAGGCATCTGGTTCATAAATTCTCTATTCAGGTTCCATTGATTAACGTGGTTTGCTTTTTTGAATTGAATCCTGCCTACTTCAATCTAGGCATACCTCTTATCAGAAATTACTTAAAACATTTTCTGTCAGATTGATTTTAGCATGTCTTTCATATATGTGTTTTCCAATGTATCTATATCAGAAGTCTTATCGTCATTGGTGATTTTTATCTATATTTGTGCTTGTGTTGTGCATTTTATTTCAAAGTTGTCATTGTTTCTTTTGCTTTTTCTGTTCATGACAGTATTAGTAATAAAACCATTACATGGATTGCTTTATCCTTAAATGCTATTCTGCAGATTGTGCAAACTCCATATAGAGGTGGAGGTAGGAGGGGTAATAGGCCCTTCCGAGGGGGTGGTCGGGGCCATTTTGGTTACAATGGTTCTAGACCAGATGGCTCAGCACCCCCTTTCCGTGGTAGGGGACGTGGCCAGGGTGGTGGCAGGCACTTTCAACAGTATGGTGCTGCATCAACCAATCCAAATTCAATACCTGTACCTGCTGAAGGTGTAGCTGCTTTAATGCAGCTGCCTTCAGCATTGGTTCCTGGGCAGGCACCATTACCTGTACCAACACAAGTGTCTTCTGCTTCATTCTGGCGACCTCCTCGTATGGCTTGGTGTGAACTTTGTAGGGTTGACTGCAACACTCCTGAAATCCTTGAGCAGCATAAAAATGGAAAGCGACACAAAAAAAATATGCTGGTACATGAGGAGTTGCAGAAACGCAACAAAGTCAATACTGAACAGCAGAATGCTCAAATGCCCAACACTGAATTAAAACCAGAAGTTGGTAACCCTGTGAGAGTTGAGGGATTTGAGGAAAAACAACCGTTACAAGAAAATATAACATCTGGAGTAGTTACTGATGATAATAGAAATGAAACAGATCAGAAAGATACAGGCGCAAATGCTGAAGCTTCTGCAGAACCTGGGAACAACTCCAGCGATCAGTTTGCAGGCCGAGGACGAGGTTCTAAGCGTAGGATGCGAGGGGGTCGAGGGGGTAAGTATATGAGGACTAATGACGGATCCAGAAGACCAGTTGAGCCTCCCAAACCAAAACAAGTTCCTTTTATATGTGAATTGTGCAATGTCAAGTGTGAGTCACAGGTGGTTTATGATAGTCATGTGAGCGGTAAAAAGCATCTAGCCACCCTCAAGCGGTTTCAAGGCCACCGTGCTTTGTATGGAGATGTGGGGCTTCAAGCACTTTACCCACCTAACTTAAATGCTGCATCAACTTCAGCTACCCCCCCGGTCCAGCAAGTTGTCAACGATCCTCAGGCCCTCTTGGCACAACTGTTGATGAACTACGTGCTCTCTCAAACCCAAGCACAAGGGATAGCACCACCTCCAGGAGCAGCATCTGCTGTGGCATCAGCTCAAGGAACAAGCATCGGAACCCAGAATCAACTGGATTCACTGATTCAAGGAGCACAAGCGGTGTGTCAAGATGGAAGCCAAAATGCGGTTATAGAGCAAATCAAGAGTCTGCTGCAATCTGTCCAGACATACTCTGTAACCCCCGCAGCCGGGAATGCAGTCGCGAACACTGGGAATGAAACTTCAGAGTTTGAAGCGAAGGAGGCAAGTGGTCTTATAAATACTACAGTTGCAGCGCTAACAGAGAATCCAGGCACAAGCGAGCAAGTTTCTGGAACACCATCGGGCAAGGAATGCAAAGTTGCCGCCTCCTCAGATTCATTTGCTCAGCCACAACCGGAAGACCAAATGTAGGAGCCAGAGTTTCGAGAAGTAAGAGCCAACGGAATAGATACAGTTTGATATTTTTTATGACCGAATAAGATACACTAATCTAAGCCATAGTAAAGTTTTATGTTACATTTGAACTCGATGGTTATTTATTTTTTGATGTGGGATGTTGAGGATTGCCTGTATGTCTTCCTAGTCTTCCTTATTCCCCGTTTCCTCTTACTCAGAAGATTGGCGTTCATATGAACTTGGCTATTTCTTCTTTCCAGCTTGCAGCTTTTGTTTCGGGTCTTGGAATCGCTCCAATATAACTCATATTTTATCGCCTACTATAGGAGTTTGATTCCTATATAAAATTAGAATCTAACTCAGTTATCCAGCCTACGATAGAAGACTTAATGTGACAAATGGAAAATTTAATTAGTTAAAATAAAATTAGGAGGACACTGAAACGATAGATAACTCAACCAAACCAAACCAATGTTAATATATAACTTATTGTTTGTCAGTGTCTCTCTAATTTCTAATTTTTAATATTTTTTTTGATTTTCTAGTAATGGTGAGTATTTGAATCTCTGTCTGTGCTCTATTTTTTTATATATTTTTTCCGTGGTGATATGGCCGGGAAATTGTTGAGAATTCTGCATTCGATGCTTTTGTTGTAGAGCATCGTGTTTTCGATCAGCAGCAATCACTATTGGAGAAATAGGAAAAATGGAATTATGAAATGTGAAATAATTAGAAATGAATTGCCTTCATGCTTGTGCAATTTTTTTTCGGTCCTCTCGTGGAAGTCTTGGACCTGGTTTTTTTCTTAGAGACGTGGTATTGAGGAAGTGGAAAGAAATCCACATGGCAGTTTTGGGTTGGCTGGCATGATAGCTTTATGGGTCCAACATTGCCAATTAGGACAAAATTACAATACTAACCTTACATGTTAGCATATTTGATGACATTTTAACGGAATAGACGGAAGCAAATATTGAGTTACAGAGTGTAAAGTGACGAAATTTAGTTTCAAGAGAAAAAGTGAAATTCATGTTGAGTTTCGGATGACATTACAAAAAATAAGCCATTTTATTTCGACTTATCTTTTGCTATTCCTTTTGGAACTATATTTTTGTCCCATTTCATAAACTCAAATTGTCATTTTGTTTCACCAAACTCAACTCAGTTTGTGTCTCACTTTGTCACATTGCGTTAATTTTATTTAAAAAAAAATCTGTTGATTTATATAACAATAAGTGTTACGGGTGTTTTAACCGTTAAAATTGTTAAATCTTCAATTTTAAATCTGACTCGTTAATTTTTCCGTATCATTCATCTTACCCTCTTCTAAACCCACCTCTTTTTTATTTTGTTGTCCGAAAGAAACCCAACCGCCGCAAAGCGCCAAGCACAGCTCCGCCGCTCGACTCCCCTCCCCTCTTCCCCTCCTTTCTCCCCCGCCATGCCCACCGTAGTCCACACAACAAATCAAACTCGTTGAATCATAATCCACACTTCTTTCCACAATCCCCCTCCCTCCCTCTGAAAAATGTTTTGTCATCGACTAGCAGCTCCGCTGTCAGAAACCGAACTCCTCTTCCCGTTCCCGAGACGCACCGTTCTTAAAGTCCAAAATGTCCCTGCGTCCCTTCAACTCCCTGCCGCCCACAACCGCAAAAAAGGTCCTCAAATAAGGGCAGTAGTCTCTATAGATGAAATTCCCCCAAATGCCCTCCGCCGGAAGCGCCACCCGGAATGGAGAGGCGGGTTTAGCGTAGGGGTAGATTTGGGACTGTCACGCACCGGGCTCGCCGTCAGCAAAGGCTTCTCCGTCCGTCCTCTCACCGTAATTATCCCCAACAACTCCGCGCCCCTTATAACTCATTTTATTTGTTACTTAGTTTAGTTTCGTTTTTAATTGTGTAGGTATTGAATTTGAGAGGGCAGAAGCTCGAGGATGAGCTGCTTGAGATTGCAAAGAAGCAGGTATAAAATTAATATTTATGTTTTTAAACTCTTTTTCAATATTATTTTTGTTTGAGAAAATCGGAGTAGCGGTCCAATAATTTTAAAATCCATGAGTATTCATCACATTTATGGAGAAATTTTTCGTTCACTTCACGTATCATAATACAAGTGGAGGGAGGGACACGAAAAAATATATCATTTCCTCTGCTTGGATACCGGCACTTGAACAAATGTATCATTTGGTCCAATTTTTTTTGTTTTGTTTTTATAATAGTGGGGTTAATTAATTAAGTAGAAAAAGAAAAAAGTGTAGGAGGCAGATGAGTTCATAGTTGGGCTTCCGAAATCGAGTGATGGGAAAGAGACGCCTCAGTCTAACAAAGTTCGTAGCGTTGTTGGAAGGCTTGCTGTTAGTGCTGCTGAGAGGTGCTAATTCAATACTAATGTTACTGATTTATTTATTCGGTAATCAATTTTCGGAAACAAAAACAAAATTTGCAACAAGTCTTCACAAATTCTTTGTTTCGTTAACAAAAACAAAACGTCTTCACAAAAATTATATCTTGTAGTGGGGAAGTGTGAACTGAAACTTCGATTTTCAGGGGTTGGAGAGTATACCTGCAGGATGAAAATGGGACGTCCATGGAAGCCATGGATCGCATGATTAACATGTAATCCTTTCTACTTGTACCAAATCACCTTTCTCCGATGATTGAATTCTTCTTTGCATTGTTTAAAGATGGTTATCGATTATCATAACGCGATAATTGATAAGTAATCTCTAGGAAAATGTAGGGTGTTTTTTTCATTTCTCACACGATATGAAGTCTGTTTTCAGGGGCCTCGACAAGTCTGATCGACAAACCCAACTCGATGCCTACGCTGCCGTGGTATGCAATAAAATCTATTGTCTCTGCTATACATTCTTTAGTTAAGTGCTATAAGCTTTACGAATATAATTGGAGGTATAAATTGTTGTTCTTTTTCTGGATGCAGATGGTGCTGGAGAGATATTTTTCCATGTCAGGTGAGGGCACTGAGCTTGTGCTGCCCAAGGATCTGGATCTTCAAGACAGACTTCGAAGAGGTCCGCCGAAAGATACTGATTTTTTCGATGAAGATTATGAGGATTGACGATTCACCATTAAGAGCGAAACTTAGAGTCGTTTGAATATCTGGCTATTCATTCTCCATCGAAAGATGAAGCGTATACAAGAGAGAAGAAGAGGCAATGTTTTCCTCCTTTTCCTATCCCACTCAGTTTCTTATGCCCAAAAGTACTTGTATATAAAGCTTAAAATTTGCAATTACAGTATTACAATGGGATGGGATAGCAGATCGGAAGGGGAAACCCTTTATAATTGACAGTCCAATCCAAATTTATTTTTAGTGAAAATCGAATTCTATCTTAATAAGATGAGTTAATTGTCTGTTTGTCTCTTGAAACTCACGTCGAATCTCACTTTGCTTCTTGAAACTCAGACGCCAGCTGTGCGCAATGCATAATATAATTGTAAGCACTGACTTGTACAAGCTCCGGTGCAAGAATCAGTACAAATGCTCTAATTTGGATCTGCATTAGTGCCAGTTACTTTCCTTTGTGTTGCATCATATTGTTGAGAGAGATTTACATGAAACGGATGCCTTTGACGACATGCCCCTTGTGCCTTGAATCAAATAATTGAGAAATCAAAGAAAAGTTCTGCAAAACGATCAGAAGACTGGGAACTTGGATCGTTAACGTGATCTTTAATTTCGCGATTCAGCTGTTTTATAACTTCAGCCACAAAACGATGTTGCTGAGCCAAGGGAAGTTTGTTAAATAGCTCCGTAAATGTTCCAAGTCTGAAACCCTTTTCGCTTTCCCCGGGGAGTTGCTCAAGCACAGCAACATCTTCAACTAGCTACTGCATTACGCATTTCTTCCATCTCCTCTCGTTGATTGCTAGCAGAGCGGCCCAGAGACAAGGCGAACAAGGCTTGTGCCTTAAGCCTCACTTTGAATTAGGCCTCATATTTTTTTTTCATACCCTTATTTAACACATATCTTAAAAAATTCTTCATTCATTGCACAACAAAAGAGATGGAAAAAATAAAACATTTCTCTTTTTCTTCTAAATCTTCTCATGTTCCTAAATTCATACTATTATGGAGATTGCTGGTAAATTAGATTAAAAAGTTCTTTAATTTCAGTAGTTTATTTAAAAAAATAATATTAAGGTACTAAATTAGGAAGGCCTTATTGTATTTTCATACGAAAGCCGTAAGAGTAGTTCGGCATTGTCATAGTCAACATCATAATCATCAATACGGGCTTAGACGACATTGGTAAAGCCGTTCCTTGTGAGTTTTTTTGATTGACCAAAAATCAAAGTGTGAAGGAAGTCTTACCAAGTCTGGTTTCGCAAAGAGTATCTAGTCGGATCATCTCCGGTGTTGAGGAAATTTCAACGTGCTTACAGATACCAGAGAGTGGGTACCAAATCCCATTTTTTATGTTTTAGTACAAGTAAACCTACCTCATGCCGTGACTGAAAAGTAAGACAAAAACAAAATTTTTTTCTGCCACATAAGTCAACAATATTACTTACTTAGAAGGATAATATTGTAGGAAGATACTATCATTTTACAGTACAAATGTCATAATTTGAAAAGTTTATTCACTTTACCACCAACTAAACATCATTTTTTTTTTTAAATTATTTAATTTAAAGACCATTTAGTCATCCATATGCGTCTAAAAATTGACCTTTGTAGTAACAAGTAATATTTTCATGATTAACTGTTAAATTGTTTGATTCGTATGACTGATTAAACGGTCTCTAAATCAAATGAAACTTTCTAGAGATAATTTTTAGATGATGATAAATATTTGACACCAACAAAGAATATCACGGTTTGCATGATAAAAATAAAATAAAGATGGAAGTGTTATTTTTGCATGGATAATCTATGAATGAGGATACAAATACACCTTTTGATTAAAGAGTAAAATTCAAAATTAGTCCCTGAATTCTCACCCGAGTTTAGAATTCGTCCTTGAACTATTTTTTCGTTTATTTACGATGAATTTAACAAAATGTGCACTGTTCATATTTTCAGTGGATGCCGTCAGCCTTTCCGTCCAAAAAGACCATGTGCCACGCACGTGAGGTGTTTTTCAGGGGTATATCGGGCAACAAGAGGGAAAATCAGATTTGCCTCCACTAGAGCCTGTCAAGGTGGGGAGGGCGGGGGGAGAGCACAAGCTCCTCGAGTTGGCCAAATCGGAGTCGATTTCGGCGAGCTTGTGGTCGGGTCGGTTGACGAGGGTTTTGAGGACGGAACTGGTCTTGGAGACATAAGAAACAACACGTTGTATGGCGCTAAGGACCTTGGGGTCAGAGAGGTGGGGCATCTGGTTGAGGATGGAGGTTGCTCGGAGGGTTGGGCGTCGGGATTTGATTTTGCTTCCAAATCTGATTTTTCCTCTTTGTTGCCCGATATACCCCCAAAAAACACCTTACGTGCGTGGCAAGTGGTCTTTTTGGATGAGAAGGCTGACGGCATCCACTGATAAGATGAACGGTGCACATTTTGTTAAATTATGGGATGTAAATTAATAGAAAAATAGTTCAGGAACGAGTTCTAAAATCGGGTGAGAATTTATAAACTAATTTTGAATCTTACTCTTTAATTAAGCTTATAAATGACAAAATGCTAGAAGGCACATCTAATCCCTTGGAAATTAAGTCTTACTTACCTCTAGTTGCAAATCCTACTATTGACTTGTGCCCTGCCCTGTCCCTTGCCCTTCTTGCAAATCCTCCTCCTTGAGCGGTTGTTGTTCCTCCCTTTAGATCTGGAATTTAAATGATGGAAAATTCAGGTTCCTCCACTATTTCAACTGTACTGGATGACTTAACCAATGTGCGAGAACGTAGATCATAAAACAACCCTTCTAGAATATATTTCATGATATCCTCTTGGGAACTAAAAGAAAGTTGTTTAAACGACTCTGTGAACCTTCTGAATCTGAAAGCCTCCTTGGTCTCGTTGGGAAGTTGCTCAATTACTTCTTCACCAACTGGATGGTAAATTAGTACCTGAATAGGGTTTCGTCGATGATTAGCGCCTCGTGTTTCGAACCAAATAATTGCCACACCATAGAAAAACTCCGCGTAACGAAATTGCTTGAGCTCATTGTAATCAGGGACGGAACCAGCTAGGGGCTCCGCTGGGGCGTACCTATATCTTAGCCAAGTCCACCGAAAAAAGAAATTCATAACTGCAGTTATAATCCTAAAAGCCCTTACCCAACAAGCCCCAATCCACCTCACTTCGGAATCCAGATTAAGTCCTTCCTCTTCCTCTTCCTCTTCATCTTTATCTTCATCTGGATGACAATGAAGATCTTCATCCTCGGAAGATGCATGCACATTATCTTTTCGAGCATACTTCTCAACTTAATACTTGCCGAAGACATTCCAAAGGAAAGGACGTTTACTGCACAACTTTATAAATGTTGTGTGTCTGAAATCCTCCTCACATTTCCCCGAAAGTTTCTCGATCATGATATCATAGACATTCTCACTTGGATAATACTTCACGAACCGACTAAACATATTTTCGAGTAGCTCTTGTTAGTCATTGAAGTCTAGTTGGCTGAACAAAATGATCAACTCACATAACCTTCTTTCCTGGGAGAATTTCTTTCCAAAATATTCTTTGAATAAATGCATCCGGGTAAAGACCATAACCTTATTATATAGGTCAGAAAATGTTCTTTCTGAAATCTTCCTCACTTTCAGGGTTAACTTGGGGCCCCTAAATGTTCTTCCTGAAATTGATGTGGTAGAAACTAACACACAAATTAAAACCCTATAATGTAATTGTAGTATGGATAAGTAGGGATCGTTTTAGGCCGGGGATTAGAGGGCTTTGCTAATCACTTAAAACTAACAAAAACTAAACTAATTAAAACAATTGACAAATGAATGAGGGATTGGTTTGAAACAAAATTAACTCAAAATTAAAACTGAATTTGAAAACAGATGAATGTTAAAAACGACAATGGTGGTTGACAAAGGTGAAAAGCTAGCTAGAAGGTCCTTCTCCACACACGACATATATGCATACAAATCAATCTCCAGTTATTTTTCCTATAAACCATGAATGACAATGCCCCAAGTTAACCGTGAACTGCACTAATTAACCCTCAGATTTTCCTAAGTTCATTGAATTGGACTCAGTGACGCAACCAAATTATTTTTATCAAATTCCTATATGAACTGCATAATAGAGATATATATCAAAGATGATTAAGTTCTGTGAAAATCATAAGCATTGACATGCCATTCGTAACTATGAACTGCATGATACTTCTGTCAGGAATTTACTTAACGCAATCGTGACTAGCAACCTCCACTACTTGTAAATATAAGTTCATAACTATTAGGTGAAATTCCCTTATATTTTAGCATCAAATTCATGCATGCAAACTAAGTGGGCCCCCTTAATCAACACACAAGAATAAGTTATCAATCAAACAGTTAAGTAAATTGCATTCACTATTTATGGAATAATAACTCGGTGTAATCAATTCATATCACATATATGTTCATGACTTCGAATTCTCCTCTAGCTATAAAAGAAATTAGTTACTCATGTTTACAATGAAACAAAAACAACTAAAACTAAACATTGAATACATAAGATAGAATACACCTAAAATCCTCCAACTATCCAAAGGTCTTGAATAGCTAGCATGGCTCCAAGCTTCTCCTCTCCTCTGCAAAGCTACGACACAATCTGTATTTTCTGACTTTTGGCTTTTGTGTGCTCGGATTCTGTCAAATTGGTCTTCTTTTGTTATTTCTGCGTCTTCAAATGATTGAATCATTAAAGGATTCCAAAGGCACGATTTTAAGAGAATTTAGACCTCCTTAGAACTCCTTAATTCATCTGAATGAAGTGTAGAAACACGCACAAAACAGCTACCACGTTTTGTCCTCGAAACCTAATCCAACTAGGACTCTACTGCCTGTTTCGACCTTTCCTCACTAAAATAGTGATAACTATTTCTAGAAGTATCAGAATCAAGATCTGTAAAGTCTTGTGGAAACTAGACATCCAGAGCTTTCCAACCATATACGGCATGACACGTAATTCATTTTGAGGAATTTTGGGTGCTCTGTCGAAGTTGGAAGTTATGCACAGCACTGTCCAATTCTCACTCGGATTCCACTTTTGCAATTTCCTTGTCTTACAAGCTTCTATCTTCACTCTTTAGGAGAAAATAAAGTCCTCTAGAAATAAGGTTCTCAAATGTCCTCACATGAAAATGAATCCCCCTTGCAGATGGAATTTAGGTAGAAAAGGATGATGATAAGGTTGGGATAAGATAAGATAAGGTTTTGGATGATGTTCCTTCCTTGTAATTGATTCCTTATCTTCAATGTCTTGAATTAATTTCTCCATCTCTTTAGCACATTCCTAACCTCATTTAAACTTCAAAAACGTCCATCCACCTTGCTCCAACCATGTGCTATCCATTCCAAGCCCAAAACTGCTCTAAAATGCTCCAAAATGCTCCAAAATGCCCTTTCTTGCCAACTTTGTCATTTAGACCTACAAACACACGAAATAGCTTAAAACACTTTAATAAACAGAAACTAACTAAATAAATGCAAGGAAATAAGCTAACAAAGTTGCATAAATATGCTCCTATCAAATTCCCCCACACTTAACTTTTGCTAGTCCCCGAGGAAAACAAAGAAAACAAAACACCAAATGAGTACTACAAGAATACGATAAGTAAGAAGTCAAAATTCAAACAGAGTTCAAACGTCCACGTAGGACTTCCAATTAGCTCATTCAGGGGTATTTTGGTAAATTTACAACTTCAGAAAAATAAAATTCAATAAAATTACGGACAGGTCGTCACACCTTTGGCAGTTTTGCATATAGGAGGATGCCTTTTGGCCTTTGCAATGCCCCATCAGCATTTCAAAGATGTATGTTGGCAATATTTTCAAATATGATTGAGAAATCTATTGAGGTATTCATGGATGACTTTTTCAGTTTTTGGTTCTTCTTTTAATGGTTGCCTTAACCATCTCTCTCTAGTGTTTCAAAGATGTCAAGAAACGAATTTGATTCTCAATTGGGAGAAATGTCAATTCATGGTGAAACAAGTTATTGTGTTAGGTCATGTAATATCTAGCAAGGGCATTGAAGTTGACAAAGCAAAGATTGACATCATTTCAAACATGGCAGCCCCTACTTTAGTAAAGGGAGTAAGAAATTTTTTAGGACATTGGTTTCTATCGGCGTTTCATTAAAGATTTCTCCAAGATCACTCTTCCATTGTGCAATATTTTGGCTAAAGATGTTGTACTTAACTTTGATACAGATTGTTTGAATGCTTTGAATGCTTTAAAACATGAACTAACATATGCTCCTATTATCATGGCACCATATTGGTCTTTACCTTTTGAATTAATGTGTAATGCCTGTGACTATGCTATTGGTGTTGTTTTAAGTCAAAGAGTGAATAAGCTGCCACATGTGATTTACTATGCAAGCTGGACGTTAAATGATGCTCAGCTCAATTACTCGACCACTAAAAATGAGTTGCTTGCTGTTGTTTTCACTTTAGAGAAATTTCGTTCATATCTTGTGAGCTCTAAAGTGATTGTTTATTCTGATCATGCACCTCTTAGGTACTTGTTGACCAAGAAAGATGCCAAACCACACTTGATCAGATGGATACTCTTGTAACAAGAGTTTGATTTGGAGATTTGAGACAAAAAAGGGAGTGAAAATGTTGTAGCTGATCACTTGTCACGCCTTGTTGATGAAAAGCATGAAGATGTACGAACTTTGCCTCTCAACTAATCATTCCTGGATGAACAACTATTTGTCATTCAAGAAAAAGAGCCATGGTATGTTGATTTTGTCATTATCTTGCTTGTGGTGTAATTCGAGATGATTTTGACTTTTCAAGAGAGAAAGAAGTTTCTTTAAATGGTGAAACACTATGTTTGGGGCAAGCCATATTTGTTCAAGTATTTCCCAAACCAAATCATTCAAAGGTGTGTCCCGAAGAGTGAGCAGCAAAGCATACTAAAATTCAGTCATGAATTGGCATGTGGAGGTCTTTTTGGTGCCAAAAGGATAGGTTTAAAGGTTTACAATCTGGTTTCTTTTGGCCTACATTGTTTAAAGATGTTTTTTGATTTTTTTCTCTAAGTGTAATAGGTGCCAGAAAATGGGGAACATCAACTGTAGGAATGAAATGCCATTGAACAACATTTTTGTGGTGGAGTTGTTTGATGTGTGGGGAATCGACTTCATGGGACCATTCTCATCTTCTTTTGGATACATATACATATTAGTAGTAGTAGATTATGCGTCCAAATGGGTGGAAGCAGCAGCTACACGAACCAATGATCACAAAGTGGTTTTGAACTTCCTCAAAGATAAGATACTCACTAGGTTTGGAACTCCAAGAGCAATCATTAGCGATGGTGGCAACCACTTCTACAACAAACCTTTCGAGGTGTTGATGAAGAAGTACAATATCACTCATAAAGTGTCAACTCCATACCATCCTCAAACCTTTTGTCAAGTAGAGATAAGCAATAGGGAAATAAAGAACATCTTGATGAAGGCGGTCAGCCCTACAAGGAAAGATTGGTCACTTTGGTTGAATGACGCACTTTGGGCTTACAGAACAGCGTACAAGACCCCAATTGGAAAGAGCCCTTATCGACTTGTGTTTGGGAAGACATGTCATTTGCCAATGGAGAGCATCATGCATATTGGGCCATAAAGAAGTTCAATTTTGATCTCAAGGAAGCTGGTGCAACAAGGAAGGTTCAACTTAATGAATTGGAAGAGCTTAGAAATGAAGCATATGAGAATGCTAAGATCTACAAAGAACGAACCAAGCTCATGACAAAGCAATTCTCAAGAAGGAGTTTGAAGTATGAAATTACTTTTATATGACTCACGTTTGCGACATTTTCCAGGTAAATTGAAGTCTAGATTGGGTGGATCTTTCAAAGTGCTTAAAGTATTTCCCCGTGGAGCTGTGGAGATAGAAAATATCAAGAATGGCACCAGTTTTAAGGTCAATGGGCGGCATTTGAAGCCTTACTTGGAGAGTGTTTCAGAGGAGCAGGTCTATCTAGTTGTGGATTCTCTCGAGTTTACTACAACTTAAACATGTTGCCATGTCTTGCCTAGACATTAAATAAAGAGCTTGCTAGGAGGCAACCTAGCTGGGTTTGTGTTTTTTTTTTTTTTCGTTTATTTGTGTCTTATATGGTGAAAGCCAAATTTCTGAGGTTTCTTTATTATTATACTTTAGTATTATTTTCGTGACACATTATTGGAGAGTTTTGTCCCAGATTCCACGGTTGACAATCAAAGATTAGATGGGACGAGTTGGGATAGCTGAATGTATCAATCAAAGACTAATTAAAATCGTGTACAGGGTTTGGAAACTGGAATCAGGTCCTACCTAGGTCCGTTGTACATGGTGAAGGCTCTCTGGCAGATTAAAAACATAAAAGTTTATTTTGTGAATTAATTTATCAAGTCCCGTCACGGATGAATTAAAATTTTAATTAATTGATGATATGTTAAAACATTCATGATCAATTCATCAAAAGTGATAGCATACCAGCTATCAATATTTTTCTTTTTATTCAAGCAATAGTGACATTAGAAACAAGAATAAATATGCTCTTAACCACTTAAGTTCTAAGCTCATTGCAAGAAGTTACCAATATTTGATTCATCAAACCACTGTCCTAGATTCTTCAAAACAGAAACAAAACAAAACAAAAATGACTGCTCCAAGAAGGTGAATAGAATTTTCTGCATTCTGCCACGTTTGGTTCGCGGAATGAACTCAAACTCCGTCATAAAGCTTTATATGCCAACTAGTTTTGAACTGAAACCTCTCACTTCTTTTGTCCGGCTAGCTTCTTTTCTGTATTTATTGTTTTTTCAACCAATTTTGATCTTTCATTTTAGCCAATTTCCCTGTTTATTTTGTCATAAAAATATCCTTTTCCAAAAACTAGTTGTCTACTCATATATAAAAATATGAATCACCTATCCTAGATTAATAATCTTCTAGCTCCAATTTATTTACTATTTCTAGTTGTTTCATATTTCATTAGGAAAAACTTGTACCGTGTTTGGATGAGTAAATTTAAGATTACTAAGTAAATTCCAAATGACGGAATTTGAAATGACATAGTTTTATTTTTTTTTAAATTGTGAATTTTCTTGTTTGGCTAGCTTAAAAGAACAATGAAATTTAAATATGAAATAAGTGGTGACGGTAGTGATGATGGTGGGTAGTGGTGGTGGCGGTGATGGCGGTGGGTGGTGGTGGCAGCAGTGACATCGACGATAATGGTATGTGGCGGCTACGACAATGGCGGTGATGATGTTGTGTGGTGGCCACGACAGCAGTGATTATGATGATGGTGGTGGTGATGATAGTAGCCAGTGACGACGGCGGTGACCATGCTAATCATGGTTGGGTTTCTTTGGTATTTTTGTTTTTAAACTCTAACTCATGGGAACTTGGAAATGATAGTTGTGATATCCCACATCGACCAACAGAGAATGGGTGATGTGCCTTATATGTACATGCCCACCTCCAATTAGCACGAGGCCTTTTGGGAGCTCACTGGCTTGAGATTCATCGAAACTCCGAAGTTAAGCGAGTTTGGGCTTAGAGCAATCCCATGAAGCGTGACCCACTGGGAAGTTGCTCGTGAGTTCCCAGAAACAAAACCGTGAGAGCGTGGCCCAAAACGGACAATATCGTGCTACGGCGGAGCCAGTCCGAGATGTGACAATAACTAATTATATGAAATTTAAACTTGGTAACTGAAGGTCCTAAATTCCAAGTTTTTTATTCCACGCGAAAATTCTGAATTTCTATGATCCAAACAGAGTTGTAGAAGCTTGAGATTTATACTAGGAATACAATTGGGAAAGCAGCCGACGCTAAAATTGAGTTGACCAAAAGATCGGGAACACACCATCCTCGCACACTTTTAAAGAAATGACCTATTTGTCGATTTTCTCCCTGAACTTGTATAGAGTTGTCAATTCCCCCCATGAACTTTAATTTTAGCCGATTACTCCCCTGAACTTTTATAAATAGCCAATTTTTCCCATGCTGTTAGATTTTGAAAATTTTCATCCATCTTCACGTGATAACACATGGCAACTGTATGAGAGCAAAATGGTAATTTCGTTTTGGAAAATTGGGAGCAAGGCCAATATTTTACAGCTACGAATTAGACTCTCATGGATAGTTCAAACAGAAAGTGTACGGAGTCAACTAGCAGAAGAGGAGAAGAAGAAGAAAAAAACAATCTATTGTCCACATTAGGGATAAAATTACTTTATTGCCCTCAATCATTTGCCATGTGTTGTCCATGTGACCAAAATGAATGGAAAATTGGATGAAAAATTACAAAATTTAATGTTAGGGGTGGGGGAAAAATTGGCTAATTATAAAAGTTCAAGGGGGTAATCAGCTAAAATTAAAGTTCATGGGAGAAATTAGCAGCTCTATACAAGTTCATGGGAGAAATTAGCAGCTCCATACAAGTTCAGGGGGTAAATGGACAAATATTCCTAAAGAAATAAAAGCTATTATCTATTGATATTGTTCTTCCTAGATTATGCTTTTAAAATATAGAAACGTAGATTTTTACCAAATTCTATTAGAATATTTTAGGAAATTTCTAAACATCTTTTGACTATCTTTTTATATTTAAAAAATTACCATAGTAAGATGATAAGGTCAATTAATTGTTAGGGTTATCATTTTTCATCTTATTTCATGCCTATTTTACCCTCTACGGTTTTTTTTTTGTCAACCGTCATTTTTCTAATTTAATGTTATTTATGTGAAAAAAAAATTGATTTTTAACTTAAAAATTATTATATTTGAGTCTTATATATTAGTAATGTGGATGAGTTTGATACCTAATGTATAGGTAATGTGGATGGGTTTGATACCTAATGTATAGGTAATGTGGATGGGTTTGATACTGAATGTGTAGGTAATGTGGATGGGTATGATACTAAATGTGTAGGTAATGTGAATATATAGGTTTGGATACCTATCACATAGGTGGTGTAGATGATGTTTGAGTTTTTTTTGTTTTTTAAGAGATAGTTTATTCTACCTCAACACTAACTAGGTTTTATGATGGACAAACTGTTTCATATTAATTCAAGTTTTTATGGCTGCACTGCAAACTTTCTAAATTCAAAATGTATAATTTGATCTAATAATGCATTTAATCAAGATTTTTATTTTTATTTTCTAATTTATTTAAAAGGGTATATTCGTCACTAACAAACATTCAACCCTTAAATAATAAATTCAATAGACATTAAATTACCAAAACATTTGATTTGGATTTTCTCTAAAATATGATGGATTCTGGATTGATTGGGTCTAAATCAAAAGATCCTTTTAAAATAAAAGAATGACTATCTTTCCTTGAAATTAATACATTTTACTCGGAAGAATATACTAATTGACAGTGTGAACACTAGCTTAG
The DNA here is from genome assembly GCA_018257905.1 of Gillenia trifoliata. Lineage (NCBI taxonomy): Eukaryota > Viridiplantae > Streptophyta > Magnoliopsida > Rosales > Rosaceae > Gillenia > Gillenia trifoliata. The sequence continues at coordinate 12,952,982 of CM031086.1, forward strand.
TTCTGTCTGTAATTATTTACCTTTCTTTTAGTACATTTTGTTTTAGTAAATATACATTATAATTAACAAAATTTACAGTCCAACATTACATAATATTTGTGAGATTATAGAATGACATTGTCTATTACACTACCAACTTTGTTTTAGTATAGACATAAAATACTATTAGTGGACGTCATGGAATTATCCATTATCCATTTTCGCTTTTGGGCTCTCTACCATCATGTTTACTTGTTTAGTAAAGTTACAAACATGACGTTAACATTTAACGTTTAAATCGTCAAAGTTATATAATAATGGTAATGTTATAGATAATAACACAGAGTAACATTAACAAGGTTCATTTTTACATTAAGAACGTCATGTTACGCTGTCAAGATAGAATATTATGCATGGACATAATTACATTACAAAACATCATTCGATTTAAGGGTATTAGTACATTTTTTTTTAAATAATACCGTAGACTAACCCCATATATAATAATGATTATTCAATACAGAGCTGACCCAAAAAAAGATTATTCAATAATAGAGAGAGCATTATTTGAGAATCATTTTATGTTATTCTACAGAAATTTAAGGAGCTCCAGCAACATCTTCTTCTTCCCCACCAGAGCCTCAGAAGGTTTGTAGTGAGAACAAGTCAATGAATTCCATCATGATATAGTTTTACAGCCACTGCTAATCATTTTAATGGCAGCATATGCTTTTAATAATTCAAGGCAAAGAAAGTAGTTAATTACTATAACAAGTTTTCTTCCCTTTAATTTATAGCTGCAGTGAACTCATCCTCCAGCTTCCCCATGGCAAATAGAGGAAGAGATCATACTGCCGTTCCAACTACAACAACGGAATACAATCACACGACGTCGTTGAAGCAAAGAATCGAAGAAACGAAATGGCTACTGCACCCGTTAGCTGGTAAGAGCTCTTGTTGCACCTTCAAAGTACCCCACTGCCTAGCAAAAACAAACAAGGGGAAGTACCGGCCTCATATCATCTCCATCGGCCCTTATCACTACGGCGATAAACATGTGGTGATGATGCAACAGCACAAATGGAGATTTCTTCATGATCTTCTCGGTCGGACGCAGTCGATCGGACTTGATGACTACCAGCAGGTTGTAGCAGAAGTCGAAGATGATATAAGAGAGTGCTATGCAGAGACTATTACCTTATGCAGCCGCGATCTGGTTGAGATGATGGTGCTGGACGGTCTCTTCATCATCGAAATCTTCTGCAAAGTAAAATTATTATCGCCGAGTGATCCAGATGACCCGATTTTTAACTTGGCATGGGTGTTCACCAGTCTCTTACGAGATCTTCTTCTATTAGAGAACCAAGTTCCTTTCTTCGTTCTTCAAAAGTTGTTTGACATATCGAAATCGTCAAGAAAAGAGAGTAACTCATCGCTTGCCCAACTTGCTCTCGAATTCTTTAACTGCGCGGTAGGGAGACCTCCCGAAGTCTTGAAGCATTATTTCAGTGTCGAAGGAAAGCATCTACTCGATTTACTTCGCTTGAGTTTTGTCCCCGAACCTCAGGATGCTTCGCCTCAAGAGAACGTTGAGTTTATCCAATCCGCGAAAAAGCTTCATGACCTCGCTGGAATTAAGTTCAAAACAAGGGAGGCAAAGAGTTTCCTGGACATTAGATTTTGCAATGGAGTTCTTGAAATTCCACACATAAAACTAGATGATCTCCACACCCATATCTTCATGAATTTTGTTGCATTTGAACAGTGCTACTCTCATTGCTCAAAGTACATAACCACTTATGCTGCATTCATGAGTTGCCTCGTCCGCACGCCGATGGACGCCACATTTCTGTCCCACAAAAACATTATCGAGAATTATCTCGGAACCGACAAAGAGGTCGTGCATTTCTTCAAAAACCTCGGCAAAGATGTGCCTTTCGATATCGACAGTATTTATCTGAAGAAGTTGTTCAACGATGTGAACGAATACCAGAGAAATATTTTGCATGTGCAATGGGCGGGTTTCAGATTCAGGTATTTTGATTCCCCATGGTCTTTCCTCTCTGCTCTGGCTGCTTTCATACTCCTAATACTCACCACAATTCAGGCGTTCTTTTCCGTTTATGCATATCTGTGTCCGCCGAGTTCAGGCGGACGGCGGTGAGCAGTCTAACTAAAGATCCTCTCAATTACGGGGTTTTTTTTTTCTCCCAATTTTTGTGATGATGGAGTGTTTTGTAAAAAGCTGACCGAGAGAATATTGTCATTGATATTTTGCTTGTAAATCTAAATACAGAATACTGTTGAATTTTGTGATCTCAATCCATTTCTGTTGCTAGGTAAAAAGCTCGGCCACATTTGTTTTCGACGAGTATACAAATTCTATGCTAGTCAGACGATATCAACCTGACTTCGACGTAATTCTACAGCTGGTGTAATTTATGTACAGTTGGTATAAGATTTATACACCTAATCTAACACACACAATCGGTTTAAGAATTTTTGGCACAAATGTTCACTTCAGTGCAGTGACCCGCAGAATCAGGTTTCGGGGCTGACCTTGAGAATCTGATGTGAGCTTGTTTTCTGGTTATTGCTGCTACTCCCCACAAGATCAACATTATTGACGATCCTCACCACTCTGCAACAATATTGCAGTCGTGATGTCGAGATGACTTGAGCAAGTTTGGCACAAATATGAACTTGATACAGTTGCGTGATAGCAGAAAATCCCGTCTTTGATGACGTTATGGCTGCAACAAACTGTCGACTGAAAAAAGAGAGGAAAGATTGGTTAGTCACGTTTTGACAAAGAATACATTAATCACAGGAGCACAACCGATAAACAACAGCACAGGAGGCACACAAATAAACACATGCGTATTTGGTTGACTGAACCTTACTTTTCTGTGGCCAACCCTGTAGCAGAACTGTAATAAGGAGAGTTCATAACTGCACCAATAGTGTGGGAGCCAATCTGCAGTAAAAATTACAGATCCACCCTACGAAAAAGAAATGAAGAGAAACTCAGCAGAGAAGAAATATCAAACACAGAATGGGGAAATAATGTGCATGTGAGAGGAAACTGCATAACTAAAGGCCCGTTTGATAACTATTTCAGTTTTTAGTTTTTTAATTTTTAGGTTTCAGTTTTCAAGAAAATTGAATACAAAAAATGAAAACGAAATGGTTATCAATTGGCTCCCCAAGTAAAACAGAGAGGAGCGTTAGAGAATACTCCAACACGAAAGCAGAAAGTCCAGTAAACTTACATGGTCTCCCATACAGAATGAACTCCAATTTAATCATGTTTACAGCCCATAATTAGGGGTCGCAGTTTTCAACCACCAAGTTAAAACACCAGGAACCCAACACGGGATTAGCAGGGTAGGGGGTCATAACTGAAGGCACCTACTATTTCGCAACCTCCACTCCTCTATATTAACATAGGACCACAATAAATTGTTAGTTTCCCACCAACCCATTCACAATAAAAAATACCAACAATTAAGAAAATTGAAAAAGGAAATGCCAAAATTTTAAGATTACCTTAAGAAGCATACAACTTTGCATACAGGTAAGCAATGCTATGATAGATCAATACTCGGGATGATTTTAGAAAGCAGTCTATATGGGGGCCTTGAGCATGCATCACCACCATCATTGGGAAGAGAAGTAAGCTCATCCTCCAAAATAGAGTAAGCTTCTGAAAATGCCTACACCATTCAATGATAATCTCAAGAGTAAGAAACAAGCATCTGTATACATATGCAGCTAGCTATAGATAAGCATCACATTATCACAAAAGGTAATATTTAATGTCAGAAAATATCACGACAATTAGTCCCAAAAAGAGCACAGCTTACCTTGATACACTGATGTATTCGGAAGCAATTGCGCCCCACATTATTAGTCGGAAAAAGGGGATCATCAATGTGTATTGGGTCAATACTACATGGAGTAGATCAATATATAAGCAATTAAATAAAGTTAAGAATTTCTCTTCATGCACAAATAAGAAAACAGAAAGTACTGGTTTTACCTGCAACCTCTTTCCCTCTTAATATAAACGCCACTTCCCTGTACCGATATACGCATTTGGCGAGGATCAAACACATTCCTAGAATGAAGAGAGAGATGAAGCGTCAATCACTATGTAGCTTAAACCATATTATAACAAACTATACAATTATTCAATTAGAGTAAAGTCAATTCCAATCCAAGAAGCAGTTGCACTGGTCTATAATTAGAGAAAGAAAGAAGAATCATTATCAGTGGTTGGCTTACCCAAAAAAATAAAGAAAATTCATCAGAAGGTTCCCAAAGTTCTGCAAGATCATTATTGTGTTTAGTATAAAGCAATCTAGCAAAAATCATCAGCAAAAATGAGAAACTAAAAAGGGAAAGAAGTACAAGTTTGAATGAGAACATTGAACTTAAACCAGCCACATTAAATTTGAACATTTATACAAAATTGGGAACGATTCCTCCATTTCTAACTAATTGTTTGGATTGGTTTCCTTGAAATTTATGGAAGCTGGGACCCACAATCAAATGCAACCATTCAGAAGTTCAATAGTAATAACTACTGAGATGAATATTCAATTTATACAATTTACTTTGAGTAACATGGTCGAATGAGATTCAAGAAAAAAAACATATATTAGAGATGTCGCACATAATATTTTATCCAAGAGAAAATATAACATACTAATAAAGAAAAATTAGAGTTGAAATCGAGATTTACTTGGTTGATAGGTCGGCCCAGATGATACTCATGCTGGAGAAAACGTGTAATAAGTAATACCTGGAAAACAGTAAAAAAAAAACACAAGTTTCATTAATTAATGCAGAAGTTCTATAGAATTATTAGCATTTTTCTTTTACAAGAGAAATGTTTAAAAACAAAAGCCAGATACTCAACAAAAAGAATAAAAATCAAAATATATTTTTATGCAAAATCAATGGCCATAAACTCAATAGTTCAGAGGAGCAAATGCAACTGGGTACCATCCTCCAGCAGTCAATAACAGCATTTCAGTGATTTCACAGTAGGTTCCAACTTAGTTGAATTATGTTAAAAATTTACCCATTGATATATAAAATACCAAGAAAAATTGAGAAGACAATACATGTAATACGTTGTGTACTCTTTTCTTGTTCATGCTCCCTAAAATTGAATATCAACATATCATCATCCTTTAAGTCTCTGACTGATCATAAAACTTCAATTTCTATAGTGTCTATAGTGCATTATTTTACACCCTCATCTGGGAGCTGCTAGTTTAAAGCATTAATGTTTTAATACTTTTCTATGGCTACTAGCAGTCTGCCTTAAAGAAGTAATAAAAGGACAGATTCATTGAAAAGTTATGTCCCTTAGTCCAAAAGTTCTATGGCATGCCATCACCTTTGATACCATTTGTCCTTACTGGAACATGGTGAAATCAAAAACTTCAAATCAATGGTGAAATCAAAAACTTCAAATCAATTTTTTGGTGAGAAAAACTTTAAGTCAATTTGATTTACTGACATTATGCCTTGAAATAAGTAGAGTTACTCACCAAGCAGTAAGAACTCAACCCACCAGAGTAAGACTGATCCAGGCTACGATCTGCCAAGAATTGTTTCAGTACCAAAGCAAGGGGAGTAGCAGCTGGAAACTGCTCAGTGAGATCCTTAACCTGCAAATGACAATCTATGGTTCATAACATATAAATAAAGTATAAATACTTAAGCTATAATTGTCACCAAAAGTACTTTAATAAAATTATATTGAAAAATAAATTACGAGAAAAAAATTGCAAGCATCCAAATTGCTAAACATAGCAGAGACATTTAGTGGCATGAAAGTTTTATTCAACTTATTCTCTTACACAACAAATATGTGTAAGGAACTATAGCTAAATGCTTCAAGAAACAAAAGTGAGGCTCCCTGAGATCCAAAAGGACTGTGCAAGAATGGATGCTAAAAGACCCCAATTACAATGGTTGAAGCATAATTTGATCCACTAGCATACAAATTTTATTCGACTTTTTATATAGATCCACTACCATACAATTAACAAGGTTTCGCACAGTAGTAGTAATTTGCAAGCAACCACCCCACAATTATGTACCAACAAACATATGGGCATAATTAGCATATATGCTACAATCTAACGAATTTTATGAACACTTGGGATTTCAACTGAAATACAAAAATTTCTCTCCAGCAAGCCTTGACGTTCCAATCACAGATGTCTTTGAGAGTGGGATATTGTGTATTCGAGTGATACCCTTTGAAATCTTTCAGACTAACTTATTAAAAGGGGAAGTGATTTTCACACACCCTTTTTAGCTTCTCACACACCCCTCTTTATTTATGACCATCGGATTGAATAAATCAAACGGAATCAACGGCCATAATTAAACAAGGGATGTGTAAGAGGCTAAAAAGGGTGTGTGAACATTACTTCCCATTAAATAAACGTCTAACATCAGTAAATATTAATGACAGTCAAGCAACCTCTGTAAAAGTCTTAGTTTAAAGTTGACCAATATTCGCAGAACCAAGGGTGGAAGATTGAGTACATAGTCATTAAAATTCAAAGATCAGATAATTGTAATAGAGAAAGCCATATTTCACACTCACACAAAATGCATGCATCTTGCACCCGCATACACAAAAAGATTGAGAGGGACAAATATATACCAGCTGTGTAGTTTGGAGTCCTGTATGAGATGGAGATTTGAAACTGATGTCAATACGAACTGATACTGAATCCTTTGTAGCATCGTAATTTATCTGTGAGCATTTAGGCACCACAGATTCTTCTAAAACAACCACACTCGAGTTCACATTAGTGCCATGCTCACCAGACATGGGAGGTGGCTCTTCTTTTGGTGATTGTACATTGGAGGCAGATGAGACAATGAGATCATGGGGAACTTCCACCACAAGCATTATAATAGGTATCTAAAAGCAAGAAGAAAACAGTAAGAAAAACCATGAAAATGAAAGAAGCTTAAATGAAACAGAAGTACAATCAAAAGGTTAAAAAGAAGAGGAGTTACAGCTGTATTTTCCACAGTCTTAAGAGAATCATTTTTTACCCAATCCTGATTGACAAGATACCTAGCGGCATGCTGAAACACCAAAAGACAGTGTCAAGCAGCAGGCAACAGGAAAAACAATCTTACATATCAGCGGAAAGGAGGGGGGGCTAAATATCAATTGGCATTGTAAAAAATCGACAAGAATGAACAAATCAGGTGACCAGAAAATGTTTATTGCTGTGCAGCATATTGAAGTTTTATTATCAGGGTCACGTGATGAGAAATAATCAGATAAAAAGTTCAGAAACAAATCAGGATCTGAAACTCAAAATGTTCCAACAGGAACAGAATGATAAGTGTTCCTAAGTTTATGCAACCTCAATGAATGTACACGCACACTAAGCTTAGAACACCATAAACTGCTTGCATAGAAAACGCTGGTCATCTACTGCTTTGAAACAGTGACAAGCTAGTGTAGAACAGTTTCCTTCATTTATTGGAAAAATCAAACAGTTTCAGTACACAGATTTCAAGTAGAAAAAATGAATCAAATGAAATACCTTTCTATAAAACACTAATGTACAATATACCTGAAGGCATGTTTCTTTGATACCATTACGCCCCTCCAATATCCCAGCTTCTTTAATGGGTTCCTAAAAATACGTCTGCAGATAAGTATTTTTCCTGTGAAAGTACTGGAAAAGATGTCAATGTAACTGAGAGAATAGATCAAGAAGTTTTTTTTACCAGGTTCCTCACAGGAGGTAGACAAACCACAAGGTCCACATCACTTGTTGGAAGTGACAAACCGGTTGCAGTTGAACCAAATATGTTTGTCCTGGACCTGGGCCAAAGTACCTGGAGAGACCTTGTAACCCGCTTGACAGCCCAATTTATGTAGGGCTTCCTAGCCATATTCTCTGCAGCAACCTTCAATCCATCATATCAAACATTCAGTAGAATGTAACAACACATGGAAGGAGGGTCAAGGCTACAAATATTTGACAAACATTTTGATTGGAGAACTTGAAAATAATATACAATGATGATGATGAGGAATGGATAAAAACAACAGTAGTAGATCAATTATTGTACCTGCTTGCAGAAAAAGTCAATGTCATCGTGGACAAGGCTGTGCATCAAAGAAACAGACGCCTTCCGGATAGGACAGTTATGCAAATCAGGTGGTTGTAGGGGCAATGCAACATCTGGCTGTACGAAGAATATACTAACTTATGAAGGACTTTTAAACATCAACATAAAGTTAAAGTTCATAACATAGATGCTAAACTTACATGTTCCTGATCACGAGCAAGTTGAGAAATAGCAATAAGTCTATCCTGCAACAAGGGTGCAGGAAGAGGCTGAATCAATGGACGGCCAGAAATATTATTTCTTAAAGGCCAAACAACTTCAGCACCATCCATGCGCAAACAAGTTTCCTCCGAGTTAGCTCCATCATGGAACCATCCTCTCATACCCCAGTGCCTTGGGCTGGAGCTACCAGACCGAACAGTTTGAAAGCCCCTGTGTTTCCTGGCATCACTCACAGGAGAGGGTGGAGGTGGTCTTGGGGCCCGTGGAACAGAAAGCACCACGGGCGATGGTGGCCGTTTTATCCGAGGTTGCTCGCGCCTTGAAGGAGGAACACATGGGCTTCTGCGATCATAACTACGTTTAAACTCTCTTGACCTTTCTCTTGATATGTTTGGAATGATGATTGGCCGCAAAATGGGATAAGGAAGCGAGTCTCCTGTCTTCCCTTCAACATCAGCATTTACATCAGCCAAAGATCCAGAGGATTCCTCATCCGCTGCTGTGTCTGTCATTGTTGATGAGGAATGCAGCACCTTACCTGGTACTTCGCTTCCAGGCATAACATAGCCAAGAGCCTGGTTTCCTGATCCCATAGGATCAAAGGGAGAACGAAAGGAAGCAGTAGGTGAAGTCAAACCATTCGTACTATATGAAGAAGAAAATGCAACCATATCATCAACAGCCCTATTCATGTCAGCTTCCCGCCAAGCCCATGAGCTATCATCAGAACTAAGGGAAGGAGGGCGAGAGAAAACCGTCCCTGGATGATCAGAAGAATTCCAGTACATCACACCACCACCAAAATACTGATTATAGTCCACCCCGGCAAATGCTTGCACCTCAACTTCATCCTCTGATATCCAGTGGCTGTCACATTCATCTGCTAGTTCATACGCTGTTGTTGGATCAGGTAGGTCTGTGCAATCCCAAGAATACTTCCTTTCATTGTCCATGTTTGTTGCATTAATCTGGACACTGTGGGTAGAAAAACCCTGTGGAAAACTACACTGCTTCTTTGAGATGAATCCAGAATCATAATTACAGGTCCGGGATAGAGCCAATCCACGAGCACTTCGAACCATTGGAGGCCAGTCTAAACTCACTGGCAGCGGTCCAGTCAGAATTGGATTACACCCACCTTGAATTGGAGAACTTCTCGCATGACGTATTGTTGGTAGGAAAGACTGGCGAAAGTGATTCTGCCAGTTATGACCAACATCCAGATGCAATCGATCAGTGGCAGGTGGGAGATGTGGGTTAACAGGTGAAAAATAGGTGCAAGCTACACCAGGCCACTCATATGGAAAGCATTCAAAAGAACTTGGGGCTCCAGTATCACATAGATGATTTCCATGTTCTTGGTCCTGAAACAGAATCGCTTCCTTTTCTATAGCAGCAGCTCTTATTCCTTTGTCTGGTGAAACTTCTTTTATATCAGATTTGCCAGCTTGCGTGTTCTGAAAGTCAATATCTTTATGGCTGAAAACCTTATGATCCACTGCAGGCAGAGGAGAAGGTACTACGCTACCAACTAACTTGCAATCTCCAGTTTCTGATCCCAACGATTTTATTTGAGTTTCAGTACTATTGTTGTTTGATGAATGGTAATTTTCAGGAAATGTATGATGGGAACTTGTACTAGAACCAATAGCATAATTCGCACGAATGCTTTGTGCGGCATTCTCATCCTTAGTTGGCCCACTGACATGACCAGGATAAATCGAATTTGTCACAAGGATGTTACAACTAGCTGAATTACCATCAGTCGTGTTCTCAAAGGTTGAATCACTAGAAACGGGATCAGACTTTGCCTTGTAATCTTCAGGAATGGCAGAAGAAGAAGAAGCTTCCATGATTGATCTTTTAGATTTTATTACATCAATGGAATTCTTACCACCAGTTATTTTGTTTTTTCCTTTTTCTTTCCTACCCTTCCTTGCAGCAGTTTGAGCTTTCGCAACAACCACTGTTTGTGCATGCTCCTGATGACAAGCTACTAGTTACAAACCATTTTCAAATCATCAATGAGAAATGTGATCCAAATTAAAAGAATGAGAATAACCATTTCATCTTTCGATGATGATGCGTCTTTGGAAATCTCCAACTCCTGATGTATACCATGAATCTTCTTGGACTCCCCCGAATCTACCTTCTGTTTTTGAGCCAATGTACAATTACAATCCTGGCATAACACTGAAGCAATTAAAACTATCCACAAAATTTGTTGTGCATCCAAAAGGACATCAGCAAACTAAAGAGTACCTTGAGAGGCTTTTCACACAAAAAATCATCTGCACATGACCTAGGAACGGGGTTTGGCCTTTTCACATTGCGGGTCTTCCCCTTACTTTTACGGCTACAAGCACTAGGCTTGGCCTTGGATTTCTTAGATAAGGTTTTTTCATTTCCCTCGGCTAGAAGTTCCAGTTTTGTGCAGTCAAGCAAAATAACCATAAGAAATCCCCGTACTTTTCTTAGTATAAAATCAGAAATGGTAGAAACTGAACTCAGCGTGCTATAAAAGAGTTTCCCTATATCATATTCACTATGGCTACATAATGATATCATCATTACTATATCCTGAAGCACAAAGAGATTATTAAAGGCGGCAGCTAAGGAAGCAGGTTTCCCAGAAAGAGAAGCCGGGATAATGCTTGACCCAAATTCTATGTCAGCCACAAGTTTTGGAACTGTCTTTCTCATAGATACAATTTGGTTGTACCTCAATGGTTGTTCTCCTCCTGTATTGAAGAGCCACATTTCATCTCCCGCCTCACTACTTGTCTTCAGGATCTCAAGAATCTAAAGTTAAAATGAACTAAGTTAGGCTACAATACAACAAAATTATAAATAAAACATTGTATTGTAACCTGCAGCACAATATAAAAGTTTTCCATTTATAGAACTTCAGTTCAAGGATATTAATGCATCATTCATCACAAACCTGTTCTTGATTATTAATTAAATCCGATTTTTTTTAGAACAATTTTTCCCACCTAATCTATCAACACTATCATTCAGAATCATATAAAAATATAACATTTCTTACACACTATCACCTAAACACTATAAAACCATAAAGTTAGAAAATGTACCAAAGGTTTCGCTGCTTTGCCCAACACCGATGTCAAAACATTTCTCCTTGTCGCTGCATCCAAATTTCCCCACCAGTCCACACACCCCTTCTTCCTCCAATACACATTGGCCGCCAAGCCAGCGGCACTCATCTTTTCTTTCAACTTCACCCCTCTTTTCTTCCCATTACTACAATTCAGCCACGCCAACCTCAAAGCCACCTCCCACCGATTCGCCACAAATGCTTCCATACTGTAATAACCTTTGTCCTTCAACCACTTCAATTCAACCCAATCCGATCCCAAGTCACTCTCTTCCCCCCTCAAGAACCCCCCATTTGATATTTCATCCATTGCCTCCACAAACCCATCCAAATTCTCCACCAAACCCTCGCTCACCATCACCGTATCGATATCCCTCACCGAGCACGAACACTCCTCCACCTTCTCCCCTTCCCTCGACGAAAACAACCGAGTCGACTCGAAAACCCTCCTGTCCAGCTCGTTCGACTCGGCCACCCGACCCAGAAGCCCACTGGACCTTTTAAAACAGAGGGTGGGGAGGTCGCCGGAGGGGAGGTCAGGGAGGATGATGAAGAAGCCATGGCCGTTGGCGCGGACCTTGCCGAGCATTTGAACCAGGACCCGTACGAACTTGGGATCGACGGCGGTGAGGTGAGCTTGGCGCTGGTGGACGGTGAGAGATGAGAACCATTTTAGGATCGAGGACCTAGGGTTAGGGTTTGGTTTGGGGTCCGAGGAATTGGAGCGAGAGTGGTAGAGGGAGATGTGAGAGGTGAGCGAGTCAATGAGTTGGTCCTGAGTCATGAGCGATTCGTGAGGGGATTTCGGGTTCGGAATCGGCATTTTTTGGCATCGGAGGTGAGAAAAATGGCGGAGGGAAAATGCGAGGGAATTTCGGGTTTGGTGGAATCTCGCGGGTTTCGAGGGTCCCAGACGGGTTTTGAAATTTCTCAGGTGGACAGGTGGTAGGTGGTGCTTCCCGGTGTGTAAACTGTTTTAACCGTCGATCATTATTCCCGGGAAGCCTAAATTTGTTTGGAATTTTTTTATGAGTGCTGATATGCCTAACTAGTAGTCTTCTTTACTCACCCACGTATATTTTAACCCCAACAAAAGTTATATTTTCACCCCAATAAAAATTAAAGGGAGCTTTATTTATAAATATAAAACACAAAATACATTTCTTACAACTCTACTAATTTTAAATCATTTCAAAGAGAGACAAAAGCTCAAACCTACCCAAAAACAAGCAAACCAATATTTTAAAATTTCAGCCATGCCCACTTAGGTACTCACTAGTGAGTACCCCATATACTCACTTTAATGATTTAGCCCAATAATATTTTAACACATATTTTATTGTTTTAAAAAATAAAATATATGCTATTTAATTTTTCTTGGGCTTTTAAACATAAAGAACACATGTCATCTTTTAATTGGGCCAAATCAAAAAGTGAGTATATAGGGTACTCACTAGTGAGTACCCAAGTATTGTCCTAAACTTATTACTTAGCCAAGGCAAAACTACAAACTAACACCATCTATAAAAACTTCAAACTAAATTTCGATTCGTAAAAACTAATTTCTGCAATATCAGTTTCAAAATTTATGCACTTCTACAATATCAGTTTCAAAGTTCCAGCACTTAATCAAAATCAATTTCAAAATTTCAGCAATTTTGCAAGATCAATTTCAAAATTTCAACACTTTTGCAAGATCAGTTTCAAAATTCCAGTAATTTTGCAAGATGACACATCCCAATCTTAACACGGCAGGTGTCGGGAAGTGTTGGCTGACACATATTAAGTGATGAAGCCAATTATGCAAATGATTGAGAAAAGTGAATAAATTAGAGCAGGAAGTGGAAGTAAAAGTGCGGTGATGGGTAAAGCCCATTATTATAGGTGCATAACAGTCAGAGTATAGTAAATAGTGCAGAGAATATAAAATATTCACATCCTCGTGAGGATGGATAAAACTAAAAACTAATGGTAGGAATGAATCCTATTTAGTCTGGAGAAGTTGTCAGAACCACTAACTAGCCTAAGGAAACCCTCGTCTCACTGGTGCTCAAGCCCACCACTAAGTCCTAAAAGGGCGCAAAACATAAAAGGTGAGTGGGTCAAAAAGTAAAGTTTGATAAAACATTTGTTTTCAAGAGCATACTAACCCCTCGCTGGAAAACATGTATAATTTCTGAAAATACGTCATATTTCCCGATATGATCCTTAAAATACTATAAAAATAGTAATACGGATACTCCCCGAAAATCAATGGTAAAACTATACTGGACTACTCGAAAACAAAACTATATGCTCACAAAACTGAATGCTCACCCATATGTAAACACACAAGCCCAAGTAGATAAGTTACGAGGACAGGCTAGGTATATAAGAATACGCTGAGTACTACAATGACGCGAGTCATAACGCTAATCGTTGTGCGCAAAGCGCCTCACACATAAGTTCTAATTGCCTAGTGCAACCTAGAACAGGCTAGTACCTACAATGGATCCAAAGTTGCGTAGCGGTACTAGGTGTGGACCTCCAAACGTCAAGGCTAGTCCTGACCCTAGGACTGAGCACTGATACCTAGGCGTTCTACATCTACTAATGTGCAACAGTAAAAGAAAATGTATGGCAAATATAATATAGATGTTCTACCTCCAACAATCACATATTATATAAGTCATGCTAACAATTTAAAGAAAGCAATGAAAACTATAAGTAATAATATATTTATCAAAACAAAGACCCACTCACTCACCTGTAACTAGCCGAGTCCTAGCCCTTGTCCTGGGTAGCCTCGGTAGTCCTCTGGATAAGTCTCACCTACATAATATATTACTATAGTAATGATTAAACTCATAAAGGTTACTAATTAAACTAATTAACGACATTTATCCCTTGTTTCCTCAATTCGGAGGTCCGAAACACTCCGAAAAATACCACGCATACTGCCCCTAGGTAGCAAGCGTCGTCATGAGTTGCCTCGTGTCGACGAAAGTCAAAAAGTATCCCACGCTCCCCCACGCGCAGCTCATGCGTTGGGTCAAACTAACGGCTTCAGTTGGCGCCGTTAGATTTAACAAAAGATTTCGATATCTTCGTTAAATCTAACAGAATATTCCTAACAGCGTTAAAAGAATATACCTGAGAATATTCCCAGTCTGGACTGGGTTTGAACCTAGTTTGTTGACGTCACAACCGTCCCGGACCTAGTCCACTGACATCAGCCCGCTGCAACTCGCCGGACAACTGGTTTTTTGGCCGGTTTTCTGCCTGAGCTCAGCTCGCCTACGTTGTTCCTCCGCTGCCAGTTTTGATGTCACATCCTGGACCGACTTCACCGTAGCACGATATTGTCCGTTTTGGGCCGCGCCCTCACAGTTTTGTTTCTGGAAACTCACAAGCAACTTCCCAATGGGTCACCCATCATGGGATTGCTCTAGCCCAAACTCGCTTAACTTCAGAGTTCCAATGGAATTCGAAGCCAGTGAGCTCCCAAAAGGCCTCGTGCTATTTGGAGGTAGGCATGTACATATAAGGCACATCACCCCCTCTCCATTGGTCGATGTGGGATATCACAATCGACCCCACTTAAGGGAAACCCAGCGTCTTCACCGGCACATCCGTACCGAATGGCAGAGTGGCTTTGATACCATTTTTTCACATCCCAGATCGGCTCTGCCATAGCACGATATTGTCCGCTTTAGGCCACACCCTCAGGGTTTTGTTTCTGGGAGCTCACGAGCAACTTCCCAGTGGGTCACCCCTCATGGGATTGCTCTAGCCCAAACTCGCTTAACTTCGAAGTTCCAATGGAATCTGAAGCCAATGAGCTCCCAAAAAGCCTCGTGCTATTTAGAGGTAGGCATGTATATATAAGGCACATCATCCCCTCTCCGTTGGTCGATGTGGGATATCACATTTGAGGGTATATTTGGGTTCGTGGAATTGATACTAACCCAATGGAAGTGGTTTCGAATGACGTTACTTAGCTGTTTGGCCAGAAAAGCCTCGTCAGCCATCGATTTTCTTGCAGAAAAAACTAGGGAAACTTCCCCCGCTTCGATCTGCTTCAAAACTTAACCAAATCAAGCAAATGACATATGAAAATTCATCTAATCAACGAGAGAAATCCAATGGTAGTAATTAGAAACCTCACCTCAGTCTGGAATGGCGAGAATATGGCCGGGAAAGTTTGGTTGTCACATGACAATCACTTAGTGTACATCATTCTTGTACTGAGTATCTCAGTGTTTCTTTTCAACAGAGCTATGCCACCTTGACATTAGCCAGTTTTACCTGACTATGCTCTATTGGGCTAGGTCATCGCTAATGCAGTACAGGGCAATTGAGGTCGTACTTTTCCTGAGATTGCTCGTGGTTTAGGAGTGTGGGAACTTGAGGGTAATGCTACTGGGGAAACTACTGAGCTATGGCTCGAGAAGGTGGAGAAGACGTTCAAGAGCATGAATTGTCCAGAGGATTAGCGTGTGATTACTGCTGCTTTCTTCCTTACTAGAAGTGCCAGCAGTTGGTGGGAGCAGTTTAATAGAGGTTTCGTGTTCAATTTTTCACTCCTGAGTACAAAGCTAGGAAGATGAGAGAATTTCTTGATCTGAAACAAGGTAGTATGTCAATGTCCGAAACAATTCAGGGAGCTTATGAGGCACTGTCCCACGATGAAGAACAACCCAGTGGAGTTATAAACTCAGTTTCACGAGGGACTCAGACTAGACATAAGAATCATCACCACTTCTCACAAGTGCCCGACTTATCAAATGGAGCTGGAATTGGCACTCGACGTTGAGCAATCAATGGTTAGTGACTATGCTGGAGGCGGTGGTACTGGATATGATAGAGGACGTCAACAGGGCAAATTTTCTGCAGGCGGTCTAAGGAAACAATAGGGTTTCAAAAAGAGCGGTTAGAGCTCTAGTTTTTTCTGTTGGGGTTCTAGCTCAGGTTCTCGTCCTGGTGGAGGACGCATGGGCAATTCTCAGTATTTTGCTGGCTCAGTGAGATCCGATAGACCTTTTGTGGGCGATGTAGTCGGTGACACTTCGTTCTGTGTCAGGTTCATTCGGATGGGTGCTATAATTGCGATCAGCTTGATCATTGACGTAATGATTGTCCCCTACTTCAGCGGTAGGGTAGTGGGAACATGGCTTGGAGACCTGCACAGAGGACAAATCAGGGCGGTAGCAATCAGCAGCAAGGGCAGAAACATAATCAAAATTCTAGAGAAGTATCTAGCAGCATCACACAGACCAATCAGGCGAGCCGCGGTGATCTATCTCAGAGAAGGAGCGGTGGAGGCCGCACAAGAGGTTGTACTGGAGGCCAGGCACATGGCAGAATCTACACTATGTCTCAGCAAGATGCTCGAGCGAGTCCAGGAGTGATTATGGGTACGTTAAATATTTTTGGCTTTCATGCTAGAGTTTTAACTTATCCGGGTGACACTCGCTCAATTATATCTCCTATGTTTGCTCTAAAAGTCAATCCACAATCGACGCCTCTTGAGTGTGAGTTGGCTATGTCTCAACCCTTGGGGCAAACAAGCACCATCCAATGGGAATTCAGAGATCGCCTAGTTTTCGTCAGTGACAAACTCATGGAGGCACTACCAAAATAATGATTATTAGGAGCGATTTATTAAGGGCGGAAATAGGTAACCGCCTCAATTAATATTAAATAAGGGCAAAATAGTTAATTGCCCCTAATAATACTTAATGGGGGTGGAAATTGATTTGCCCCTACCAATTTAGGGCAAAAAGAACCGTCACTAATACTTTGGCGGAAAGTTTTAATTGTTTTTAAAAAAAAACTCGCCATAATATTCTTCTTGGGTGGTTAAAAAATTTATTTGCATTAAGTAGGGGTGCATATTAGCGCCCCTAATAGTTATTTATTTATTTATTATTATTTTTCTCAATTAAATCTCCTAATCTTCGACCAAAAAAAGAAAAAAAAAATTAAGTCTCCTGATGACCTAAAGTCTCTTGACATACCGTTCCTTCTTGTTCTCTTCCTTTTCTCCATCCACACGTACGCACATCCCTTTCATCTCCTTCATCAGTTCTTCATTACTCTCATGGATGGTAATCAAATTTTTTATACTTTTATCGTTTTATGTATCTTAATTTCGTATTTGATTTTTATGTATAACACTTAGAGATTTGGATTGTGTGTATTGAAGCATGAATGTAACATCCCGTTCAAAATTTAATTTATTTTATTCCCGGAAGTGGGAAATGACGTTTTTGCCCCTAGGTTGACTTTTCGGTTGACTTTTGCGTCGTAACTCGTACGACGCATCCAATTGTGTTTTCTTGACGTGCTCGTCGATACGAATTCGTAGACGCGAGCCGTACGTCGTTCGGGCTCCGAACGAGTATTTTACGGGCGTTGATTTTTTCGACGTTTTCCGTATTTTAACTTTTAGGATATTTTGAATTATTTGGGCTGGGGCCCATTTGTCAGCTGGCTTTGTGGCTTATCCCAGATTTTCAGGGACCTTGTCTTGATTTTTGTCTGTTGTCCCAAGCCTTTGGCTCTGCAAGTCCTCTTCTCCTTTCTTCTCGGCAGAACAACAACCTCACCATTTTTTTTTATCACACCGAGGCTCCTCCCTCCTCACTAAGCCATTTTTATGGCTGGCCAATTGACCCTTTTGGTCATCCTCAAGTGTAGACCCTCTCTGGTTCTCTGCAACTGACCAAATTGAACCAAAACAAAACTAGAAATTTCTCAAGGCACCCGTGCCTTGCTCTCCTCCTTCCCGTGAGTGTGACTCAAACCATGAAACCCAGAATTTCTGGGATTTACTCAAGGCACCCAGGCCTTCTTCACCAACCTTCACCGAGCTACTTTCTGCGTGGCCAAACTGCCAAACATTTCAGGCTTTCTTCTTCACAGCCGAACCTGTGTGCTCGAATTGGAACCCAGCAAAACTTGTTCCTCTCATCTTCTTGGCCACCCAGGATGTTCTACTTCCCTCTCTGTCTCTACCTGTCACGAACCCTGAACCAACGGGGATGTCGTGGTGGCTTTACAAACCAACCCAGTCCAATCTTGCTGACTACTGGAGACCAACATGACAGGCACGGGGTTGGTGTTTCACGAACTGATCCTTCAGCTTCTGCTGGTGCAGGTCCTGTTTTGGGGACGAGGAAGGTGAGGCAGGGTAGTTTCCAACCTTGATCAAAATTTGTGGAAAATTGCAGAAATTGTGGACTGTTGCTGCGTTTTTGGCAGGGGAGATTTGGTTAAGTTTTGGGCTGCTGTTTGTGGCCTCGGTATTTTGACCAAATGGACAAGAATTTGGAGATGGTGTTCTGATGATGGGTTGGTGCAGTGTGTGTGTGCAGTTGTGGTTGGGCTGGTTATTTCAGTTTTAGGCCTAGGGTGTATTAAGCAATTGTGGACAAGATTATTTTTGGGCCTCGGGTGTAATTAGCAATTGTTGACAAAGCTTTGGAAAATGGTGTTGTGGTGTGAAGAAAGTGTTTGGTTTGGGCCATTAGAGATTTTTGGGTCAATGGCTTGTTACTCCAATCCATAGCGGATTTATTGGTCACCCTCGCTCAACCGTGGTTTTGGATGCTTCAATTTACGGAAAACTCCGTTGGGTTGGAATTGCTCCGGAAGCTTTAGGCTTTGGCGACCCTTGGCGTCGGAGGACGTGCACTTGGGCTTTCCGACTATCTTCAGGTGAGTGAGTGGGTCTTTTTTTGATAAATGTATATATATACGTATGGTTTTTCAACGCTTTCTTTAACTGTTAGCGTAGTTTCATATCATTACGAATGTTGGAGGTAGAACACACGTACTATATTGCCATGCATGTTTTCATACTGTTGCTCATCAGTAGATGTATACACCCCAGGTATTAGTACTCAGTCTTGTGGCCAGGACTAGCCTTGACGTTTGGAGTAGTCACTATCAGTACCGTTACGCACCCTTGGATTCATTGTAGGTACTAGCCTGTCTTAGGTTGCACTAGGCAACTCGGACTTGTGTGACGCACTTTGTGCACCAGCGCTTAGCGCTAGACTCGCGTCATTGTAGTACTCAGCGTATTACTTTTATACCTAGCCTGTTCATTGTGGTTTAGCCACGTGGACTTGTGTGTTTACATATGGGTGAGCATGTCAGTACATTATATATCGGGGAGTACCCGAATGTTTTCATGATCGTATTTTGAGGTTCATACCTACGGGTATGACGTATTTTCTCAATTATACATGTTTTCCAGTGAGGGGTTAGTAAACTCTTGAAAACAACGGTTTTATCAAACTTTGCTTTTTGACCCACTCACCGTTTTATGTTTTGCGCCCCTCCAGGTTAGTTGGCTGGGAACCTTGCGACGTCGATGGCGCGGTGGTATGACGATGTAGGGATTCTTATACGTTTGTATAAATTTGTATCCCTTACCCTACTCTTACTGTGTATTCTTTTAATTCTTCCGCCCGCACTTTCCGTGCACTCTGACTACTGTTTATTTCAATATTCTAACCTTTATTCTTAAATTTTCTTTTTGGCTTTCGTCACGCTAACGCGTGTCGGCCAGCACTTCCGACACCTGGCTCGTCCGGGATCGGGATGTGACAATGAAGGTATGTGTATATAGTTGAAGTTGAAGGATTAAGTGCGAGCTCTTGAAGGTGCGATTAGGGTTTTGTCTGTTGTGAAGGTATACAATTTATATTTTGATTTTCACATATATAACAGTCATACTCACAATTGATATTTTACTGTCACTTTAAGTTGCTCTCAAATTTTGAAAAGAAAAAAAAAATTGTGTGAGTCTATGGTTAGAGATGAATATTTGGATTTGGGAGGGGAAAGTTTTAATTTTCAGCCCTTTGATTTGGTTTAATTGCAGCTGGGTAGTTGTTGGCTTTTGAAGAATTTAGAGTTCTATTGGTTTAATTTATTTGCTATTTGACGGTTGTAGTATGAATATGATGTATTCTTTATTTGTTTGCATATATATATTGAGTGGCCGAAATAGTATTTCTACTCTTGAGAATTTTAGAAGCCCTTGCAAAAGCTGAGATAGCGAGTCCATTCCATGAAACAATTATATACCTAGAAGACACCTGATCTATCAATTTGTGCTCGAAAATATATGAAGCCAAAACTGTATGAGGTGGGTTCTTCCACAACTTTATTCATTGTGTTAAGAGAGAACACCTTATCGTCCAAATGTGGTCTTGGTCGAGTAGATCGTACTTTAAAAAGCTTTTGCCTGCTCTTTTACGTGAAGTGTTTTCTCTTTCACTGTCTTACTTTGCAGTGTATACAAATTAGCTATACAAACATAGGAAATCAAGAAAACAGAAAACAGTTAATACTAATAGAATCAATTCAGATCTGATCAGGTAGACAGAGTAAACATGGCCCCGGAAAGTTTCAACATATTCTCCAGTAGTACCATTCCATAACCTGATACACCTATCAAATGAGGCATTTGCTATCCATTGCCTGTCAAAGTAGATGTGGTTTACAAGCTGTTGGCAAGAACAAGCATTTTGAAGCTTCCAAAATACCTTGAAATAAATTTTTTTTTTTTCCAGTGACGTCTTTAGCCTTTGGGAAAGGGAGGCAAGAAGCTGTCAATCTTAAATAACTATATAACACATGTTAGATTTTGTTTATTTTGCAAGGTTGGCTATTGGCTTTCGAAGAATTGGAAAAACTGTTGGTTTATTTTATCTGCTATTTGACGACTGAAGGTATGATGAATTCCTTATTTGTTTATATATATAGTATGTCTTAATGATTTGTTTGTGTACTCTTCTTTTTCTTGTCTCTAGTCTAAAAACAAATTTTAAGTCTGCATTTTATTGCTACTATGAACTTAATTACGATAAGTAGCTATGAAGTTAATTACGATAAGTAGCATAAGAGAGCTTGTGGTCTACATATAGTTAAAAAATGTTCCCTCCTTAAGCTATATCATTGTGTTGCCATGCATCACGTAAATGTTACTTTAAATGCTTGATGATCAATGTTTGAATCTCTTTTTGCAATAGGTAAAGTATGGATAAGAGTTGGGTAAATTTAGACCGTCGTACAATAGAATACCGAACAGGGATGGAATTTTTTTTAAACGAAGCTTTTGCCAAGACTACTCGTAAAGATAAGATTGTGTGTCCTTGCAAAAAATGTTGCAACCGTTATACTAAAATTAGAAGAACAGTTGAAGCGCACCTTGTTTGGCATGGAATGGATCCTGCTTATAAGAAGGGTCCTTGGACCCATCATGGGGACCCTTATATTAATTTGGCCGATGGAGGCCAACTGAATTTTGTTGAGGAAGGAAGGGATGAAGGAGATGAAGGTGAAATGTATAATTTCCTCAATGAAACGTTTGTGCAACCAATACTTGGAGATAACGTTGGGTCTTCGACGCATGAACCTATTTTTGAAGGTCAAACACGTGAGACAGAAAAATTTTATAAGTTACTTGAAGAGGCTGATAAAGAGTTGTACCCTAGTTGCAAGAAGTATAAAAAACTAGATGCCGTTGTGAAATTGTTCCAAATCAAGTGTTTGGGAAATGTGACTAATTATGCTTTCACATTGTTTTTGAAAACATTTTCAGACATGTTGCCTGATGGTAATTGTTTGCCAACAAAATCTTCAGAAATCAAAAAGATTACTAATGACTTGGGCCTTGCATATGAGAAGATTGATGCTTGCTCCAATGACTGCATGTTACTTTGGAAAGATACATCAAAGTTGAATGTGAGTTCCCGTTGTGGTGCATCAAGATATAAAGTCAATGAGAATGGGGGTAATCAAGTAGCAGAGAAGGTTCTTCGATATTTTCCACTTATTCCAAGATTGAAAAGATTGTACATGTCAAGTCACACAGCAGAATCTATGAGATGGCATAGGCAAATTTCATTCCGTTAAATATTGTTGATTTTGATCTTATTCTGGGTATGGATTGGCTATCCAAGTACCATGCCTTGGTGGAGTGTCACACCAAGGTAGTCACGTTTCGAAAACCTGGTAAACCGGAGGTTATCTTTTAGGGTGAGAGTCGAATTTTGCATAATAGCCTGATTTTGGCGTTGAGGGCAAAGAAACTGTTGGAAAAGAGTTGTCAAGGATACTTGACTCATGTGGTTATGAAACAAGATCCCTCAGCTCGATTTGAGGATGTTCGCGTGGTCAACGAATATCCATACGTGTTTCCTAAGGATTTACCTGGATTGGCTCTCGACAGGGAAATCGAGTTCACGATCGATCTTGTGCCAGGTATTGATCCTATTTTCAGAGCCCCTTACCGTATGGCTCCAGCTGAATTGAGGGAGTTGAAAACTCAACTTCAGGAGTTAGTTGACAAAGGGTTTATCTAACCCAGTACTTCACCTTGGGGTGCTCCTATTCTGTTCGTTAAGAAGAAGGATGGGAGTATGCGTTGAAGGGAAATTTTCGGAAAACCAAGTTCATTTGAGCAACATCTATAGCATGCAATTAACAATTAAAGGCGGAATCATGCTTGTATGCACTCAAAAACAAAACTTTACCCAAGAAATTCAAAGCCTAGTAGATAGGGTGAACCATGACTCAACTCAAGAACAAAGTGAGTTGAGAATTCATATACCTTTGTTGATTCCTCTTTGTATAAGCAAAGGCTAATCACCCAAGGAGAGGGCCTTCATTCCTTGCTTCTTAGCTCCATGGAATTCTTGGAGGAGGATGGATGAAAAGGATTCTCCAAGTTCCCAAAATTGAGAACCTCTAATTTTTCCACACCAAGGAGAGCCTTGATGAAGAGATGAGTGACCTAGAGGAAATGAGATTGCTAGCTATTTTCCTCTAGGGTAGCCAGCCTCTTAGAGAGAAAAGAGAGCTTGTGTTCTCATCTTTTCTCCAAAAGAAAACCTTAATGTTGAAATGCTATAAAGTTGCCTTTATAACACCTCACAATGTAGTGGCAAACTTGCAATTAAAGCAAGTTCACTACACATTCTCTAAATGGCCGGCCATATGGGTTCATTGGGCTGTTTGGGCCCTTATGTTTCATTAGTCATAAAGTTGTCATACAACTTAAGTCAATGGGCTTGACGTTCGAAGCCCATTGGGCCTTGAGGCCCAAAACTAACCCGAGGTCTATAACGAACTTATTCGTTTGATTAATTAACATATTAATTAATCCTTGCCATAAATAATTAAACCATTTAATTATCCTTACTCATCTCCATTATTTCATCATCTCTACCTTACACAGTGTACGATCCATTAGGTTCTTTTTAGCGAGGCAGTGGGCGATTAGAACTCTTTCAAATCGATTGTGAATTGAAAGTATTTCAATTCTCCCTTTAGTGTTTATACACCTTTAAGGCTTCCATAAACCATGAGTGACACCTAGCAGTATGCCATGGCTACCCAAGCTAATCAGAAGAGGTGGAGAACCTATTCAGTTTAGGATTGCAATGCAATACGGTCTTTCTCTAATACAATACTCTCGACCACATTGTTTGGTTTGATAGTTTATTCATGTCTACTATCCAATGTGATTCCATTACTTATATGATTACATTGAATATGATTTGGAACGACTTCCTAAATCTCATTCATACTTTGGCCAGAGATTCTTAATCATATCATAAAGTATTCTCCCTCAAACGGTTTGAAGGTTAGAGATCCCTTGTTGTGCATTCACTTGCCTCTATGGCTAAGTGGCTTAACCCCAACTATGCCGTGGACAATGGAGTGACTTTGACATAGTCAAAGATCAAGGACTTAACCACAAGACAACTATGATGCCTCAGGTCAAAGGACTACTTTGCATTATCCCAACCATGAGTTCTCATGTGACATGAGTATGAGAACTCTTCGTTGATCGTGTTCAGTGGACTCATTCTATATTGAGCACCTACATGCTTATCTTGGTGTCAGTTACACCAATGACTCGAGACTAGTCACTCTCCCTGAGAGAAGATATAACACGTACTGATCTTAACGGACTATCAATGCCCAATTGGCAATCCTATGATCAGGAACGTTTAGGATATGTATATGATCGAGAATGGTCTCATGAACCTGACTTGTTTAGATTACATTCTTCTAAGCACATATTCCTTGGACTTATTGTTTAAGCATATAACATTTATATGAGACTACTTTAAACAATAAACTTTGCCCTTTATATTAAACTAAATTAGTTTAACAGTTGAAATGTCCGTAAAGTATCATCATATGATTGGTTTTAAGGCACATTTCCAACATGTGTTTGTGCATCGATTACAAGTAACTTAACCAGGTGACTGTGAAAAATCATTATTCGTTGCCTCGCATCGATGATTTGTTCGATCAGCTTAAGGGTGCACGAGTTTTCTCCAAGATTGATTTTAGATCTGGATATCATCAGCTACGCATTCGCAAGGAAGATGTGCCTAAAAATGCATTCTGAACTCGATACGAACATTATGAATTCCTAGTGATGCCTTTTGGACTGACTAATGCCCCAGTCGCTTTCATGGACTTGATGAACGGGGTCTTTTGACCATACTTGGACCAATTCGTGATAGTATTCATTGATGACATTCCGATATATTCCAAAAGTGAGGCAGAGCACCTTGAGCATTTGAGGATGATTTTAGAAAGCCTGAGAGCATCACAGTTGTATGCTAAGTTCAGTAAATGTCAGTTTTGGCTCGATCATATTAGTTTCTTGGGGCACGTGATTTCTGCTGAAGGTATTTTTGTTGATCCGCAAAAGGTGGATGTAGCTGGCTATTATCAGTGTTTCATACAAAACTTCTCATCTATAGCAGAACCACTTACCAAGCTTACCAAAAAAAAAAAAGTTAAGTTCATTTGAGATGATAGTTGTGAGCAGAGTTCCCAAGAACTAAAGCATCACCTTACTCATGCACCAGTCTTAGTTCTTCCTGATGAGAGTGGTGAATTCGATATCTACACGAATGCCTCGTTGCATGGTTTTGGTTGTGTACTGATGCAACATGGGAAAGTTATTGCCTATGCTTCCAGGCAACTCAAACGACATAAGATTAATTATCCCACCCATGATCTGGAGTTAGTTGTTGTGGTCTTTGCTTTAAAGATTTGGCGACACTATCTTTATGGAGAAACTTGTCATGTCTTCACAGACCACAAAAGCCTTAAGCACATTTTCACGCAAAATGAATTGAACATGAGACAGAGGAGATGGATGGAACTGATTAGTGACTACAATTGCACCATCGATTATCATCCTGGTAAAGCAAATGTCGTGGCCAACGCTCTTAGTCGAAAATCTCATGGACAGTTAGCATCGATTCGGTCAACTTACTTTCTGGTATTAGCATAGTTGAGGAGTCCTGGTGCAATCTTCAACGTAGATCATCAAGGAGCTCTACTAGCTCATTTCCAGGTTAGACCTGTCCTTGTTGATAAAGTTCGGGAAACTTAAGAGGAAGATTCTGATTGTAGGCAACTAAAGGAAGAAGTCCTTGGCGGAATAAGAACCGATTACGTAGTTAGAAAAGATGGAACCTTGATGTTGGGGAGCAGACTTTTTGTACCGAAAAAGAATAGTGGACTAAAAAGAGAAATCTTATATGAGGCACACATTTTAGCTTATGTTATGCATCCAGGCAGTACTAAGATGTACCGCACTATCCGATCTTATTACTATTGGCCAGGGATGAAAAAGGATATCGCCAAATACGTATGCCAATGTTTTACTTGTCAGCAGTTGAAGGCGGAAAGACAGAAACCCTCGAGTTTATCGCAGAGACTTCCTATTCCAGTATGGAAGTGGGAGAATGTTACCGTGGACTTTGTGTATGAGTTACCACTTACCCGGGCAAAGAGTGATGGTATTTGGGTGATTGTTAATCGACTTACTAAGACTGCTCACTTCTTACTAGTTCGTAAGGACTACAAGTTGAATAAGTTAGCGAGGATGGTCATAGATCAGATTGTCAAACTTCATGCTGTACCGATTTCCATCATCTCAGATAGAGATCCGAGATTCACTTCCAAATTCTGGATAGCATTTCAGGAAGCCATAGGAACGAAACTAGTGTACAATATCGCCTTTCATCCACAAACTGATGGTCAATCTGAAAGGACGATCCAAACCTTGGAGGACATGTTGAGAGTTTTTGTTCTTCAGTACAGGGGAAATTGGGAGGATCATTTGTCACTGATTGAGTTTGCTTACAATAACAGTTATCACTCCAGCATTGGTATGACACCATATGAGGCATTGTATGGGAAGGCGTGCAAAACTCCATTGTGTTGGACAGATGTAGGAGAGCGAACACTTGAGGGCCCAGAGTTGGTGGATGAGACTACGGAGAGAATTCAGGTGATTAAGCGTAACCTAAAAGTAGCCCAGGATAGACAGAAGAGTATAACAGACAAGCACTCTAAGGACCGCAAGTATGAAGTTGACGATTTTGTGTTTTTGAAATTGTCGCCCTAGAAGGGTGCGGTGAGATTCGACAAACGGGGTAAGCTAAGTCCCCGATACATTGGTCCTTATGAGATCATTGCACGTGTAGGTGCAATTGCATATAGACTAGCTTTGCCACCAGAGTTATAACGGGCACATGATGTTTTCCATGTTTCTATGTTGAGGAAGTATGTACCGCACGAGTCACACGTACTGCAGCTCCAGCTTTTGCAGCTGAAAAAGGATTTGAGTTATGATGAGGAGCCGATAGAGATTCCGGACAAGAAAAAGAAGGTTCTGAGGAACAAGGTGTTACCACTGGTGAAGGTTGTACGGAGTAATCACAAGGTTGAGGAGGCTACTTGGGAGACCAAGGAGCATATGCAAGCTCAGTATCCACAGTTGTTCTAGTAGGTTTGTTTTGCAAATTTTTCTTAAGAGGGTAGATTGTTACAACCCGTCCCTAATTTTTCCCATGTAAATTTTCGCGCATAGTTGTGAAATTACGAAAAAATACCCCTAAAGGGTAAGTGTTGACTTTTGTTGACTTTGTCATCATGACAAGTATCAAATATTCTTTCAGCTTATTCTTATAGTACTTGTTGATATGAACGCGTGGGCGCAAGTGGAGCGTAATTTGAAGTTAGAACGAACATTGTACGGGACTTTAAAGTTCAAGGGCGATTTACCAATTTCACGTTGGTAGCAAATTTTTGTAAATTTTCTTTTTTATTAATTATTCTTCCCTTTCCAGAAAATTAGGAGAATATTTAAATTAAAGAAAATTATAATTTTGGGTTTCAAAACCCTAACCCTATTTTTCTCCCCGACTCTCCTTTCTTCTTCTTAGCGACACACATACCCACAAACCAAAATTTGTTGAATTGCATCGAATCCAGATCACCCAAACCACCACAATGACCTTCCCTCCCTGTTGAGCAAAGCCCCGGTCCTCATCTCTTGAAAGTCGAAACCGAAATCGTTCAAACTAAGGAACTCCGACGAGACCCCGTTGTTCGGCGAATTTCTCAATGTTTCCGGTGAAGGTAAGCCTCGACACCACTACCATTAGATAGGTCTCGTCGAGTAGAGAAATTTTCATATATTATACGCCTTAAACAGTTGAGTTTTTACGCAGATCGAAGGGAAGAAACAGTCCCCAATTTTCGACGAAGTTTCGGCGAGTTCCGTGTGTTTCTGACCTGTTTCAAGCCATTTCCGATTAGTTTTTGGATTCTCAATAGGTATAATCTTATTCCTCTCTTTGAAGCTTTTTTTTTATATAAAGATCACGAAATTTGGTTGAGTAATGAAGCCAAACTGACCCTATACATTTTCCACCCAAAATCTACAGAAACCGACCATGTTGCAGCCCAGACAGGGTCGACCCGGCCCGTTGACCCGGTACTGACCCGTTGACCCAATCCATTTCCAAATCCAGGTCGGAATATTCCGTCTAATAGAAGCTAACGGAATATTCTGATTATGACAGAATATTCCATTACATTTTGATACTACCCGTCCCGAAATTTTTAGTATTTTATTCCTGAAAGTGGGAATTGACCAAAATGCCCCTAGTTGGGCAATGGTTGACTTCTGGTTGACTTTCGTGTTGTGACATATACGACCCATTTCTTAGCTTTTTCTTGTCGTACTCGTCGATACGAGCGCTTGGACGCGAGCGGGACGAAATTTGGAGTTCGAACGAAGGTTCTACGGAACGTAAAGTTCAAGGGCAATTTGGTAATTTTCTATTACCATGGCTGATTACCTTATGCTATCTAGTTAGTTTTTATTGTTTCTATTAAATTATTGTTTCCTCACTTTTTCTTTTGCCTCTTTTTATTTTTATTTGTTTTCTCAAAAAGTGGGCTTAGTTGGTGTTTCAAAAAAATGCAAACCCATTCTCTCTCCTCCCTCCCATATTCTCCCTTTCATTCCTTTGGTTCACGCTGCAATAGCAACCCAGAAAACACAACACCGATGACAGTAGCCAACGCGACAACTCTGTCGTCCAACGGTCACCAATGCTTGTCAAATTATACCTCCAGAATCCTCTCCTCGTCTTCTCTCCAACCCCTAAATTATTTTTTACAAATTCGTAGCTGAATCTTCTCAATTTCATATCTTAGAAACGGTGAATGTGGGTTTTCCAGCCAATTTTCGACATAGCCCGCCGGAGTTAGACCTCGACCCAGGAGATAAAAATGGCCCTTTCCTCGTGGGCTTTCTTGCAGTATAAATGACTTTCCAAAATTTTAAATTTTTAGATTTAGGTCGGTCTTGGAATGTTGTTTTTTATTCGTTTCTTAGGTTGCATGTTGAAGTTTGGGGGCGAGGAAGGTGAAGCAAGGTTGTTTCCAACCTGGGCCAAGAAAAATGGAAGGTTGTGGACGAAATTAAGGTGAAATACGAGAAGACTAATCTTTTCTTTTCAGTTTTAAGCTTTGGGTTTTAGTTCTAATGTGGTGTTTCACTCTGCATGTGAAATTCTTAAGCTATGGAGTCTGTTTGGTGGCCAACTAGAGCAGCAGCTGTAGAGGTTTGGGTTCAAATACCAGTTTTGGAAGCAATTAGGGTAAGATTCGAGACCCTAACTTTAGTTTGCCACTCTTTTGGTTTTTAAGTTGTGAACGAGTGTGGAATTCGCTAGATGGACGGATTGGGCCTTTTGGGACCAATATGTGAAGTTTTAGATTTAGTTGGGGCAGATTTACAATTTCTGAAATTTTATGACCAAATTGTGAATCTGTGCTGTTAGTGGTAGATTTGTAATTAAGTAGAAGTCCAGAGGCAATTCTGTAATTTCATAATTTTGAAGGACAATTCTGCCCGTAGAGTCTTAGTACCGAATTTTGGACTCTTCTAAGTTTATTGTGATTCGGTTTAGGTACTGACTTTATCAGACTGACAAAGACAAGGCTCTTCGGGAGCGAGATAGCTGGAAGTATCTGTGAGTGGGCCTTTCTTTATAAACTTATATCTTTGTATATATTTGTGAATTGAGAATTACGTTTATGCTTTGGAACAAATCTTGGATTTACTTATTTCCATACTCGGTTTAGAAACTTAAATGTTTTAGCATATTATCGATATTTCGGATACGGTATCCGAGAATACCATTTTAGAAAGTTTTACTACGAGACTTACTTTAGAAACGAAATACCTTATACTATACCCCGTTTTAATATACGAGACTTTACCTGTGGCATGTTTTCATACCCGCTCAACTAGGATTGCTTACACAGTGTCTAGTACTCGTTCAGGCCAAGACCAGCCTTCACGTGTATGTTCACACCGCACCGTATGCTCACTTTCGATCCATTGTAGGTGTCAGCCTGTACTAGTCTGCATTAGGCAGCTAGGACACGTATGTGATGCGCTTAGCGCTAGCTTCACGTGATCGTAGTACTGAACATATATATATATATATTTATTTATTTATTTATTACACCCAGCCTGTTCATAGCAGAATATCTCTGTATGAACTCGTGTGTCTGCACTGCCTACTGAGCGTACCCAGATTTTTATATTGTGATATATGATATACCTGATTTCACTGATGCCATGGAGGTTGATATTATTGTTGGATTTCATTTGTGGTTTTCCAAGTGTTGATTTATGTTGAAAGACTTTTATGTTGACGTTTGTGGTTATTTACCCGTTTTGGGAAATAATAGACTTTTCCACTTCTACACTGTTTTTCATACCTACTATTTAGTATGGTTTTGAGAATAGTTACAGTTTTTTACAGAGAGGGGTTAGTACGTTTGGAAAAGCAAAGTTTTAGAAAAATTATTGTTTTTTGGCCCACTCACCCTTGTTGTGTTTTGCGCCCTTCCAGGTTTAGTAAGCTTGGAGCTTGTGACGTCGTGACGTGGTGGCAGACTCCCTCCTCAGTGTAGGAAATCCTTTTACTAGTAATTGTAGTTACTTAGTAACTTCTACTCTGTCAAAATAATTATTCAGTTATTATTCTCTTCGGTTCACACACTTTTAGTGCACTCTGTTATTTTTTTAAATTCAAATTTCTTTTATCACTTTTAAATTACTCTTTATTCTTTCAATGGCTTTCTTCACCTCACGAGGTGTCGGCCAGCACCCTCGATTTTTGGGTGTCTAGCTGGACATCCAGGTCGGGGTGTGTCACATTTTACGGAATATTCCGTTAAGTAAAACGGAATACTCCGTCTAGTGGAAAAAAAAATAATTCAAACATCGAGAATTCCAATTTGAGCCCCGTTTCTCTATATTTCTCGTGGTATTTAATTAGTTGCACCATGAAAGGTTTTTACTTATGGAAAGTATTAAGTTGATTCTTTAAATTATGTTTAGGGGACCGTACATTCAAGCATTTGCAGGATCAGGACCTAGAAGAGGACTACACTCCCGAGTACCTATGAGTGGACATTTGTTTTGCATAATGGTTTTATATGTTAGTATATATAAATAAATAGTTACTTGGTTTTGAAGCGTTGATATTTGCCTATACACGTTTGATATTTGAGAGTTACTTTTCTTGATTACGTATTTTGATACGACACTTGAACATTTACGAAAATGTAATATTTGAGATACGAATTTCTTACTTGGGCATTATCATACATTTTACACCGACAAATGTATATGTTTTCACACAATTGGTATGCTTTCACTACGTTTTAGTACCCTCTCACGACCGTAAGACAAGTCTCACATGTATGGGTCACACGCACTGTACTCTAGGGGCATTGTCCGGTAAATATCTTAGTGCAAGCTTGTCTTTAAATTTTTGTTTGTTATTTGGGGTAGGCCCCTCAACGTTAAGACTTGGGTGTGACGCGCTGATCGCGCAAGAACTTACATGGGTGTGGTACTAGGAGTACAAAAGTGATTATAACGTAAAGAGCTTGTACAGGGTTGGAGGGAGGTCCCTCAGCATGTACATGGGTGATTGCTTATATACCTTGTGATATTCTGTTGTATATATATATATATATATATATATATATATCGTGATATCTTGGAAAAATGGTTTATATCGTGATAAGCTGGAATTTGTGTTTTACCATGAATTTATCTCGTACAAGAAGGTATCCGGTACTTTTGTTTCTACTCGATGAGTTTTACTTGACCAAAGTATATGTAGTATGATTTTATTTATATATTGGTTTCCAAACAGGGGGTTACCATATTCAAAAAGAGAAAAGAGCTTTAGAAAAGCTTTCTTTTTCGTCCACTCACACCTTTATGTTTTGTGCCCCATTCAGGACCTAGTAGCGGTGCGTTCCATTGACGTTGAGGCGTAGTGTGGCGACTTTGGTTTCCTCCTGATAATGTAGGGAGTTTATCTTTCATTCAGTTTCTTTAATAATATTCATCCCTGTTATGGATAGAAATTTTAGGAGCTTGACTCTATCTTTTATTTGCGTTGTCTTACATTAGTTACGCTCTGAACCTTGTGCATATTTGTAAT
Organism: Gillenia trifoliata; assembly: GCA_018257905.1. Taxonomy (NCBI): domain Eukaryota; kingdom Viridiplantae; phylum Streptophyta; class Magnoliopsida; order Rosales; family Rosaceae; genus Gillenia; species Gillenia trifoliata. Next base: position 12,985,304 of record CM031086.1, read on the forward strand.
AAATTCTGCAAACTATTTGACATTTTAGATTGTATAATTTAAGTGTTGTCATGCATAAAATGACTTCATCACTTCCGAGTGTCGGCCAGCACGCTCCGAACTCGATATCCACATGGGTATCGAAGGCAAGGTGTGTCATTGGTTCTTCCGTGTGCAATTTACCTCAAATGGCTGGGAGTTTGGACGATCGGTTAGTACCATTGAGTTCAGGGCGTCGAGATGAATAAGGTAGTGGTAGTGGTTCAGCTCGGTTCGAAGAAAGTGGCGTGGCCACTATTTGTCTGTGGGTGTGTTTCTACGAGAAGAAGAAAAATGAGGGAGAGAGAAGGAGAGAGTGAGCTTACAGAGAGAGATATTTTGGGTTTGGGGTGCACTATGTACCCACCAAACTGCACAGTCGCACGGTACACAGTGCCGAACATTGTACATAATGTGTAAATATTTAGCATGCACGTGTCCAAAATATCCTCTCGAAAAATATTTTATAACAAACTTTTGACGGGATGTTACACAATATCAGTTTCAAAATTCATGATTCCAAATCAATCAAAACCTCAAAATCAAATACTTTTAAAAAATACTCAAATAAAAAACCAAAAAAAATTGAAGGGGAGAAAAAAAAATACTTTGAAAAATTCCAATCATTCTAAAAAAAGAGAAGAAAAAGAAGTAGGAGAGAGAGAAAGAGAAAATAAAGAAAGAAGAAGAGGGAGGGGGAGAGAAAGAGAGACAGAAGAAAAGAGAGAAGAAAATGACGAGGAACAAGAGAGAGAGAAAGAAGAAAATGACGAAGAAAAAGGAAGGACGAGAGAAAAAGAGAGGGGAAAAAGACAAAGAAGAAAGGACAGTAAAATTGTAAATGCAAAATTAACTAAAAAAAACAATCATGATATTACCTTTCACCGTGGATAAGTTTTGTTCCTTCATAAAATAAATCAAAAACTTAGTCTCTCTCTAAAATACAGTAAAACCTCGATAAATTAATATTCGATAAAATAATAGCCTCGTTTAAATAATAAAAAACTCCAGTCTCGACTCGGGCCTGTGTACTAAAATAATAATTTCGCTTAATGCATAAGATAATAATTTTTTCTAACTTTCCTTAAGGCTCATTGGATATATAAATTAATAATTCATTAAAATACATAAAAATATAGTACATAACAATTCATAATGCATATGATAGACTTTTTACCAAACAATTTCAATTTTTCTCAAAAAATGCTTCTAAAGTCACTTATTTTTTCTTTGCACCTAAATTGAACTGAACCTCATCCTTAATTTTTTGTAATGTAGACACCACATTTGGTATATCTTTTTCATTTTGTAGCAAGTAGTTATTCAATGTTACTATTGCTTGAAATGCCTCTTTTGGAGAAACAATTGGTAGATCACAAAATTTTATAGAACGATGGAGAAACAATTGATGAAGAGCTGCTACTTTTGTAGAACCCATTGTTGCAAATCTTTTTTAGTAGAAGAAGGATGCTCATTTTTATACTCGCATAAAGCTTTCCTCATCTCATCAGTTAATGTAGATTTTTTCACTCCTTTCAAACGAGAAGCCATGGAAGAACAAGATAATATGATTTTGGGTTTCATAGATTATTTATATAGAGATCATGTTCTATGTATATGCATGTACATTGAGTGATCTAAACCACTTTATCTTCTAATTCAATGAATATGTATTTACATATATCTTTAAAACCCTTATATATTATTCTTTTTAATGTCCATTAGAAGTTTGTCTAATACATGAATATATGACTATGACTTTTTATAAGATACATGAACATATTTTCTTTGAAAACAGAAAATCTTTTATAAATTAATAAAATATTAATTTATCAATAAATTAATAAATTATTCATTTATCGATAAATTAATAATCTCGTTAAAATAATAATTTTTTTCCAGTCCCAAGAGTATTAATTTATCGAGATTTTACTGTATAGTCTTATAATTTGATTTTATGTGTAATTTCTCCAAAATTAAAAAAGTAAAAACATTATTTTCACACTCACCATTATTCCTAAAATAGCTTTACATTCTTATTCTTCGATTTTTCCTTTATTATCATTCTTTAAAAAAACAATAATCATTAAACAAAATTAAAACCCGACTAGCCAACCCCCACAACTCCTAAACCACCATTAGCCCCCCAAATTCCCATAACAGCCGCACCAACACCTCCATATACTGAGCCCAACTGTACCAACAACCCCCCTCCCCCCAAGAACCTTATCCCAATCGTACCAACACCCTCAAAATCCCGCCGCACTGACACCCAACGCCCACCTCGGTCACCAACCATCGCTGCACCACCACGTCCCTAAACAGTAGCGGAGCTACACTGGGGGCAATGGATGCTCACGACTCCAATAACCAATAACCCAGTGTTCCTCCTTGTATTTCCTTTCTTGACCGTTATAATTAGTTCAAAGAAGACCTAATTTGATAGAGTAGTTGGAACGGTGCTAGATATTTTGCATACCATGAACTTGACTTTATCATTTGGACTGGAGATACGAATTTTACTTCCTCATTCATGTGGGCTGGTCTTTGTTTGACCACTATGTGCACTACATATGTTTATCCTTCACTTACCAGTTAGAATGTTACAGAATTTATCTTAATTCTGTCTCTCATTAATTGTTTCAGCCAACTACATTCTTATTAAGTCTTGAATTTCGGGTCAAACTTCAATGGTACGTACTGTTGAATGGTTTAAGATTCATTTGGGGCTCACTGCAAATTAATCTGGGCCATTCAATGGCCGTACCATTGAATGGTATGTACCACTAAAGATTTTTCCTTGAATTTCATCACAATTTATATTATCAAACGTAGTATCAAGGATGGAGTTTTAGGTTCTTTTCAATTGATTGAAATAGAACTGGTAATTGAGTATTTGAGTAACGTAAAATATACATTGTGAGCCTTCTGGCATTCTTCTAAGACTCAAAGCCACCGATCACATGTATTTATACTTTTTTTTAATATAATGATATATTTACACTAAAGGGTGAGAAATAAATTGGTTGCAAATTTGCCAATAATGAGATTCAAACCTAAGACATCTCACTTACAAGTAAAAAGGAATAACACTAGACCATAGTAATAAGTGACAGATTTATTTATACTAATAAGTAGGTTAGTTCATTAAGTTTTTTTCTTGTCGAAAGCTTATTTATCATGACTCCATTATTATAAAATTATGGCTCCGCCACTTTTCCCAAACCACCCTATACTTAATCTATTGTTACCCGATTCAAATCCAGGCTGCACAAGGGCAGAGAGAGAGATGGGTTGACGGAGGCGACGCCGTCGTGAGGGAGATGAGTGAACTTATCGGGGTCTAAGGGGTTTCTAATTTTTTTTTCCCTTTTTCTCATTTATGATATTTTAGGTTTTTTCAACTTTGAAGTATATAACTAATAATTATGTAGCAAGACATGATTGGTTGGTCTTTAGGTTTTTGGAGATCATTTTACTCAATGATAGATTGTCAATAAAATTGATCATTATAAAGTGGGTGGGGAAATAAGCCTATAGGGTGGGTATAACAACACTCTTTTATATTAGTACCCCTCATATTGTGAATACACCCCACATAAAAATGTAAAATTAAATTACTTATATACCCTTATATGAAATGACTATACTTAACCCTGTAAAATTCTTTAAAAAATATATATTTTATGAATACACCCCAAAAAAAATGCACACAATATCCTTTTACAATGTTTTACAAAAAGCACACATGGATAAATTTGTCTAAATTATCTTCATCAAGTCATTAAAATACATCAGATGTTCATGATACTTGTTTCCTCTTCATTCGTTGGTTCTAGAAAAATTGAACAAGAGAACAGAGGGTCTCAAACTTGAGGGATTTTATGACGGGTGAAATGAGGTTGATTTGTTCTGGCCTGAGGGTCGTTATATAGGTTACGACAGCAGTAAACCAAGCTTTCTAGGGATTACAAAGTCGAAAGGCCATGATGTGCGCTGAAGTCCGTATGAATCTTTGACTTGTTTGTAAACATGATTACCATTGTATGAGATGTGAGGGTAGTATTAGAAAGTATGTGGAGTGTATTAGAATAAATTTTAATTTAAAAAGTAGATGTGAGGTGTATTAAGTATGTGGGGTGTAGTCAACAATATGAGGTGTGAATAAAACAACCCATTTGTTTTCTCATCAAAAATGAAAAAGTAGCAAAAGCTCTTTACTCGAAATTATGAGTTTGATTCATGCTCCCATGTTGCTCGTATAGTACAATTATTTCGTTTTTTGTCATTCATTTTTCTCTCACGTCTTAGTGTAAATATATCGTTATATCAAAAAAAAATTTATTTGTATTTAGTTTTTTGGTTTTCATGTTTATTTTTTCATTAGTCATTTTCACCACCTTTTCTCCACCCTTATTCATCTTTCTTTTTTCTTCCTTGTATTTCATCTTTATTTCTAACCTTATTCACCTTTCTTTTTTCTTCCTTGTATTTCATCTTTATTTCTAATTAAATAGTGAAAATTAAAAATAAAAAAGGAAATGTTTATCAAATTGTTCTTAAAATGTTTGTATTTTAGGATATGAGTTATGAGTCTTTCCTTGCTAATTGTTTCAAAGAATTATAGAAACCAGGTGACCAACTCGATTGGAACTGCTTCTTTAAAAAGCATTTATGCTTAGAATCACTTTCAGTCTTTTAGAATCACATTGAATTTTTTAATAAAAATGAAAGTGCTACTTGGAAAAGCACTTGAAGTGTTTCCTGAAAGAAGTATACAACATGTGCTTCTTCCATAAAACACTAGTGCTTTTTTGAACTTAACAGTACTTCTAATTTTTTCCTGTCGAACATGGTCAAAAGCATTTTTGGTGATCTGAAAGCGCTTTTAGTTATTTTAAAAGCACTTCCAAATAGCCGTTAATGAGGTTTCTGAGTATAAGTCAAAAAATATTTTAGACCATTAGATAAGGTCAACCAACATTTTTTCACTTTCAACTACCGTTAACAATGGAAATCCCAAACATAAAGCACCTCAAAAATTGCAGAACTACAAACTATGCCACACTTTTAAACAATCGATCATCCAGGGAGCAGCGCATCATCTAGCCTGGTTTTCCCTAAACATCGGTAGCCCTATTTTGTTAGATGATATTCTCTTAAAAGACTCTATGAATTGTACTGAGATCTCTGGATCCCCCTTGTATGGTTCTTCAGGTACTGAAATTCTATCGATTTTCCTCAAACAAAAAAAAAAAAATCAATCATCCAACAACATCAAATATCTTTTTCTTTTTAAATTAGTGAACTGAACCGCCATTGTTGACACATGCACTACACATGCACACACACAAATAGTTTTTCACGTATTAACAAAACAATGCAACAAATAGTTTTTCATAAAAGGAATGTTTTGTGGAATGCTACCGACAAGGACCGACAAGGACAAGAGGAACAAAGTTGTTTAAGTTGTCCAACATTGGCTGTTGGTGAAGGTGGATGCTGTGGATGCAAATTTTGTATATGGTTGATTTGACGAAATTTCACCTACAAGAGAACAAACACTGTAAGCCTAATTGACGAACATCTTGAAAAAAAAAGGAAGGGTGTCTGCCAAAGGGTCTCTGATGCCAAAATCAAAAAAGTAGTTTTGAGAAAAGAGAACTTGAGAGAGTTCTGAGTAGTAAGTGGTGATTACCGTTTTCTCTCTTTGACCTGGCTATTTATAGAGACTAAACCCTAGCAGGCAGCTGGGAGGGAAGGCTGCAAACCATACTAGGCAGTCCTTGATGGTGCAGGCCAATCTCCACAGTCCTACCAACTAGTAGTCTTAAGGTCCATGTTGGCAGGAGCGCTGGTGCGTTGGACACCCAAGGGGAGACTCCGATGAGTCGGTTTCCTGCCAACATTGGGTCAAGTATATGGCCTAATGACAGGACATATAATAAGTGACCCAGAGAGCCCATGATCTATTAGTGGTCCACAAGCCCATTACCGTAAGGCAGCCTAATGTCTTATTCCCTTGAGGTAATTTGTGGTCTGCTCACAATGTCATGGGTAAAACTGTCATATTGAGCATATAGTCTACGTGTCCTTCTCCTATTAGATGTGGTTAATTTATGTCTCTACAAATGCCCTCATATCTGCTTGTGTTTAAGTAGGAAACAAAAAGAGATGTACTTCCTAATTAAATAGGACTTTTCTTTCAAGACAAGGTATGTCTTCTAGTCATAGAAGGAAAAGGTTTCCTTTTATTTCCTTACAAGGATTTAGTATAAATAAGAAATAACCTTTGCTTGAATTCTCACAAAACCCTTACTTAGAAAATTTTGGATTTGTATAGAGAAAAATTCCAAGTATGAAAATTTCCCTTCTTCCTTCTTCCTCCTCTTCGCACGTAATGGGACTGCAGGGCTGCACCCCTGGTTTCCTCAACCTGAGTAGCACGCAAAGTGCTGCTGGGCTACCCATATAGTAACATAAAACTATTGATGGGCTGTAACGAAGATTAGGCCTAACGGCCTGGTCATATGCTGCTTGCAGCTCGCTGCTGGGGTGCACGAGGGAGTCAGCGAGCGCTAAAGTGGGTCGGTCCAATTGGGCAGGTTTGGTGCTGCTCATTTTTTGTTTTTGTTGAATTTCGTTGTTCTTCCTAATCCAATCTAGAAACCAATCCATCTCCAGCATTGTTATCAACAGAAGCGACATTGAATTAAATTAAGTTCATGTGAGCATCTTCTAAGATTTTCTTCGTTTCTTTGATAGGTATTCTGTGGTAGAGTGCGATGCCGTCTTCAAAGAAGGTTGTGAGCTGCATCGAGGTTCCAAAGTACAAGCAGGAAAGAAACGTTATCTAAATTAGGGAAATTTGCTCTAAGCCTACCGAAGCTAGATACGAAAAAAAGCTTTCAAGGCTTACCTTGTTCTCACGTTTAGTATAATCAGTGTTGGAATGGGGGTATAGGATGAATGGAAGGGTGGAGATCGAGAAAGGAGTTCCGCAAGAGGGTGGAACTTTGCCGAATTGGAGACGCTCTATGAAAGGTTTGAGTGGCTGGCTAATTTGAGGCAAATGATTTGAGAAGAAATCTGAATGTGGATGTGAAACCTCGATAACACCTTACTTATATATTTGTTATCAAAGAATATGTGTAAGACACGTGGTGTTTGTTGATGGTAATATCACGTCAAAAATTTTATAAAATTATTGTTTATGTATCACTTTTAGAAATTGTCAAATTTTAATTGGGAATAACACGCAATGCTACTAATTTTGATTGACAAATGTTGTTACATGATTGGATCCTTTTCATTAACTTATTTGTAGAAAACCATTTCAAGGTGATAATCAAAATAAAAGAGATAGATATTGTATATCTGATCATAAAATTGTTTAAAATTATAGAATTTCAATCGATTACATTTAAGATACGTGACATATGTGGATTGTCAATAACACGTCAATATTTCTCAAAATATTTGTCCATGTGACACATTTAGACAACTGCCAAATTTGGATTGGGACCTACACGTATTGTTATTAATTAATTCTCGTCAACAAATGTCATCACATAATTGGATTTGACAAGTCAATTTAGAACAAATTACAGATAAATGTCCAAATATATGCGCCTTTACTCTTATTATGGTAGTTGTTAGGGAATTCACTCAATTACTTTATAAATAATTATTTATGAGTTTTTCTATTTAAACACTACTTTTCTATTGCCCGATTTTGCACTATCAGTTCGTGACATCAAAGACGTTGGATAGAAGGATTGATATAATTCGATTTATTGATCAAGGAAAATTCGAGTGATTATCTTGATTGAATTACTATGGTATTGTGATAATTATCTCGACAATTTTTCTGAAAAGTGGTGGGATAGGTGTAGCAAAACCATGAAGATCAGATTGAGTTTTAAAGCAAGGTTGCATTTGATAAATAAGATATGGGTGAATTCAATCAGAAAATCGTGAAAAGGTTTAACAAGATGATTTTGATTGGCACATGGTTTATCTGATGAAAGCTAAAATGCCATTTGTCACGTGAATTACTTTGGCATGACATTTTTACATCTAGTCATGGCATCAGTGGTGGCTTATATATAAACATGTCGATAAAAAATAGAAATAATGTCTATTGGGGGATTTGAGCAATGACCTCGCTAGTGAACAGTAGCAGAGCTATACTGGGGGCAATGGATGCTCAACGACCCCAATAACCCAGTGTTCCTCCTTGTATTTTTTGTCTTGACCGTCATAATTAGTTCAAACAATACCTAATTTAATGGTGTAGTTGGAGCGGTGCTACATATTTTGCATACCATGAATTTGGCTTTATCACTTGGACTTGAGATACGAATTTTACTTCCTCATTCATGTTGGCGGGTCTTTGTTGACCTCTTTGTGCACTACAGATGTTCATCTTCACTTACCAATTACAATATTACAAAATTCATATCTTAACAACGTCTCTGACTAATTGTTTCTTGCATCTATTTTCTTATTAAGTCTTGAATTTCATCACAATTTATATTATCATACTAAGTATCAATGATGGGGTTTTAGGTTTCTTTTCAATTGATTGAATATAACTGGTAATTGAGTCTTTGAGTAACGTAAAATATACAATGTAAGCCTTCTGACATTCTTCTAAGACTCATAGCCACCGATCACATGTATTTATACTTTTCTTTTAATAAAACAATATATTTACACTAAAGGGTGAGAAATAAATTGGTTGCAAACTCATCATTCACAAGATTTAAATTTAAGACATCTCACTTACAAGTAAAGAAGAATAACACTAGATCGTAGTAATAAGTGGCATATTTATTTATACTTATAAGTAAGTTAATTCATTAAGTTATTTATTCTTCTCGAAAGCTTATTTATCATGACCCTCTTATTATAAAATCATGGTTTCGCCACTGCTAGTGAACTAGATTCATTTCACTATACATTTTTATGTTTTATAATATTTATATCATCATTGTCATAGATTGTTTCCCTCCTCAGTCATATTTGTTGAGAATGATGGATGGTTTTAAATAGTATCATCAAAATAATATTATCAAATGTAATCTTCTTCTCAATTAAATTCGTTGTGAGAGTTATTGATGATAAAAAAAATATGTCGTATAAGGCTGTAAGCTATATATATTGTTGAGAATAAATCCCACATTGATGACAGCAGGGACCTTGCATGAGCTCATAAGTAAGTTGGGCTACTCCCCATATTGCCAATTGGTGTTATGGTGGAACTCCGACTTTCTTCATGGCATCAGAGCAGGTTGTCCCATGTGTGAAGCCCAACAGCCACACGTGCTCCACGTCACCCGATTTGTGTTGTCCACGTGCTAGGCTAGAAAATTTGCCATACATGAGACGGCGTGTTGAGAATGAATTCCATATTGATGAAAGGAGGGACCTTATATGAGCTTATAAGTAAGTTGGGCTACTCCTCATATTGTCAATTATGGTGGAATTCTAACTTTCTTGGCAATATAGGGAGAAGCCCAACTTATTTATAAGCCTATGCAAGGTCCCTCCTCTCATCAATGTGGGGTTCATTCTCAACATATATGTTGTATAACTATACATACAGTAAAACCTCTCTATAGTAATACTCTAAAGGAATAACTTCCTTATAGTCATAAAAAAATTTAGTCCCAACTTGGGTCAATTATGTATAGGAATAAACTTCACATTGCAATAAGTTATAATTTTTCTAGATCCCGTCTTAAAGAAACTTGTCTCTACATAGTAATAATTAAATTTCAGCCCCAACTTGGGCTAATTATGTATATGAATAAACTTCACATTGTAATAAGTTATAATTTTTCTAGATCTCGTCTTAAGGAAACTCATCTCTACATAGTAATAATTTTCAATAAGTACAAAAATATGCAGTGACACAAATAAAAGATGAACTAAAATATTTATTTAAAATTGTTTGGGACAATGTTTTATTTTTTTTTAAGTTGATACCATGTCTTTGAGCTTGGAGGTACGTAATATCTCGCCAATATGGACATCTTCTTGTTGAAACCAAAATGTTTCTAGATTCTCGAGCATGTTTACAGCTTCTTGGCATGAAATGTTTGGTATTTTCATACTGTCATCCTTAAAATTATCTCCTTCCCCTTCTTATCTAATTGCAACAATGTTTTTTCTTTAGTTAAAGCATACACAACTCAACACGAATATTTTCAGTTAGCTAAATTTGCATATTGACCTTCGGTGGCATGGTTGATTTTATACATGAAGAATAAAAATTATCCACTTGAATTGGTTGAAAATTAAATTGGGTGCCTTGTATGTATTTATAAATTTTTTTTAAGGTAATAAGTATTTAATTAATCAAATAAAACGAGGAACATCATCCATCTAGAATACAACTCCATGATTACAAAATAAACTCTTCAGAGGTACGATTCGTCAATCACGGGAGACCCACACCTAACCAACGAGAAAGATAAGATCACAAGGCCTAAACCTTAAGAGTCGGACCTAACACAATCAAGACACAAAAGGTAAACATCATACCATCACCTGAAGACTTTGCAACGACAAGAAAACATGATTGTGAATATCTCGAACCACTGCAATGACCTCACGAAGGAAAGGCTGCACAACTCTTTGATGATCTTGCAACGACAAGAAAACATGTCGGCAAAAACCCTGCTATGAGTCACCTCCAACAAACGTCGAGCTTTCTCCACATAATCCTTACCAAGCGTACAAACCACAAAATCACCACCTCCGATTTGAACAACAATTGTCACTTTTGAAGGAAAAACATTGAAATTGTTAGTTCATTTAAGCAACACATATGCATGTTATTACCAAATTAAAGGCTCTTAGCTAGCATGTTAGTGCTCAAATAAAAAACTTTGCCCATGACCTTTGAAACTTAGTAGTAGTGAACCAAGACTCAACCAAAACTTCACAAAATGAGTTGAGTTTTTCTTACCCTTGTAGAATCCTCTTTGCATAAGCAAAGGCTAAACACCTAAGAGAGGGCCTTCAATCCTCATCCATGGATGAACACCTTGCTTAGAGATTTGGAGTTGCACCTATCCATCAAATGGATAGGTTGCCTACATACTCCACTCCCTTAGAGATGAAACCCTTTGTAGTTCCTTTTGGAATTGAAGGATTTGAGTGATTTGGATGAAGAACATGAATATTGTTCTTCATCCTCTAGGTTAGGCTAAATAGGAAGAGAAGGATGGAGCATAACACGTGTATTCCAACATATGGGAATAGTAACCTCATTCCAAACTTATAAACCTTTTAGTAAGTTTAAGTGGGATCGTACTATTACAATCCCCATCCTTCTTCCTTGTACAATTCGGCCAAGCCTAGTGTCATTGGGCTTTTGGGCTTCATTGTTTCACACATTAAGTTGTCATACAACTCATGTTAATGGGCTCAAGCTATTCATAGGCCCATTGGGCCATCTCGATCCAAAACTAACCCGAGGTCCAAAATAAAACATTTTCGTATGATTAATCAACATTTGATTAGTCATTGTCCATTATCAATTAAACCATTTAATTGTTCTCACTTAACTTCATAGAAGTCTTCAATCATTACCTTTTGAAGGTGTACGATCATTTAAGTTCTCGTTAGCAAGGTAGTGGGCGATTAGAACTCTTTCTTATTGATTGTGAATTGAAACCACATTTCAGTTCTCCATTTTGTGAAGATTAGTGATTAATAATCTTCAAGGCTTCCGCTAGCCATGAATGACACCTAAAGGGGAAATTAGCAAAAGTACTCACCATTTGCCTTCTAAAATAAAAAAACGCTCACTTTTTTAAAAATTAATCAAAAGTATTCAATATCGACACTATATCAATACAATATAGACAGATATAGTGTAGATATTGAGTATTTTTGATAAATTTTAAAAAAGTAAGTGTTTTTTATTTAAGAAGACAAATAGTGAGTACTTTTGCCTATTTCTCCACCTAAAGTGTGTCATAGCTATCCAAACTAAGCTCGAGGAGAAAGAACCTATTCAGTTTGAGATTACAATGCAATACAGTTCTTCTCTAAACAATACTCTTGATCACATTGTTTGGATAATAGCTTGTTCATATCTACTATCCAATGTGACCCTTGACTATATGATTTGGAACATCATTCCTAAATCTTATTCATACTTTGGCCGGAGATTTATAATCATATCATAATGTATTCACCCTCAACATATTTGAAGGTTAGAGACCTCTTTTTGTACATACAATTGTCTTCGTGATTAGGAAACATAACCCTGACTATATTATGGACACCCTCGCATTTCGGAGTACCTTTAACATAATCAAACATTAAGGACCTAATCACAAGACAATTGTGATGCCTCATATCAAAGGACTAATTTGCATTATCCCAACTTGTAAGTTCTCATAAGACATGAGTACGAGATCTCACGGCGATCGTGTTTAGTGTACTCGCTCTCTAGTAAGCACTTACATACTTGTTTTAATGCTATACACACCAATGACTCGAGACTCATCACTCTTGGGAGAGAAGACATAATATGTACTGATCTTTACGGATTGTCAACACCCAATTGACAATCTTATGACTAGGAATATTTAAGATATGTGTATGAAAGAGAAAGGTCTCAAGAATCTAACTTACTTAGATTGTATTCTCTTAACTACATATATATTCCTTGAACTTATTTTTAAGGCGTATATCATATAATGAGATGGCCTTAAACAATAATTTTTGCAGATTAAACTTCATTAGTGTAAAATATGAAATGTCTGCAAAAGTATCATCCAATGATTAGTTTTATGGCACATTTTCAACAGCTTTAAGATCCGGGGTTGAGCAGTAAGTCAGAATCGCTACAAAAGCTCTCCTCCTAAAAAAGAAAGAGTGACCACAACCACAACAACAAAGAGAGAGAGCGACTACTACTAAAAACATGAAAAGAAAGAGAAGGAAGGAATAAAAAAGGATTGCTGCCGACCCTAAGGCAGTGGTACATTTTTCTTTGGGTTTTTTTTTCTCTTGTGCAGCTAGGGTTTTTTGGGGGTTTGACAGAACAGAAAGAGATCAGCCATAGGAAAAATTATTTATAAAATACATTTACTTAGAAAGATAAGCATTAAAGAGAGCACTACATACGTATATGCACTAGCTTTTAAAGCACTTGAAGATCCTACAACGATTCAATAAAACTACAATAAAACTACATACATGTCATCAGTCCAACCCCTCCTCGACTATTTTTGCAGAATCAGTTTCAAGTATATATAAAATCATTTTTGTATACTTTTTATTAGAACCAGTTTGTATGGTTTTTAGTATAATCAATTTGTATACTTTCAACAAAATTACATACATGCTATCAGCCCACCTCATTGTCGACTATTTTTGCAAAAGCAGTTTCAACTATATGTAGAATTAGTTTTGTATACTTTATTAGTAGTTTTAGTTTGTATATTTCAAAAAAAGAATTCTTGTGAAAAAATACAGTTTAACTATATGTAAAAAATCAGTTGATATCTTTTATTACTAAAATTAGTTACTAGAATTAGTTTAACTATCTGACACATCCCGACCCGGATGTACACGTGGACACCCAAAAGTCAAGTGTGCTGGCCGACACCACGTAGGGTGACGAAAGCCAATTTGAAAGAAATAAGAATTTATTTGAATAATTTAAGATCAATGTGTACACAAATGTACAGGCGGAAGAATTTATACAAACACAGTTGTACATGGTACAGAATACGAAGTATTACAATACCAAGAAATTTGAACCTTCGTCATACCACCGCCTCGAACGTAGACAGCTCCAGCCACTAAACCTGGAGGGGCGCAAAAACAGAAGGGTGAGTGGGCCAATAATAGTTGTTTTGTAAAAACCTTTCCTTTCTGAAAGTAGTAACCCCTCGCCGTCAAAATCAAGTAATTGGTTGAAAAACCTTTTCAGAAAACGTACCATATAGTAGGTAGAAAATCGAGGTAAGTACGGAAATATACTTACCGTCCGAAACGGGCGGAAAGCTACCGTTCGGCACACAGTACTTTATCAAAAAGTTCATAAAATAAGATCTTACGGGAAACCCGTAAATCGACTGAAAGTTTCCGTGGTATCAGTGAAAACCAATGGTAAATCACAATCCAGAACCATAAGATAAACCGCTCGTTTAGGTATAGCAAACACACAAGTTCATACAGATATATTCTGTCATGAACAGGCTGGGTGTATAAATAATGGTGCGCTCATGTACTACGATCACGTGAAGCTGGCGCTAATCGCTATCACCCGAGTTCGAGTCGCCCATGCGACCTAGAACAGGCTGGCACCTACTATGGGTCCATAGTGAGCGTATCGGTGCATGTGATCCATCACGTGAAGGCTGGTCCTGGCCCCGGACAGTACAACAACACCGTGTAAGCCTCCCAAGTTGAGCGTATGAAAACATACCACGAAATAATTTGAATAAAACAAAGTGAGGTAAACGAGTGAGGTAATTTCCCTTTTTGGGATAACCTTAGAACGATCAATATAAAGTATTCTCGGGGCCGTACCCGAAATACCAAGCGTAAACCCTAAATACGTGAAATACCAAGGATACGCCACATGGGTACCAAGGTATAGAAATACCAACTTAATGGCAAACTAGGTGAACCCAAAATACGATAGAACTTTACCGTAACCAAGGTTCACCCAAATACGGCTCAAGGCCGTCAGATAGGTATAAAACCCATAATCGCAAATAGGTACAAGTAGGGAATTAAAATACTTAATTCCCTAAATTCCCTAAAATATGGCCAAATCGATACTAGCAATATGCGTACAAAATAATACGGAAATCACCAATTTAATGGTATAATTCCCAAATGAAAATGTAGGCCCAAAGCCCACCAATTTCCATGGTCTACCAAAACACTGAGCCGAAACTAGTAAACCGAGTAATAAATTAATATGACAAGGTCTACTAAAAATACGATAATATTTATTCATTTAAAATCACAAAATAAGGTAGGCATAAACCAATTATAATTTCCCAAACATAAATCACATTTAAATAATATAGGGAAAGGGCCCACTCACAAATACCGAAGCCGGGAAGTCCAAACGTACGTCCTCTGAGCGCCAAGGGTCGCCAAACCTATTTTGGAACACCCAAGATTAATAAGGTAATTGAAATACGAAGAAAACGGCGTTCGGAAACCCGAAAACGGAGTTTCGGGGTCGGAAACCCCAAAACCGCCGCCGTGGGCCGCCGTGTGCCGTAGCACACGCCGCCACACGCTGCCATTTGGCCTCACCTATATGAGATATCACCGGTACAATGATTAACCTCATAAAGGTAACGAATTAACTAAATAATTAAACCTATCCCTTGCTTTCTCAATTTGGAGGTCCAAAACACCTCAAAAATTAACAAACGTACCACCCCTAGGTAGTACGCGTCGTCACGAGTCGCCTCGCGAAGACGGCGTCGAAAAATAGTGGCTCACGCGCCCCCACGCGCGGATGGAAGAATCGGAGCCGGTCAACTCGGCTCGGCTAGCCGGTCAACTCGGCTCGGCTAAGCCGGTCAACTCGGCTCGGCTAAGCCGGTCAACTCGGCTCGGCTCAAGCCGATGACGTCAGCGCCGGTCGTCTTCTCCGATTTTCCGGTCGCCGGCGCCGCCGCGCCGTCGCCGGAATCTGGGTTTCTTGGCCGGAAATCTGGGTAATTTTCAAAGCTTCATAACTTCCTCGTTTTAAGTCCAAATTGGACGATTCAAGTACCAAAATGAAGCTAGAAGTGAGGAGATTTAGGATTTACCAGTTTGGGGCCCAAACTCGGTCGGAGTTGGCCGGAAATGGGCTCCAAAGTTCTCGGCCAAAGTTGAACTTCGACGAAATCGAAGTTCCAGTCACCAGCAGGCCTTGGGTTTGAATCCCAGTGTTCCCAGAAGTCCAAAGATGGTGAAATCAGGCTGGATCGAGGTCGAGGAGGCCGAGTTTGGCCGAGGTGAAATCTCGCCGGAAAAAGGCAGATTCTGGGTTCGAAATTTGCTCGGGTTTTCTGGGCTTTCAGGGTCCAAGCTAGGTAATTTGGGGTCAACAAAGATGATGGTGAGGTCTGTTAACTCCCATGGCCAAAGGAATGGCTCGGGGGAAGAAGAAGAGGAGGCACGGGGTGCCTTGAGGAAATTTTGGAGCTTTTGCTCCTTGTTGTTTTGTGCAGACAGAGAGCACGGGAGAGAGTGAGGGACAGAGGGTCAAAAGACAGGAGACAAGGCCACATGGGCCAACAGGGATTTGGGCCCTAGCCCAAACACCAAACTGTCCAAATTTAAAAATACGGGAAACGTCGAAAGCTAACGCCCGTAAAATATTCGTTCGGAGTCCGAACGACGTACGGCTCGCGTCTACGCGTTCGTATCGACGAGCACGTCAAGAAAATACAAGTGAATGCGTCGTACGAGTTACGACGCAAAAAGTCAACCGAAAGGTCAACCAAGAGCAAAAATCGTCATTTCGCACCTTCGGAAATAAAATAATATTATTCCCGGAACGGGATGTAACACTATCCGTATAATTTGTTTTGTATACTTTATTAGTATAATCAAGTGTGAAGAAAAATAAGGCCCACTTTGAAAATTAAATAGATATTTTTTAGACATAAGTTTGCACTGGTCTCTCACCATCCAATTCAAACCATTGTCTTTCTCCAAAAATTACATGAAAAAGAAAAGAAAAAAAAAAGCTAAACTTATGTAACAGGCCATGATCTTGTCTCTTCCGATTTTTCAGTAGGAGCAACATATATGAAGGAGAGAGAGAAGGGAGCATGCAACAGATGGAGGAGAGAGAATAGAGAGAGAATAGAGATAGAAAGAGAGAGACGTGTGAAGTGAACTTACTTTTTGAGCTTTTTTTTTTTGTCAAAGAGAGATATATTAAGAAGGGACCAACCCTAGGAAAGCAAAGTGCATCGAGACTAAACCAGAAAACGCAAAAAAATAAAAGCAGACAAAGCAAAAGCTTTGACCAGAGGCACAGAAGGAGGATAAGGAGAAAAAAAAAAAAGGGTCACTTGCCGTTTAAAAAATAAAAGGTATTTTCGTAACTTAAACTCCAACCAAAAAAAGGCCCATGATGTATTAACTTTTATCCCTCCTTGAAATAAACTAAAAACATTGTCGCAACACAAAATTAAAACTTAAAAATGTACTTTCTGTGTAATTTATTTTATTATTTCCTTTTATTTATTTACTCTTGAAGTTTAAAACTATGGGTGTCAAGAAAATTGTCATACCTTTTACTACAATGGCACATAAGTAAATTTCTACCACAATTGTATTTAAATGATCACTCTAATCAACAATTCAATTACAATTTACAACGTTTAAGCATTCGAATCGTCATATAGTCGAGTTAAATAATTAAAATGTAAATGTGGGGTATCACAAAGTATCCACTTGAATTGACAATACTCCACTACTAATATAGTTCTTTGTATCTATATAATTTTCATTAAGGATAATTAAGTCAAAAAATAATATTTTTTTAACTACACCTCTATTAAGTAATAATCTCTCTAAAGTTATAAAATAGATTTGGTCCCAACATTATGACTATATACATGTTTTACTGTATGTTGTATAAGTTATATATAAAAAGTTTTGAGTGCATAATGACTTTTTTGATAAAATACTTTGAAAAATTCGGTAATTATTTAAACATTTAAAAATTATGGATTAAGTACCTAAAACTCCCCAACCTTTTAGTATCATTTCAAATTGGTCTTAACTTTTTTAAACATTCCTAATAAGTACTCAACTTATTGAAAATGTCACATCCATTAAGCCCTAGTTAATTTTTCTGTTAAATGTACATGTGACAACAATGGGTCTCACTTTTTAGCTTACTTGGACACTGAATAATAATAAAAATAACTTTAAAAAGAAATTAAGATCGAGAAAAATCAAGCCCCCGCCACCTCCAAGCTTAATCTACCACCATCGAAACTCAAGCCAAACCTTATTCAAAACTCACCAACTGGGTTTTTCATGGTCAACATTAATATTAGTTGCTTCCAAATCTAAATTTCAAACATAGATTATATAATATGGAACCCATTGATCAAAATGGTATTGAATTGAATTGAAAATGGACCCAAATTGCTTTACATCAGGAGGGCAATCTCCTTCTGCTCATGCGATTTCCTCATTCGTCGATTCTCGCCTCATAAAGATTCCAGTTCTTCTTTGCGGGCATTGAAGATGGTGGTGGCCGCATCATGACACTCCATATACCATTTCAGCAACCTCCATGACCTTCTTCTCCATGTTGGTGGCTTGAGTTGTAGGGTGGAGTTGGTGGTTGTGCGTTGGGTTTAGAGGTGATGGCTTGATGGGGGTGGTGGTGACAGTTACTGGGTGAAGGGCATGCTTCCATGACCTTGTACTAGTACTAATATATTATATATTAGTATTTCTTCTAATGATTTTGGAGATAAAGTAATTTTTAGTTAATTTTTAACGGAAAAGTTAACTGCGACTAAACAGATGTGACATTTTCAATAGGTTGGGTACTTGTTTGGGATGTTTAAAAATGTTGAGACCAATTTGGAATGACACCAAAAGTTTTGGGAATTTTAGGTACTTAATCCAAAAATTATTTATTTACAATTTATATTTTTTCAATAATATACTAAACTTACTTGTAGAGTACATAAATTTATATGTATTATTAAAAAATGTGTAAAAAAATATGTGTATTAATGTAAAAAGTACTTATATACTTGTACAATACGTGTATAGTACTTCAAAACAATTTAAAAACATGTATTTTAACGAATCATTAAGGTTTCGTTTGGGAAGTGTTTTTAAATGACTAAAAGAATCCTTAGTAAAAATGTAAGTTAATCATGAAAAATCACTTGAAGTGCTTCCTGCAAGAAGCACTAGTCAAGTGCTTAGACACTTCCCAAATGAGTCCTAAGACATACAACAAACGAAAACACTTTTAAAAAATGATAAGGAAGATGGACTTAAACTTTACAAGTATGATTCATATTGTAAATTCAATTTTTACAAGGATGTCAAACACGATTTTCTCACCCAAAGTAAACATCATTCACAATGAAATATCAACATATTGAAAACATATTCCATTCTTTGTTCTCTTGTCATACTTTCTCGAAACACATTACTAGAAAACTCCCTATTTCCTTTTCCGCACTTTGATCCTTGGGAGATTCCTAAGAATCATCCTCAGTCCTCTCAGTCCCTTTTCCCCATATACAAATTTCCTCTCTTTTGTTTTTTTGGTTAACTTAACTACTACAAGTCTTCGTGAGGAAAAAATAAAAAAACTACTACAAGTCTAAACTCACAGCCAGTCTCTCATCTCAACTCTCAAACCCTACGATCATAACATGGGCCCACTTCCCAAATTCTGCGGCACCAATCAGAACTCTACGATGATGAATTGGACCCACTTCACAAATCTATAGTGCAACTCTTAATTTAATGACTCAATAGTTTGACCGAAACACTAAAATACTATAACATTCTGTTACTAATTTACTTATATTATAACGTGTATTTATTTATTGATATTACACTTTACGTTCATAAAGTTCATTCACACATACTACAACACATAAATTAATAACACTATCTGAAAATGACTGCGTCTAAAAAATTTGTCGATTGTACCAATAATCAAGGCATATGCATGGCACAATGCCATCATATAATAGAGTCAGTCAATGTCCACTGGTCATAATACTAACTCTATAACTCGAAAACTATGACCAAACACAATAACCGAATATGCCCAAGCATTCTTTTACTTGGACGACTAAATTTATACCTTTTCCAACCGCCACTTCATCACGCCAAGCATATGCTCCCTAATATTCTAGCACTCTTCCTCCTAATAAAAACCTTCACCTATTCTCTCCTCCCTCCCTCCCTCCCTCCCTCTCTCCCAACTGTCCCACTGCACTTCAATTTTCTTCTTACACTTCACTTTTATTTTTGTTTTTTGGTTCTCTGAAAATCACAGTAAATCTTTGTAACCAAACACCAACTTTGTAACCCTAGCTAATGAAGTTTGGGAAGAGATTGAAGCAGCAAATGCATGGGACGTTGCCGGGGTGGCGCGACAAGTTCTTGTCGTACAAGGATTTGAAGAAGCTTGTGAAGCTGATTTCTTCAGCTCCCAAGTTGCTGGAACAGTCGTTGGAGTATGGCAAAACTGAGGCTGAGTTTGTTTACTTGTTGAACAATGAGATTGAGAAGTTTAATGCGTTTTTTATGGAGCAAGAGGAGGATTTCATTATCCGGAATAAGGTACGCTTGTTCTTGATTGTGTTATTATTTATCTCCAATGTCCAAACAGGTTATTTTTCTGAGATCTACTGTGTAAGTTAGTACATAGTTTGTCTGAGTGAGAGATTACACTACTTGTTTCACTGACAGTTTGGATTACCTGGTTTTGACCGAGTCGTTGACTCGGTTGGGTTAACTCGGTTAGGTGGCACTATTGGTGGCCCCACCAAGCTTCCCAAGATCAAAG
Organism: Gillenia trifoliata; assembly: GCA_018257905.1. NCBI lineage: Eukaryota > Viridiplantae > Streptophyta > Magnoliopsida > Rosales > Rosaceae > Gillenia > Gillenia trifoliata. The sequence continues at coordinate 13,005,888 of CM031086.1, forward strand.
TTTGGTACACTTACAAATCTGGGTCCCACTTAGAGCTTTTATTTGTAAATTGACAATTAATTAACATGCAATTATCAATTAAGGATTTTATCTTGGGTAGCTTATGCTTGAATGTGGGGAAAACATGTCTGAAACTCAAAGTGAAGATTGTTACACTTTTTTTTTGGTTATTAACCAACATTGCTTAAAAAATTTCATTTCATTTGTGTAGCTAGATTGAACTTTTACAAGAAAACGCTATTGTAGTAAATTAGTAATGTAATTAGTAAATATGAGATAGATGTGCAAAAAATGTTTTTCAATATGAATCTTATGGCCCTACATGGAGTCGGTCTCATACTAGTTCCACATATTATGAGTCCTATATTGCTACACATGTAAAAGGGTTGAAAATGACATTATTGATATAGTCTAAGATGTTATCTTTTTAGGGCAATCTTAGTGTCACTTCACTTCGTCTAAATTGAGTCTTTTCTTCAACCGCACTTAAGCGTATTTCTTTTTATAAAAAATAACCATGTTTGGATCTTGCGTCCTCCACCCACCATATTGTTCATTCTCTTATTGCATTTTTTTATGAATATTAATTTTCATTCGGTCACATGCTAGACTTGTTTTCTTTACTTTATAAAAAAAAAATGAAGACATTGAAAATGGCCCTTATTGTAATAATAGAAACTAGGGTTAAATACGTGATACCACCCAACTCCTTTAAAGATAATTTTAAATTGATTTTAACATTTTAAAAAATTATAAATAACTACCTAAAGTTTTGAAAGTTGGACATATGTTAGGTCACTAGAGCGTAAGAGCATATCTGATGCATGTAAACTAGCCTAGGCAAAAGTGTTATTTAGCCCCAAATGACAAAATTCAATTTTTAATGTGACATATCTAGCCCAGACTAAACTAGCACAGGGCTCCTCGAGGGGCTAGTTTAGCCCCGGCTCTTGCCCAAGGCTCTTGAAGAGTCAACTTAGGAAGAAACAGATAGCTAATGAAAACTAGCCACCTAACAATTTTTGGCCCCTAGCCTCTCACACCATTAGAACAACAAAATTTTAAAAGGGCTAGATTTCATAAATTATAACATTTTGAGAGGCCAAATAAAGCCTCTAGCCCCTTGCTTTTACCCTTTCCACTAGACTTGCTCTAAGTAACGACATGCACAAATAAATTGAAGGGCATGCTCAAATTTTTACTAACACATTAGCTATGGAGTTTTCAATCCTATAACAAACCAATTTTAGCCAAGTTAAACTCTAACTTCACTTGACTAAAAGAGGTAGCTTTGACAATTCAGAGCTCCATAGATGACGTGATAGTAAAAATTTGAACATGCCCTTCAATTTATTTGTTGTCGCCATCACTTTACAATGGTAACGTTAACACATAGTGATTGTGACCTAACGGATGTCCAATTTTCAAAACGTTATATATTTATCTATAATATTTTAAAAGGTTGGGACCAATTTAGAATCGACCCTAAAGATTGGGTAGATTTATGTTCTTAACCCTAAAAACTAACTGCAGCATATATTTATATAATGTGAATGCAGGAATTACAGCAGAGAATTCAAAGAGTAATTGATAAATGGGGGCCAAATGCAAGACAGCCTTCAATGACTATATATGAAGAGGAAATGGGCAAAATTAGGAAGGACATTGTTGATTTCCACGGCGAGATGGTGCTCTTGGTGAACTACAGCAACATCAATTACACAGGTAGTCCATGGCTGATGAGGCTAACAAGCTCACTCCAGCCTCCAGTTTCCATTCTTTTTTTCCTTCTAATAGTAAATTACATGAAATATTAGCGTTATTCTATTCATGAACGTCTGATTAATCGCTGATTAATGTGAATTACACGAAAAAGTATTAGTGGATCCCATATAATTTTTATCATGTAGGTCTTATCAAATAATTACATAGGTCTTATCATTAAAGGTAACACGTTAGTTTCATTGTTTTTGAAAATTATTTTACCTTAGTTTAGATTAGTGTAGAATATTTCATTATTAATTTATTGTTATATCACTTTACCGTGAGGACTTGGAATGTATGAGCGAGCGTAGTGCATATTTTTCCACACCAATTAACGACAAGGGTCATCTTCGTCTCTAAGCGCATGGGCAACTGACACTACTAAAACTCTTATTTAACATAACACGAAGCAATTTTTTTGTTCGCAAGTCGTATATAGTTCTTTTGGATGAATCATGCATGGAACATCAATTATCACCAGGTCTTGCAAATCATTCATGATTCGACATATACTTAACAAAGTTTTGGGTTTTGTAGGGTTGGCTAAGATACTGAAGAAGTATGACAAGAGAACAGGTAGCCTACTGCGGTTGCCATTCATTCAAAAAATTTTGGAGCAGCCATTTTTTACAACTGACAATATCTCAAAGCTGGTCAAGGAATGTGAGAGCACCATAGATGCAGTGTTCCCAGTGGAGGAAGAAGAGAGAAAAAGAGAAGTGAAAAAAGCAATAACGGTTGCCGGAGAAGGAATATTTAGGAACACAGTTGCAGCTCTACTCACCATGGAAGAGATTAGAAGCGCAGGCAGCTCTACTTATAGCCAGTATTCTCTTCCACCTCTCAACCTGGCTGCTGACAGCTCCGATCTCACCCAGTTATTCCAACTGAACCCTCCCATACCTATTGTCTAGTTATAGGAGCTAGAATTAGTAACTAAGCATACAAATTTATTGGGTATAGGTTTATATAGCACAAGAACTGGAAAATGATGATCACACGAATTTATGTTTTTTATTTTTATTTTTTATTCTGAGCAGTATTTTTACTCTAAGCTAGACTGAAAGGAGGGTTGGACGATTCGAACATGAGAATGTAGTTGGATGAAGAGGAAGACCATATATCTATCAATGATTCAATATTATAAACGATTTAGGGTAATTAAAAAAGAATTTGGATAATGACTGTTATTCATATTACTGGACAAGGTGATGTCTTTTTTTATCAAGCAATTTGACCTATTTTTTCTTCTTGGGTGAACTGAGTGAATATATATTAAAAAGAGAACAAAGATACAAACAACAGAGGTCAAGAAGAGATATACCTAAGCTGCAAATGGCAAGAAAATCAACCAAAGCTCAAGAGACCAAACAACCAAGAACAAAGCAATTTCAAGGGAGAATTTCTTTCACAAACTAGCTAATCCAAGAAACACCAAACTCTAATTTTTTCTTCTCCAGACGCAGGCCCCTTGCTACGGCTTGGGGTTGGTGGCAACCCTCCTTCCTCCTCCCTTTACGCCTTTTCTTCTCCCTTCCCTCACTACTACCCCAACCCTCCCATTCCTCATCTCTTTAACCCACTTTTTGTGAGCAACCCTCCATGTTCTAATGAAGTTCCTTTCCCAAACCCATCTTGCATATTGCAATGTCATTAAGACAAACGTTTTTTAATATAAGGTTTAAATTAAAATCTCACCCAAATAAAACCGATGCTGATCGAAGAGCCAAATTCAGTACCAGATTGCATCGGCATCGTATCAAAATTCAGCTCATCTGATGCGTAATAACCAACCATCTATCTCCACCTCCATAACCGACATTGTAACTGTAATGGTTGCTTTGATGAGAACATTTGCTGATGCACCTTCAATTTGAACATGAAACAGTCCAACAGTTGACAATTGGCATAGTCATAGAAGTTGAATAGAACTTGTAAAACATGCATGAATGAGTTAAGAATCATAGTAATTGAGTTGGAAGAATCATAGTTATTGAATTAGTTGAATCAGGTCTATTAAGCTTGTTATGACAATTTGGAATTTCCTCTTCGTGTTTTGTTCTTGTATTTGGTTGTCATTTTTCTTTTATTGGACGCTTCTTTTGTCTAGTTGATACTAGGTCGATTCTTGATAGTGTAGGAAGAATGGTAGATTGTACGAATTATATTGCATCTTTTAAAACTACCCAGATAAAGGTGGTGCATAGTAACTTCCAATGATGCTTTCTATTTCTTTACCCTAGCTTGACCTGGGATGAAGAACTGGAATACTGCTATAACTTTTCCAGTATCTTGTATTGAAGGACAATTTTCGTCTCCTTTTCGAAAGGTAAATGATAACTGCACATTATTTTTCTCCTCTTGCACACTCCTTATTTTTTGTCATTGAATTGAATAAATCAAACATACATGATTAAATAGGACACGAAGCTCTGTTGAGTTTGTGAGAAATTTGAAGAATTTGGTGAAATTATTAGGGCACGAAGCTCTGTTGAACTTGTGAGAAATTTTGAAGAATTTGATAAAATTAGGGCACGAAGCTCTGGTCTAGTTCTGTGAATCTAAAAATTGTTGCTTGTTTTGGCACAAAGTCTGTGACTTTTATTCTTTGCATTCTTGTGATCTGAAGTCAAAAGTACTTGTTTTTACAGTGTGAAGCTTGTTTGTTTGTCTTGCAATGGCGTCTACACCAATCAAGTTGAAGGTTTACTTGGCATGCTTACTATTCGATTGCAAGATGATAGTTTTGCAAAATGGTCCTTTCATTTTTGATTTGTTTTGGAAGGATATAATCTATTTGACTACTTTGATGGCTCAAATGTGTGTCCTCCTAAATATGTTGTGTCTCTGGAGGATGGAGTTACTAAGGAACTTAGCCTATCGCGAATGGGTGAAAACTGATAAGGCTTTGTTGAGCTTACTGATTGCTACTCTTGAAGATGAAGCAATTTGAATATGTTGTTGGAAGCGGAACTGCTTATGAGACCTGGACAAATCTCAATAATAGGTATGCTACTGTTTCTCAGGGTAGAATTAACATCTTAAGACTGAACTTCACTCTATCAAGAAGGGGGTTGATTCAATTGAAAAGTATTTGCTCAGACTTAAGCACTTTAAGGATCAACTACTTCTTGTTGGTGAAACAATTTCAGACAATGATTTAGTGGTTGCAGCTTTGGCTGGCCTACCTTCAGAGTACAACATGATCAAAACTGTTATAGTAGCAAAGGAAACATCTATTTCTCTTAAAAAGTTCAGAGCCCAATTGTTAAGTGCAAAAAGGACTGCTGAAGAATCACGAAGTTCTTTGAGTTTTCCAATGGTTGGTATGTTCTGTCAAGGAAAAAAAATCTGCAGTTGGTGCACATAGACAATTCAAGGAGAATCATCTACTATGGATGCTCAATCTAATATGGGAACTCAACTTGGACAACATTTTAATGGAAGAACATTTGTTATGGGTGCTCAACATGGACAGTTTTTAAATGGAGGATATGGATTTGTGGGACAATCTCAAAGGTCTAATGGACCTACTGAATATTCCACAACAGTTCCATCCCAATCGAAACAATAGTGGCTTCAATGGACCTAGATACAATTCATGATCCAAATACAATGGCAATGGCAGCTTTAATCATGAGGGATTTAATAACAGAAATAATGGTTTCTCACATGGTGATTCTGGTACAAGTAACTTTCAGCCAAAAGGTGGTTCTAACTAGAGCACTTGGAATGGCAACACTGGGCAGAAATCTAATATCATTCTTGAGTGTGAAATCTGTAGCAAGAGGGAACACACTGCTACCAATTGCTATTATTGAAATGAAAAGCAGCTAAACTCTTATGCAGGAATTTCTTAATGCTAAATTTGGTGCAAACAAGGACACAATGCACCCAATTGCTTCCATAGGAGCAACTATGCTTTTCAAGGAGCAACTCTACCACCATCACTTACTACAATGACAACTCAATCCTCATCTGACTTCAATGATAATCAAGTTTGGATAATGGATACAGGAGCAACTCATCATATGACAAGGGACATGGTTGATCTAAACATGGTTACACCATTTAATGGAGATCAAAGATAATTGTGGGCGGTGGAGAATGTCTTCCAGTGAAAAATAATGGTTCAACTTCTATCAAAACTCACTTTAAACTCTTCCATCGATCTTCTCACTGTTTTGCATGTTCATGAACTTGCAGCTAGTCTATTATCTGTATACACTTTATGCAAAGATAATCATTGCTATGTAATTCTTGATGAGTATGGTTTTTGGGTGCAGGACAAGGCAACAAAGACAATTCTAATGAGAGGAAGGAGTAGTGGATGCCTGTACTATATCCCAAAGCAGTTTTTCTTCAACGATAATAAACTGTTGTAGTCTACTTCAAAGGCATTTCTTGGTCAACTGGTGAAGGCATCTTTGTGGCACCATAGACTAGGACATCCCACCATTGAATTCTTACATAGTATGCTTTATAATTTCCTACAAACCAAATGTAAATAGGTATATGTGTACTTCTTGTTTAAGTGGAAAGATGTCTAGACAAGCGTTTACCTCTAGAACACATATCTCTGTACAACCATTTGAAAGAATAAGTAGTGATATTTGGGGACCATCTCCTGTTGTGTCTTTTGAAGGATATAAATACTATGTATGCTTTATTGATGAGTTCACAAAATTTACATGGACTTTTCCTCTAAGTTACAAGTCTCAAGTTCTGTCAGTATTTGAGAAGTTTTATGCTTTTATTAGGAATCACTTTCAAGCTTATGTTCAGTATTTTTAGTCTGATGGTGAAGGTGAATATATGAGCTTAGCCTTTAAAAAAAAATTGAACTCTAAAGGGATTGTACATTTAGTATCTTATCCATACACACCTCAGCAAAATGGAATGACCGAGAGGAAGCATAGACATGTTATTGAAACAACTATCACTCTTATTTCTACCTCATAATTTTTGGTTCCATGCTTGCTCAAGTGTCGTATTTCTTATCAATAGAGTGCCATGTAAATCCCTAGCAATGCATTCACCATTCTTCAAAATGTTTGGGCAACATCCAGTTCTAAGTTCACTTAAAGTTTTTGGAACAACTGTATATCCATACCTTAGACCCTATAATGCAAACAAGTTGCAAGCTAGGACTGATCAATGTGTATTTTTGGGATATGCATTAGGCTTCAAAGGGGTTGTATGCTATCATAGAGAGAAGAAAAGATTGTTTATATCTAGACATGTCATTCATGATGAGTCCATCTTTCCCTTTCAACATAAATTAGTTGTTCAAGGTACCAAAGAACGCTTAAATTCTAACTTTAGACATCTAATTTTAGTACCTTGCGTGATACCACTGTAGACATGTAAATTTTGGCTAAAATAAATGTTCATCAACAAATGAAATTTTGACTTGCCAAGGCTTACTTGGCACACACCATGGATCCCATAAATTGGGCACATGGTCATCAAAATTGGAAGAGTTGTCAAGAATGACACGTGTCACCATCATCACATCTGAAATCCTCGTCAAACAAATCAAATCAAGTACAAAATGAAGGGAAAAATGTGGATTAACCAAGTTCATTAAGCAACATCATTAAGCATGCATTTAACAATTAAAGGCGGAAACATGCTTCTATGCACTTAAAACGAAACTTTACCCAAGAAAATTCAAAGCCTAGTAGATATGGTGAACCAAGACTCAAATCAAAACAAATTTTGAGTTGAGAAATCAAATACCTTTGTAGATTCCTCTTTGCATAAGCAAAGGCTAATCACCCATGGAGAGGGTCTTCATTCCAAGCTTCTTTGCTCCATGAACATTTTCGAAGGATGATCAAAGAATTGGTTTCTCCAAGTACCCAAAGTAGGGGACCTCTAAGTCTCTTCACCAAGGAGAGTCTTGATGAGAAGATGAGTGCCTTAGAGTGAGTGAGATTGCTAGCCCTACTCCTCTATGGTAGCCGGCCTCTTTGAGAGAAGGGAGCATTTTCATGCTCACCAATTCTCCCAGAAGAAAACCTCTATGTTTGAAATGTTATAAACTTGTTTTATATCATTTCACAATGTAGTGGCAAACTTGCAATTAAAGAAAGTTCACTACATTGCCCTAAATGGCCGGCCATGTTGGGTTCATTGGGCTATTGGGCCCTAATCTATTATTAGCCATTAAGTTGTCATACAACTTAAGTCAATGGGCTTGACGTTCGAAGCCCATTGGGCCTTGAAGCCCAAAACCAACCCGAGGTCTTTAACGAACTTATTCGTTTGATTAATTAACATATTAATTAATCCTTGCCACAAATAATTAAACCATTTAATTATTCTTACTCATCTCCATTCTACGCATCAAACTCTACCTTACATGGTGTGCGATCCATTAGGTTCCTTTTAGCGAGGCAGTGGAGGATTAGAACTCTTTCAAATCATTTGTGAATTGAAACTTACTTTCAATTCTCCCTTTAGTGATCATACACCTTTAGGGCTACCACAAACCATGAGTGACACCTAGCAGTATGTCATGGCTACCCAAGCTAATCAGAAGAGGTGGAGAAACCTATTCAGTTAGGATTGCAATGCAATACGGTCCTTCTCTAATACAATACTCTCGACCACATTGTTTGGTTTGATAGTTTATTCATGTCTACTATCCAATGTGATTCCATTACTTATATGATTACCTTGAATATGATTTGGAACGACTTCCTAAATCTCATTCATACTCTGGCCAGAGATTCTTAATCATATCATAGAGTATTCTCCCTCAAACCGTTTGAAGGTTAGAGATCCCTTGTTGCGCATTCACTTGCCTCCATGGCTAAGTAGCTTAACCCCAACGATGCCGTGGACACCCTCGGATGGGGTGCCTTTGACATAATCAAAGATTAAGGACCTCACCACAAGACAACTGTGATGCCTCAGGTCAAAGGACTAATTTGCATTATCCCAACTATGAGTTCTCATGTGACATGAACATGAAAACTCATCGTTGATCGCGTTCAGTGAACTCATTCCATATTGAGCACCTACATGCTTATCCTGGTGTCAGTTACACCAATGACTCGAGACTAGTCACTCTCCATGAGAGAAGACATAACATGTACTGATCTTAACGGACTGTCAATGCCCAATTGGCAATCCTATTCATCAGGAACGTTTAGGATATGTCTATGATCGAGAATGGTCTCATGAACCTAACTTGTTTAGATTACATTCTACTAAGCACATATTCCTTGGACTTATTGTTTAAGCATATAACATTTATATGAGACTACTATAAACAATAATATATGCTCTTTATATTAAACTAAATTAGTTTAACATTTGAAATGTCCGTAAAGTATCATCATATGATTGGTTTTAGGGCACATTTCCAACAATCTCCCACTTGCACTAGAGCCAATCAGCTTGGTCATCAGTGATGATGCCTCTTCTGAATTCATTTCATAAATGGCTGAGTAGTAGGCCTAGGTAGTGGATATCTATATGTTATCCACAGAAGCAAACTTGAGATTAACGACTTCACCATTATACATGATTCTAAATCATGTGGTTAAGTCTCTCATTTGAGTTCGGATCTTGATGAGACCTTGATTCCCTTGGCTTGAGCTATCGCCCCATTAGTGTCAAAGTGTCGGCACACTAAGGACACTTTCTGGTTGGAACCGAATAGAAAGTTCATAACTTTCCCATCCAAACAACAACGTTGTAAGCTTCTATATGGCTATATATTTTGCATGTGCGATGAAACACACTAAAGTCATTACTTTTAATGTTTTTCACCTAAATATCTCTTTAGTCAAAATAAAGAGATATTCGATGATGGATTAGATTCATAATCTAATACATTTACGCTTCCATTGAGTTACTCTAACTCTTCCTCATTCTTGAGGAATCCATCCCTTATTGTTTCTTAAATACTTAAGGATTCACTTGACAGTTGCCATGGTTCTGATCCTGGGCTTGCATTGATATCGTCTTGTACCGTTCTAGGTACAACTCATATCAACGTTTTTCATACAATATGAAATACATAAATCACCTTTCTGCGTTTGCGTAAAGGATTCAATTTACGCATTATTTCTTCGGGAGTCAAAGGGTACGTTCCCTTTGAGAAGAGCAATCTCCTAGTCTTACTAGAGTTGTCCTTACATTTGAAGCTTATCATCATATGAGAAACTTCCTAGCATCTTTCGTCTATTATTAGGGATTGATATAATCCAATTATATCCTGAAATCTATCATCATAGATTTCCATTCCATGTTTATAGACTATGTCTCCCATATACATTTGTTTAAAGTCATAACTTTAATGAAGAAGAATTTCTTTCATTTCCAAAATTAATATATATCATATATATGTTCAAATTTAGAAATATGATTAACTCCCACTAATCTTTTGTAAACCTAGTAGACAAAAGATTCATTTACATCTTTATGAGAAATCAAACGATTTGATCTTTCTCTCATAAAAATGCTTATAGCTCCCATTAGCTTGCTAAGATTCATGATGGATGAATCTCTACAACTTACATGTATAGTGATTTCTAGTTTTAGACATATATTATCAAGACCATCTTGATAATGGTTTCGGGAACCCATATTATGTTCAAACATTAAATCATCGTTAAGTTGTAGCTAACAATCTTTGAATTAATAGAAACCAAGACTACATCAAAGATGGTTTCTTCCAAGTCAACCATTCCTTTTGATTGTAGTCACCTTAAGCTATCAATTAGCTATGTAGGTTTCATTATTTCATGAGCTATTGGTATGGAACTAGGTTGTTATATTTGTTGATTATCATCTTGTCTCTCAAAGAACCTATTCTTTGAATTCTATTTCTCGTTCACTTGCTCTATCTTAGGCAAATCCTAGTGTAGGATTTCAACGAACTACCCAACAAACAACATTTGTTAGTTGGTTAATAGAAGTGATATCCAAAGGTTAATTTAAGGATATCCACCATGCAAGTTCGGGTAGGGGTTCAAGAACAACCTCACAATGATATAATGTTGATCATTCTCGTTACCTACCTTCACAACATCAAGTATGCTTATAGAACTCCTCCTGAGTGTAAGCATGTACTTTGTACTCCCCCATGATAGGGTGAAGTCGGTGTACAAGTCACAAACGATTGGAGCCTACCATGGTGGCCACAAGATTATTCTCAAACAATATTGCTTGTTAGCACACAACCCCAAATCTTAACATGCTTAAGACTTGTCTTTCTTTCCAACTACATCCTATGAAGTCATGAAAACTTTGGAAGATATTCTAATTGACAATCGTATTGTCTTAGAAGTATTTATATATCCTAATATGGGTATTTTTGATAACATCCAACGAACCAAATCTTATTCGAGTTCGTTCTTCTCCTAATGGAGAAAACTATTATCTTTTGATGCTAATTTTCCTTGATATCTTTCAAAGAAACTCTACTAAAGTGTTATATTTCCTTGGATCAAATCTAAGGAGGTAAATACTTTAGACATCTTACTCATCAACTTACATTCTTGAATTCTTTGAAACCTTTTACAAATTATTCGGACTTGTGTTTATTCAAAATACACGATAGTCCAACCGAGAGCGATCTTCGGTGAATGTCATATAATATGAGTAGTATTATGTTGTGGTCATGTGCCACTAACATCTAAGTGAGTTAACCTCAACGACTTTGTGATTCTTTATTCTTTCCAAAAGAATAAAGATTCGAACATTTCGCCTCTATACAATTTTAACAAGAAGGCATTGGATCCGGATCTAACGATCCAAAGCATCCATCTATGACCAACTAGTAATTTATGCTTTTAGAGGTGTCACAATTAAGTTGGGATTAGTCACTAACTTGTAACCTTTTGGGTTTTAAGCATCGTTCCATTCTAAACAGTTAACACTACCATCGGAATGGATGGCAACTGCCCATGGGATTTCCGACTCAGAGTGTCGGCCACGACATTCGCTTTACCAGGATGATAATCGATGGTACAATTGTAGTCACTGATCTGCTCCATCCATCTCCTCTGTCTCAAGTTCAAGTCATTCTGTGTAAAAATGTATTTCAGACTCTTGTGGTCGGTGAAGATACGACAAGTCTCCCCATAAAGATAATGTCGCCAAATCTTCAAGGCAAAAACCACAGCAGCTAACTCCAAGTCATGAGTACGATAATTAACTTCGTGTCGTTTGAGTTGTCTGGAAGCATAGGCAATGACTTTTCCATGTTGCATCAACACACAACCCAAACCATGCAGAGAAGCATCAGTGTAGATGTCAAACTCACCACTCTCATCAGAAAACACCTAAGACTGGTGCGTGAGTAAGATGGTGTTTAAGTTCCTGGAAACTCCGTTCACAGCTGTCATCCCAAACGAACATAACATCCTTCCTGGTGAGTTTAGTAAGAGGTCCTGCTATAGAAGAAAAATTTTGCACGAAACGACGATAATAGCCTGCAAGGCCTAAGAAGCTTCTCACCTCAGTCACATTAGTCGGCTGCTCCCAATTCACCACCGCCTCCACCTTCTGTGGATTAACGAAGATACCTTCAGCAGAAATCACATGACCCAAGAAATTAATACAATCGAGCCAAAACTGACATTTGCTGAACTTAGCGTACAATTGTCCTGTCCTCAGACTCTCCAAAACCATCCTCAGATGTTCCACATGCTCAGTCTCACTTTTAGAATAAATCAAAATGTCGTCGATGAACACAATCACAAACTGATCCAGATACGGTCGGAAGACTCTGTTCATCAAATCCATGAAAGCGGCTGGAGCATTAGTTAGTCCAAAAGGCATCACAAGAAACTCGTAATGTCCATATCGCGTTCGGAAGGCAGTCTTGGGCACATCATCCTTGCGGATATGCAACTGATGATATCCAGATCGAAGGTCAATCTTGGAGAAAACTCGTGCACCTTTAAGCTGGTCAAACAGGTCATCAATACGAGGCAACAGATAATGGTTCTTCACAGTCACCCGGTTAAGATGCCTGTAATCTATGCATAAACGCATACTCTCATCCTTCTTCTTGACAAACAACACCGGAGCACCCTAAGGTGAGGTACTGGGTTGAATAAACCCTTTGTCAACTAACTCCTGGAGTTGAGTTTTTAATTCCCTCAATTCAGCTGGAGCCATACGGTACGACGCTCGGAAAATAGGATTAGTACTTGGTATCAGATCAATTGTGAACTCAATCTCTCTGTCAGGAGCTAAACTAGGTAAGTCCTCAGGAAAAACGTCAGGATATTCATTGACCACGCGAACATCCTCGACACGGACTGGAGAATCTTCTTTTATCACCACATGAGCTAAATACCCCTGACAACCCTTTTGCAACAACTTCTTCGCCCTTAGTGATGAAATCAGACAGTTCTGCAAAACTCTTCTCTTGCCTTGAAAGATAACTTCTGGTCTACCAGGTGTTCGGAATGTGACCACTTTGGTACGACAATCCACCATGGCATGGTACTTGGATAGCCAATCCATTCCCAGAATAAGATCGAAATCAACGATGTTTAAGGGAATGAGATTCGCCTCCATGAGTTCGTCGCCGACAAAAACTGGGCAATCTCTAAATTCCCATTGAACGGTGCTTGTCTGCCCCATAAGCTGAGCTATAACTAACTCACACTCAAGAGGTGAGGGTTGGACATTTACTTTCTTAACGAACACAGGAGATATAACCGAATGAGTAGCACCCGGATCAATTAAACCTCTAGCACTAGCACCAAAAACTTTTAACGTGCCCATAAAGGCTCATAAACCACAAGTAATCTCAGGGAAAGTACAACATCTACTGCCCTGAGCTGCATTGGCGATGACTTGGCCCAACTGGGCATACTCAGGTAAATTTGGCTGACGTCGAGGTGGCATAGCTCTGAACAAAAAAACACTGAGATACCTAGTACAAGAATGACGTACACCAACTGTTTGTCATGAGAATTCTCTGAACCTATGCTCTGATACCAAACTAACACACCCCACCCTCGATACCCACGTCGATACCGAGTTCGGGCATGCTGGCCGACACTCGTAAGTGAAGAAGCCATTAAATGCATGACAACACTTAGTTTAAGTAAATTAAGTTACCATTAAGTTGCGAAAATTAATGTCAATATGCACAAGGTTCAGAGCGTACTAATTTGAATTAGCGGAAACAAAATAATGAATCAAGTTCCTAGAATTTCTATCCATAACAGGGATGGATATTATTAAAGAAACTGAATAAGAAATAGCAAATCCCTACATGGTCGGGAAATAGAATCAGAGCTGCCACTCGGATGCCTCGACTCCACCAGATGCTCTATCACTAGGTCTTGAAGGGGGCGTAAAAACAAAAGGTGTGAGTGGACACAAAAATAAAAGTTTTCGAAATACCTTTCTCTTTTCAACATAGTAGCCCCCTCTTTTGAACTCCAGTATATTTGTAAAATCATACTATCGTAGTATAAATCAAAATGTACTTTAGGTATAACTGGAAACATATATCAATATAAAATACGTAGATAACAAATCATATTTCCAATAGTCCTTTCATCATATATACCAATAATATAAATATAGGAAAACCAACACAGGGTATATAAGCAATCACCCATGTACGTGTTGAGGAACAGCCTCTCAATCCCCGTACAAGCACCTTACGTTATTCAATTAAATTGTACTCCTAGTACCACACACATGTAAGCACTTGCGCATTAGTGCGTCACACCCGAGTCCTTACGTAGTGGGGCCTTTTCCCCAAAATAAACATAAACATAAGACAAGCTTGCACTAAGGTATTTACCGGACAATACCCCTGGAGTACAGTGCGCGTGACCCAAACATGTGAGATTTGTCCTACGGCCATGAGACGGTACTACAATGTAGTGAAAGCATACCAAGTGTGCTTGAAAACATACATATATACATCATGTGTAGGAGTGAAGAATATCATATACTTCATAATTTTCCAAATATTTAATCCTTGTGTAATCGAACATATTCATGCGCAGAAGCCATTAATTAAATACCGATAAATCCATATAAATATAATCAACCCTCAAAACCATTTCATAGTATATAACCATAATTAAATACTATATGGTTGCATAATCGAATACCAACATATATATATATATATATATATATATATAAACATGCCCCAAAAACATTTAAATTCATGTAAGAAACCCATTTCATAAATATTTTCAAGCATATAAATCATTTAATAAAACAAAAGTCCACTCACAGGTGATCGGGAGTGAAATCCCCCTCGGCGTTGCCCTCCTCGAAGTGTGGAGCTGAAGAATTACCTATTTAATATTAGGGGAAAAATTAGAACCTCCCTAATATAAATTAATATAGGCCCTATAGAAAAATATTCCAAAAATAATACTATTTTAGCAAAAACGGGCTCAAAAAACGATTTCCGAGGCCCGAAAACCCTACAGCCGCCGTCCACCGCCGCCGCACGCGTCGGGAAACGGTCGGACGCACCGCCACGCGCCGGGAGGAGCCGCCACGCGCTGGCACGCGCCGCCAAGCGCTGGCACGTGCCGCCACGTACTGGATTGTATTGAGATAGGGCAGTGAACTTCCGCTGGTACTCGGAAACGGTCATCTTCCCCTGCTTGAGATTCATGAATTCATCCCTCTTCCGGGCCTTGTACTCCGGAGAGAGGTATTTGGTTTCGAACCGATGTTTGAATACGGCCCACAAACCATGCTCGTCCTGAGGGAGGTGTCGCCTATCGTACTTCCACCAGGCTTTTGATTGGTCACGAAGGAAAAGAATAGCAGTCGGGACCCACTGCTCATCTGGGAAGTCTCCATGCTCCCGCATTGATTTGAACACGTCCTCCACATGTTCGAGCCAAGATTCCGCTACTTCGGGTGTCTTGGTCCCGTAAAATGGTCTCACATCCATCCCCTTCGCAGTTTCCACCGAGTTCTTCCTTGCAGGACGAAAAGCAGCCTGAATGGCTTGAGCGATCGTATTCCCCATTTGGGTGAAGTCAAAAGCAAGTGCGTCGGGTGCACGACGAGGTGGCATGGTGCTGATAGGAGAGAATCAAGAATTATTAGTGAACAACATCACACAAGTGTGATGGGGATTAAACTGCATAAACCTAGAGCTCTGATACCAAACTGACACACCCTGACCCGGATGCTCACGTGGACACCGGATTTCGAGGCGTGCTGACTGACCACTCCGTAGGAGTGACGAAGTCATAAGGGAATTAAATAAGGAATTAGGAATGATAGGTAATTAAAATAAGAGTTTAAAGAAAATTTACGGAAGTGTAATGTGGGTAGAACCCATTATTTCAAAGTGTCAGAGCTAGGTGCAGTAGAAATTATTCCCATCCGTAGGATGGATAATTAACAGAACAGGAGAATTTAATCAAACATACACTGAAGAAATAGAATTAAAGCTACCAGCAGCTGCCACCACCGAATCGTCGCCAACTACTGTCTAAGTCCTGGAGGGGCGAAAAACAAGGGTGAGTGGGCCAATAACGATTTTAATAAAACGTTTCCAAAACTTTGAGTATAACCCCTCACTGTAAAACCCGTAGATTTAACAAAATAATTACTACTACAGTAGGTATCTAGCACAAGTAAACGGGCCAACGCCCACAAGGATACGGGTATAAAACATTTATCACAGTGAAAATCAATCATTACTTATCGCATAGAACATGCACACAAGTCATGCAGAAAGTAGCTACATGACAGGCTGGGTGTTAAAATAATACGCTCTAGCACTACATGCACGTGAAGCTGGCACAAAATGTGTGTCACAACAAGTCTAGTTGCCAAGGCGACCTAGAATAGGCTGGCACCTACGATGGATCCAAAGTGAGCGTGTCAGTGCATGTGAACATACACGTGAAGCTGGTCCTGCCCCGGACAGTGCTAACACCGTGCATTATGCGTGATAAGTAATACAGTTAAAATCATGTGTATGCATGCCAATAGTTTCATCATAAAACCAATCATAAACCAATAATCAATAAATAAATGTTATCACAAAATATTCTAATTTCATAAAATAGGCATGCCACACATATTTCATAAAAACACATTAAAACATATTAATAATAATATAATAGTGGTTAAGAAGTAGGCCCACTCACTGATACGTGGTCGAATCGTAGCCCCCGTAGCGTGCCTGAGCTCGCTGCTCCTCCGGATAGGTCTCACCTATATGAGAGTTTACTAAACTAATCATTTTACAAGTCTATTCCAATTAAAAGTAATGAAAAAGACTTGAAATCGCCTTTGTTTGCTTGATTCGGGGCTTGAAACAGTCGGAAAATGGGTTCACGCGCCGCCATAAGGCGTCACGCGCCGTCACGCGCCCACACGCGATCCCACGCGCTCGTACGCGCGCTCACGCGCTCACACGCGCTCGCACGCGCGTTCACGCGCAGTCACGCGCCTCACTGTTCACGCGCTGTTAAAGTTAACGGCGTGCCGTTAACTTTAATGGAATATTCGATTCTGTTAACGGAATATTCTCTAACGGCGTTACGGAATATTCCGTTACCGTTAGAGAATATTCCCTGACGGCGTCAAGGACTAACAGAATATACCTCTGGTATATTCCCCGGTTCGGATCGAGTTGGACCGGGTTGGACCGGGGCTTGCTGACGTCACGGACCGGTTCGGACCGGGTTCAGTGACGTCACACCGCTGCAACTCCGACCGCCGTGTGCCGCCGCCTTCCGCCGCTCGCCGGCGCCGAATTCTGGAAATCTTTGCCGGAAACTGGGAAAATTTGCAGAACACTCAAATCTCAACCATTTTTCACGAATTTTATATCAAAATGAAGCTTGAGTTGAGAGGAGTTCGATTTTAC
The DNA here is from genome assembly GCA_018257905.1 of Gillenia trifoliata. Taxonomy (NCBI): domain Eukaryota; kingdom Viridiplantae; phylum Streptophyta; class Magnoliopsida; order Rosales; family Rosaceae; genus Gillenia; species Gillenia trifoliata. The sequence goes on from CM031086.1 coordinate 13,023,508, forward strand.
CTAGAGTTGGCCCAAAAAGTGGCCGGAAATGGCCTTGAAAGCCTCAGCCAAACTTGGATTCCGTCGATCTGGGTCGGGCTTTCACATGCAGGCCTTGGGTTGTGATCCCAAGGTCCTCAGGAGTCTTTTGGTGCAGGTTTCAAGCTGGATCGAGGCCTGGATCGAGGTATTTGGCCGAGAAGACCTCGCCGGAAAAATTACAGATTCTGGATTCGACTGGTTTTGAAGTTTCTGAGTTCGACAGTAGTCGAGAAATGATGAGGATGATGATGGTGATGTTTCTGGAGCCAAAACAAGTCGAAGGGAAGCCACGGGTTGCATGACAGAGGTTGTGGGTGTGCAAAGCAATTTCCCAGGTTTGTCTCTCTGTAAATTCTGGGTTTGACAAGGTGGCTAGCTTGCAGTAGACGACTGGAAATGAAGGCTAGGATCGAAGTTCTCTCAAAGGCACGCCGAGAATGGCACGATTTGGTCTCGGGTGTCTTGAGAAGTTCGGGTGTGGATTAACTCAGCAGTCTGGTTCATTCTGGGTTGCTGGCCTGGGTTGCAGATGGTGAGATTCACCAGCTCGAAGCTGGTTGCAGGACATGGTCGAGACTGGGGAAAGGTCGAAGGCAGTGTGCCTTAAGTGGTTTTCTGGACTTTGGGTGGTTTCTCGAATTTGGTTTGCTGGGCTGTAGGTTGCGTTGTGAGTTTGCATGCAGAGTTGCAGTGCAAGTGGGTAGGTGTAACTCGGGGAGGAATGGCAGGTAAGTGAGGTGTGAATTATGCACACTAAGTGCATGAATTTAAAACCAAAGTCAGTCAACATTGGTTTCATAAGAAACAGAATTTGCCCACTGCATGTCGACTTACATGCAAGAAAGGCTGGGGTTTCAGTCTGAAGAAAGATGCAGGCCAACTGGCCTAGCAAAACCATGGGCAATCCACGGTTTCAAAATACTGCTCGTGGCAATTTACCAAATTGCCCCTAATCGGAACTTGTCTGTTACAAGTCCGAATCAGGTGCCGTTCGCATCTACGGGTTCGTATCGAAGTGTACAAGACGAAAATACGTCGAAAGTACGGAAATAAGTGAATAGAAATAATTGTCCACGTAGGACTCAATAAGCCACTAGGGGCATTTCCGTCATTTCACACCGTCGGGGAATAAAATACAATATAATTAGGGACGGGATGTAACATATTCAAATCTCAAAATCATTTCATAATATATATATAAGCATATATATATATATATATATATATATATATAAGCATGCCTCAAAAACATTTAAACTCATAATTATGTCAAAGCAATAATTATTTTCAAGCATATAAACCGTTTAAGAAAACAAAAGTCCACTCACAGGTGATCGGGAGTGAAATCCCCCTCGGCGTTGCCCTCCTCGAAGTGTTGGGTCGAAGGATTACCTGTTTATTATTAAGGGAAAAATATTAAAACCTCCCTAATATAAATTAATATAGCCCTTATACAAAAATAAAACTATTTTTGAGAAAACGGGCTCGAAAAACGATTTCTGGGGCCCGAAAAACTTGTCGCCGTCGTCCATCGCCGTCGTCGGCGCCGTGCGCTGCCGCACACGCCGGGAGGAGTCTTCACGCGCTGGCACGCGCCAACACGTGTCGCCACGCGCCTGGTGACGTCATCCCACACGCAGCTAACGTCAGGCACGCGTCTGCTGACGTCAGCACCGTTAGATTTAACAGTGTCAGTTAGATTTAACGGAATATACCTTTTCTGACGGAATATTCTATTACCGTTGACGGAATATTCCTTCTTCTTCTTCCTTTCGCCGGTCGCCAGAGCCTCCGCCGCCTAGTTCGCCGGAATTTCTGGAAAATTACGATTTAATTCCAAAACTTCAAAAATTCATAACTTCTTCATTCCTTGGCCAAATTCAGCATGACACATATCAAATTGAAGGTATTGAAGAGTACAATATTTTCATACCAATTTGAGGCTGGAAAATGGCCGAAGATGGCCTGAAATTGGCCGGAAAGCTTTGGGAAACCCTAATTCCGTTCTCCTTCAAAACTGCACCAAATTCCACGTTATTTATGTCGATTTGAACCTACTCAACGTAATAAAACCAATGGTAATGGTTTCGAGGCTTACTTATGTCAGGATTGTACAGAAAATTGAATGGCAGTTTGCCGTTTTCGTTCCAGCGTCGGTTTGGCCAATTGGGTTCGAGTCTGGAAATTCTGAAATCACATTCTCGTCCAAAATGACGAGACGATCGTAATGGTTATGATCTTGAGCGACGGTTCGACGGTTTTGTGATTCGTCCAAAAGTTAGGGTTTGGGTCGTTTGGGTGGTTTTTGGCCAAGAGAGAGAGAGGTGGGAGAGATCGTGCAAAGTGAGAGGGAATGAGGGTGTTGGCTGCACAGCAACCAGCCAAAAACTCTAATTTACCTACGGGTGTGAAAATTACTAAAATGCCCCTACACTTTAACATTTCGTAAAACATTCGTTTTAACTCCGAATTGAGTTCTGCTTGTGTCCACGTGTTCGTATCGACGAGTACTATTTGAATATGTAAAGAAATAAATTTTCACATGTCGTCTCGAAAAGTCAACAGAAGTCAACATTGGTCACTAGGGGTATTTTGGTAATTTCACATAAAAATTTGGGACGGGTTGTAACACATATGGCCCCCAAACGATCGAGAAACTGACAAAGGCCATTGACGAGAAATACATGCAAATCGCATCGCTTACGAGCAAGTTAAATGAAAAGCACGACGGTGATTCAAGCAAAGGTTCACCTCATCTAAAGAAAATGGCGCATCAAGAATTCACCTCCAACAAGAAAGCAATCAAAGCCTGATTCTGTTTCGGTGGCGTCTTTATCAGTCCAACAACTCCAAGACAGGATCGCCAAAACCATCAAAGCACAATATGGAAGTTCTCCCCTAGATTCCCTCACGTACCCCAAGTCGTACACGAAGAGGCTCAATAATCTCCGACTGTCGCCGGGTTACCAGCCTCCTAAATTCTTGCAGTTCGATGGAAAAGGTAACCCTAAACAACACATCACTCACTTCATTGAGACATGTAATAGCGCTGGTACCGATGGTGATTACCTCGTGAAGCAGTTCGTCTGCTCACTTCGAGGCATTGCATTCGATTGGTACTCAGACTTGGAACTAGAGTCAATTGACAGTTGGGAATAGATGGAGAGAGAGTTCCTCAACCGCTTCTTCAACACACGTCGCATGGTAAGCATGATGGAGCTCACCAACACAAAGCAACGACGGGATGAGCCCATGGTTGACTACATCAACCGTTGGCGCGCATTAAGCCTCGATTGCAAAGATCGACTTTCGGAATTGTCTTCAGTGAAGATGTGTATAGAAGGCATGCATTGGGGCTTGCAATACATCCTACAATGGATCAAGCCTTGCACCTTTGAAGAACTGGCTCCTCGAGCTCATGACATGGAGTTGAGCATCGCAAGCCATGGTGGAAAGAAAATTTCAATTGGTGACGAGATCGACTCTTTGAAGAAGCCCATCCTGGAGTCCATGGCGATAAGCACTCGTCCGTTCAAGTCCTTAACACGAAACAAGAAAAGTGTAAAGAAGGCCGAGTGAAGTCATGTCCAAGAAAGACCGCAACGGACATTGAAAGAAAGGGAAGAGAAGAAGTATCCTTTTCCCGACTTGGACGTCGCTGCTATGTTGGAAGACTTGCTCCAAAAGAAAGTGATCGAGCTCCCTGAGTGCAAGTGGCCTGAAGAAATAAATTGTATCAATGACCCAAGATACTACAGGTACCACCATGTCATCAGTCACACAGTTGAAAAGTGCTTCGTGCTGAAAAATCTCATCATAAAGCTGGCCCAAAAAGGAAGCATCGAGCTAGATCTTGACTGTGTGGTAAAGTCAAACCATGCAACCATCACTTTTAGCTCTTTTGATTCAACACATTCACCTTCACCTCGATCACTGGGGGAATGCTCTAAGACCCTGCAAGTCAAACCAAGTGAGATTGATAAAAAATTACACACAAGTCTTTGTGATTCAAGCGAAGACTTTTATGGTGGCTCGTCTATTAATGCCAATTAAGAATGGACTACAGTCACTCCAAAGAAGTTACGCAAGAAGCATGCGCCGCGACCACAAGTCGATCGGTCAAAGAGGAGGCCAAGAAGCTCCTGTCAAACTCCTAAACAACATGAAAGTGTTGAATATGATGAACTTTCAAAGCAACGATCATCCATCCCCATCATGTTACTTGAGTTTTTCCCTAAAGACCTCTTCAAAACTGAGTTGAATCGGACTCCTAACTATGAGGTTGTGAGGAAGGCTTCTCCAAGATTGCTTCTCGCATGCACGAGCTAAAACTACAACACGGCACAAACGCGCTCCTTGCTTGCACGAGCTAAAACTGCAACACGGCACAAACATGCTCCTTCGTATGCACAAGCATAAAAGGCGACACCAAACGCTCATCACTTGCACGAGCTGAAACTGCACAAGGCACAAACATGCTCATTCATATGCACGAGTATAAAAGGCGACACCGAACGCCCATTGTCCGCACGAGCCAAAACTGCGAATGACATCAAGTCCACCAAATGCTCCTCACCTGCACGAGCTGAAACTACACAAGGCACAAACACGCTTTTTTGTATGCACGAGCATAAAACGCAAGACCAAACGCTCATTGTCCACACGAGCCAAAATTCCGAATGACATCAAGTCCACCAATTGATCCTCACTCACACGAGCCTAAAAGGGGACATCAAATGCTCCTCGTCTGCACAAGCTTAAAAGGCGACATCAAATGCTCATGGCTCGCATGAGCATAAACTGCGTACGACAAAAAAAATAAAAAAACACACTTGAACTATGTTGCGACTTGATCTCTTTCTTTGAAAGGTACATAGGCAGCTCGGAATCAAAATTCGAGTTCAGTCACAACAAAAACGAAGATGTCATTGCTCTTTTCCTAGTTGATGCTGCTTCATTTGGCCAAAGTTGGGTCAGTCACAGTGATGCCGATCGCCACCTCAAACTCTTTTCTTGACGGTGAGTGAGCACAGACCCCAAGTGCTCATGGTGGCTCCTCAGCAAACACTATGGAATGCCGCAAGATCCGAGCAAGAAAGGTCTGCTACTGTTTAGCCTTCTCTCGAAGGTGAATGAGCACAGACCCCAAGTGCACATGTTGGGTCCCGCATCAAACACTATGAAATGCCGCAGGATTCGAGCATGATAGGTCCGCTACTGTTGTGTTTTCTCTCGACTGGAAATGAGCGCAAACCTCAAGTGCTCATGGTGGGTCTCACATCAAACACTATGGAATGCCACAAGGTCCCAGCAAGAGAGGTTTGCTACTGCTGAGTCTTCTCTCGATAGCGGATGAGCACAAACACCAAGTGCAGTAAGTGGGTCTCGCAACAAACACTTTTAAATATCGCAAGATCCGAGCAAGATAGGTTCACTAGAACAACGTCTCTGCACGATGTTTCTCCCTCACATGGTCATCTTCAAAGCTTCTGAAAAAAAAAAAAAAAAAAAAAAAAGAGGAATGATGTGAGAACAAGGAATGGCCAAACTATTATATACTAGTAATTTGGTTTCCTGGTTGCAATACAATGAAATGATGGTCCTTTATTTTGCCAGTTTGTCATGTCTCCAAGCACAGCATATTGCACAACTTCATTTGTTGACAGATGGGCAAGAGTGACATGTGTGATAAACTATTACATAGGCTATGATATTGCTCTATACAAGTGGGAAGTAAAATCACCATGACTCATGCCAAATAAAAAAAAACGAGGGGAAAAAAATTGATAACTCGTTGAGTGCGTTAAGGTTTTCTATACTTTGATAGCAATTCGGCTTCATTATTGTCACCATTACTTTGCAGCTTCGACTTGTTGGCGGCGTAATAATGACAATCGTTCAGCCATCATTGATGCTTCTGTTGTCTTATCAAAGCATGTCCTTCGTCACCTCACAGGGACAACAACTATTACCATCGACATGTTCCACTCGTTGCCTGTGCACAAACACGACATGGTATGGTCTGGTGACCACTGCAATGCTCATGGAGAGACTTCCTTCGGTATCCACAGGCTCGGTAGCGTTGATGAGGCTTATGGAGAAAAGACGTGACAATGGCACATCAGTCATCGATGAGGCTCATAGAGGGCGTGCATGACTTGAGCATATCGAGGATGCCTTCAAATCTATGCAGGAACATGGAGACTTTCTTGCCCAGCAGTGGGTTCTGACGGCTGTACTTTTCTTAAGGGATCAAGCGAAAGCTTGGTGGAAATACGAGAAGCGACAACTTCCAAAGGAGCAGCATGAGTCATGGAACATCTTCAAACAATGGTTCGAGACTAAGTACCTATCTCCGGAGTACAAGGCAAGAAAGAGGGATGAGTTCATGAACCTGAAACAAGGAAAGATGATGATATCAGAATACCAATCGAAGTTCACTGCCTTGTCTCAGTATAATCCGGTAGTTGCAGCCAGTCCTTCAGAGATGCTTCATAAGTTCAGGAAGGGAGCTCTGAGAAACTACGTTCGCTAGCTACATCAGAGAGGTGTGAAACCTATCAGGAGTTCTACGAGGTATTGTTGCAGGTTGAAGACTCCGAGAACGCCTCAGATGACGATGTTGATGAGGAGGAGGAAGGTAACACCCATAAGAAGAACAAAGAGCAGTCATCTCTTGGTTCCCGGAAGAACCAGTCTTTCAAGGGAGGCAGTTATAGCTCTTGATCAACCAGCAGTGGATCCAACTCCAACACACCCCGTTCTGGAGGAAAATCCACTGGTGGATCTCGTTTCCATCCTCAGGGTAGTTCCAGTAACTCTAATGTTCAGTTCTGCTACTGGTGCAACACCCGCCATTATGGTGAGTGTAAGCAGGGGAATAAAGGGTGTTACAACTGTGGGTAGCAGGGACACCGAGCCAACCAGCGTCTATAGAAACAGCAGAATCAACCTTTAGCACCAGCTCCAATTCAGCAGGTCATGGGAACCGGTTCTTACCAGCAGTCTGCATACGGAGGAGCTATCCATTATCAGGGGATATTACTTAGTATCCGGGAACTTTTCCCCAGTATCCAAAAGGTCTGATGCAATATTCTGGTGGTACCATGCAGTTTCAAGAAGGAGCACCACAGTATTATAGAGGCGCACTGCAATATCCACAATACCGGGAAACTGGCAACCAATGGGTTTGTGGAGGAGAGTATCCAACTATCGTAGCAGCTCCCGGTGGAGGAGGTCAGGGAAGACAAGTAGGACGCGATAACCAATGTAGAGGCAACTAGAATCAAGAAAACCGTGGAGGAGACCGTATCGGAGGACAACAGGCTCATGGTCAAGTGAATGCAATTAACCAACAAGATGCTCAGAATAATCCTGACTTAATTATGGGTACGTCAAACGTCATTGGAAGTATAAGGGATGTCCCATTCTAATTGTCAATCAAGTGATGCCAGCTAATCTGATTCCTCTAGATATCGTGAATTTCGACGTAATCTTGGGAATGAATTGGCTACATCAAAATCATGCTCTTGTGGATTGTCGACGTAAGATTGTCACCTAGCATGCCAGTTGTGACGTTTAATGGTGAGAACAGGAAGATTAAGCACAAATTAATTTCAGCCATAAAGGCAAAGAAGTTGTTGAAAAGGTTGTGATGGCTACATAGCACATGTAGTGTTGGATGAAGGAAGCTCTTTTCATGATGATGATGTACCTGTTGTTAACAAATTTCCAGACATTTTTTCCAATGATTAACCTGGACTACCGTCGGATCGAGAAGTGGAATTCACCATCAATTTACTTCCAGGTACAGATCCTATATCTCTTGCACCCTACCGTATGGCTTCAGCAAATTTGAGAGAGTTGAAGACTCAATTACAGGAACTTGTAGACAAGGGGTTCATCCAACCTAACACTTCAGCTTGGGAAGCTCCGGTCTTGTTCGTAAGGAAGAATGATGGTACTTTGAGGCTCTACATCGATTGTCGACAATTGAATCGGGTGACGATTAAAAACGTTATCCCTTACCTCGTATTGATGATCTTTTTGATCAACTCCGTGGTGCTCGGGTTTTCTCCAAAATTGATTTGAGGTTTGGTTATTATCAGTTGAAGCTTAAAAGTGACGATGTTCATAAAACTATGTTCAGAACTCAGTATGGTCATTACGAGTTTCTTGTGATGCCATTCGGGTTGACGAATGCTCCTGCAGCTTTCATGGACCTGATGAACCAGGTATTTCGCCCGTACCTCGACAAGTTCGTGATAGTTTTCATTAACGATATTCTTGTGTACTCCAAGAGTGAGGCCAAGCATGCCAAACATCTACACTTGGTCTTGAGGAAGCTAAGGGAGAATCTACTCTACGCAAAATTCAGTAAATGCCAATTCTGGCTAGATCAGGTGTCTTTCTTGAGACATGTGATTTCAGCGGACGATATTCTTGTTGATCCCCAGAAAATTACAGCGGTGGAGAATTGGGAGCGTCCACAAAATGTTACCTAGATCAGAAGTTTTCTTGGCCTTGCCGGCTATTACAAACATTTCGTGAAAGATTTTTCCTCCATAGCCTTATCCCTCACAAAGTTGACCTCGGAAGGGAGTGAAGTTTGAGTGGGACAATGATTGTGAGCAGAGTTTTCAGCAGTTGAAGTATTGTCTCACTCATGCTTCAGTTTTAGCACTTCCTGATGACATCAGCAATTTCGAAATCTATAGTGATGCTTCACTAAATTGTTTGGGCCACGTACTGATGCAGCATGGAAGAGTAATTGCTTATGCCTCCAGATAACTGAAACCACACGAGATGAACTATCCTACTCATGAAAATCTGGCAACATACCTTTATGGGGAGACGTGCCAAATCTTTACTGACCACAAGAGTTTGAAGCACCTTTTTCTCTCAAAGAGACCTTAATCTCAAACAGAAAAGATAGATGAAGCTGATGAGTGACTATGATTGCACCATTGAGTACCACCCCGGTCGTGCAAATGTAGTAGCAAATGCCCTCAGTCGGAAGTCCCACGGACGACTCAATACTCTTACTGCTTCTCATATTCCTCTTCTGACTGAGCTCAGAAGTACAAAAGTCATCTTGGGATATGATGATGGTGGACCACTACTAGCCAATTTCCAGGTCAGACCAGTACTTTTGGATCGTGTCTGTGATGCCTAGCAGAATAATTCAGAATGTTTGGGACTTATTCAAGTGGTCTTGAACGGTGGTAGAGGAGATCCGAGGTTACGGAGTTCCGATGGATTACTTTTACAAGGCAACCAGATGTATGTGCCAAACGATGAAGAGTTGAAGAAGGAAATCCTTGATGAGGCACATATTTCATCTTTTGCTATGCATCCAAGAAGCATGAAGATGTACCACACCATTCGATCATTCTACTTTTTGCCGGGAATGAAAAGAGAAATTGCAGAGTATGTGGGCAGGTGCCTGATTTGTCAGCAGGTCAAGGCAGAGAGGAAGAAACCGTTCAGGTTGCAACAACCACTCCCTACTCTCGAGTGGAAATGGGAGAATATCACCATGGATTTTGTGTACAAGTTACCTTGCACACGTGAAGCCTATGATGGTATTTGGGTGATTGTCGACCGACTCACCAACTCATCTCACTTCTTGGCAGTTCATGAGAACTACTCATTGAATTGTCTGGCACGACTCATTATCATTGAGATTGTCAAACACCATGGTGTTCCGGTCAATATCATTTTTGATCGTGATCCCAAGTTTACTTCCAAATTCTAGAGAGCGTTCCAAAATGCCTTGGGTTTGCTGTTACTGTACAGCACTGCTTACCATCCACAGACAAACGACCAATCTGAAAGAACCATTCAAACTCTTGAGGATATGTTGAGGTCCTCAATCTTTCAATTCAAAGACACATGGCAAGAACACTTACCTCTCATGGAGTTCACCTATAACAACAGCTATCACTCGAGTATTGGTATGCCATCATTCAAGGCGTTATAAGGTAAACCTTGTCAAACACCATTGTGTTGGTCGGAAGTTGGTGAGAGAGCTCTTGTTGGTCCAAAGATAGTGGATGAAATGAAGAAAAACATTCAGCTGATCAAGGAGAATTTGAAGATTGCTCAGGTTCGACAGAAGAGCATAGTGGACAGACATTCCACTGATCGAGTCTACGCAGAGGGTGACTGGGTATTCCTAAAGTTGGTACCATGGAAGGGTGTAGTACGACTTGGGAAGAAGGGAAAGCTAAGTCCCCGTTTTATAGGCCTTTACCAGATCATCTAGCGTATGGGAACAATTGCCTACTGACTCGACTTGCCTTCTAAACTGTCAAAAGTTCATAATGTTTTCCACGTGTCTATGTTACGTAGATACGTTTCTAGTCCTTCTCATGTCATTCAGCCATAGCCTTTGGATATCAACGAGGATTTGACTTACGAAGAAAAACTGGTGACGATTCTTGACTGGAAAGAAAAGGTTCTAAGGAACAAAACAATCAACCTCGTGAAGATCTTGTGGAGAAATCACTCAATTGAGGAAGCGACTTGGGAAACGGAGGAACACATGCGAGCTCAATATCCTTATCTGTTCTTTGGTGGGTTCCAGTGATGTAGAAATTTCGAGGATGAAATTTTATTAGGGGTGAAGACTGTTACATCCCGTTCCTATAATTTTATTGTATTTTATTCCCCGAAGTATAAATTTATGAAAATGCCCCTAGTGGGTCAAGCGAAATCCTACGTGGACTTTTGAATTCTGTTCGTAATTCTGTACTTTTCTTGTGATCGTTGTGTAGCACTTTTCGTTACGAACCCGTGAGCGCAAACGGGACATCATTCAGACTTGTAACGAACAAGTTATGTGCAAGGGCTGATTTCCTGAGGGCTGATTTCCGTGTGCTTGCATGAAAATCAAAGTGCTCTACACTCTCTGAAAACCAGTTTCTGACTTTACTCCGGGACCAAACTTCATGCAATTGTTTCAAAGTTTTCCTGCTCTTTAAATTCGAGAGTGCTTCCCGTTGTGGGATTACACCAACACAATCCAACATCTCTCTCTTTTCACTCTGCCACTCTAGCTCTCCCTCTCTATGTGACCTGTGCTCTGCATATACACTCACACACACACAACTCACCCAAGCTTCCCAAACTACCATCACCACCACCTCAACCTTTTTCCGACAAAACCACCGCCATAAACGTCTTTAACTCACCATTATCATACCAAAACCAAGCCTACTACTAGGCTAAACCTCAGACTTCAACTGCACCGAACTCCTCGTGAGTCATAGATGACAACCCAGTTATTGCATGCAAAGATCTAGCTCGAAAACCACGAGAACCCAAATTCTCGACTTTCGATCGAGAGCTTTCTTTGCATTTTCTGACCACCTCCGGCCACTTTTTGGCACCTTTTTAGGTAATTTTGAATTCTACTCTTCTGTAGCTTCATTTTGACATATTATGCGTGAAAAATGGTTGAGTTTTGAAGAACTTACGAATTTTTGAAAATTCTGGCAAAATTTCAGTTTTTGGCAAGATTCCGGCAGGCTGACGGCGACCGACAGCAGCGAGCAGCGGTTGCAGCGGCAACCAGAGAGCTGACGTCAGCAAACCCAGTTTTGACATCAACCAACCCGGTCCAGATCCTGTTGGACCAGGAATATTCCAGAGGTATATTCCTTCTTAACCAACGGTTATAACAGAATATTCTCTAATGGCGATGGAATATTTCGTAACGCCGTTAGCATATTCCGTTAAAAACGTAGAATTTTCCGTTAAAGTTAACAGTGCGCCGTTAACTTTAACGGTGTGTGTAACTGACCCTTGGCAGGCACATGACAGCGCATGAGGGCATGTGGCGACGCGTGAGAGCACGTGTGTCATTTTTCCAACACTTTTAACTCCCGAAACGAGCAAACAAAGGGGATTTCAAGTCTTTTCCTTAGTAAAATTGGGATTTGACTTGTTTAATGAATAGTTTAGTAATTTCTCATATAGGTGAGACCTATCCCGAGGAGTACCGAGGCCAGGCTACGGCAGCTATGATCCGACAACTTACCAATGAGTGGGCTTGTTTGTTTTAAATTATATTATAGTATGTGTTTTAAATTGTGTTTATTAACTACCACATAGCATGCCATGTTTTAAAGAAATTAGAAATGATTTTTATCAAATATCTTTACTTGAGTTTAGAAATTAATGTTGGCATGATTATACATTTATGGCTGTTACTTATCATGCATACCTGCATAGTGTTAGTATTGTCCAGGCCAGGACTAGCTTCACGTGTATGTTCACACTTCACCGACACACTCACTTTGGATCCATCGTAGGTGCCAACCTATTCTAGTTGTCTTGGCATCTAGAACTCGTTGTGACGCGCTGAGCGCTAGCTTCACGTGCATGTAGTACTAGAGCGTAACTATAACACCCAACCTGTTCATGTGGCTACTTTCTACATGAACTCGCGTGCTTGTATTTATCTAATAAGTACATTTATTTATACTTTTGTTGTTTAATTGTTTTACTACCCGTATCCTTTGGAACATTGTTCCCAACACTTAATGTTTATTTTATTAGATATTACGAAATTGAGTTTTGAAAATTACTACGGGTTTTACAATGAGGGGATACTATTTTCGAAACTCAGAAAAGGTTTCCGTAAAACTTTACTTTTTCGGCCCACTCACCTTTTTCATGTTTTGCACCCCTCAAGAACTTAGGGACTAAGCTTGGCAGACGAAGATTGTTGGCACCAGCTGACTCGCACTTTCGAGAATGTAGGAAGAATTTTTTACTTATTTTAATATCCATCCATCGGGATGGAAATGTTATTTTCCTTTACTGCACTTTCTACGCTCTGACACTATAAACCTGTAATGAGGGTTCAACCCCACTCTGCGCACTCTTTTCTTTCTTAATTTTGCTATTTTAGACTTAAATTTCACACTTTTTCATTCAATTCTTACATACTTTCCATATTATGACTTCGTCACTCCTCCGGAGTGATGGTCAGCATGCCTCGGAATCCGATGTCCACGTGGATATTCGGATTGGGGTGTGTCAGTAATGACAAAGCTATAAGATGCAAAATTAGCTCTCTAAAAGTGGAGGCTATATTGGAAGGTCCATATAGTTGAAATAATGAAAGGTTATTGAATATCCACATTCTCTATATAATGTAATCTCATTATAGATAAAATTCTTACAAGGGATGAAAATCAATTGGGAAGTGACAAAAGCCTTTGAAGAGCCATAAGTACTAATGACTATGAAGAAATCTATCTCTGATGCATGCATGAAGAGAATTGTGGAATCTCAAATGGATGATCTGAAGGGAAATTTTCGTAAAACCAAGTTCATTTGAACAACATCATTAGCATGCAATTAACAATTAATTGGTGGAATCATGCTTGTATGCATTCAAAATCAAAACTTTACCCAAGAAATTCTAAGCCTAGTAGATATGGTGAACCATTACAATAACTCAAACACAATTTGAGTAGATAAATCATATACCTTTGTAGATTCCTCTTTGCCTAAGCAAAGGCTAATCACCCATGGAGAGGGCCTTCATTCCTTGCTTGGATGATGATGGATGAATCGGATTCTCCAAGTTCCCAAAGTAGGGAACCTCTAAGTCTCCACACCAAGGAGAGCCTTGATGAGAAGATGAGTGTCCTAGAGGAAATAGATTGCTAGCTAAATCCCTCTAGGAAGCCGGCCTCTTTGAGAGAAGAGAGAGCTTTCACTCTCTCAATTCTCCAAAAGAAAACCACTAGTTTTGAAATGTTATCAAGTTGCCATTATAACATCTCACAATGTAGTGGCAAACTTGCAATTAAAGCAAGTTCACTACATTGCATCAAATGGCCGGCCATGTTGGGTTCATTGGGCTTTTGGGCCCTAATGTATTATTAGTCATTAAGTTGTCATACAACTTAAGTCAATGGCCTTGACGTTCGAAGCCCATTGGGCCTTGAGGCCCAAAACTAACCCGAGGTCTATAATGAACTTATTCGTTTGATTAATTAACATATTAATTAATCCTTGCCATAAATAATTAAACCATTTAATTATTCTTACTCATCTCCATCGTTTCATCAAACTCTACCTTACTCGGTGTACGATCCATTAGGTTCCTTTTAGCGAGGCAGTGGAGGATTAGAACTCTTTCAAATCAATTCCGAATTGAAACATACTTTCAATTCTCCCTTAAGTGATTATACACTTATAGGGCATCCACAAACCATGAGTGACACCTAGCAGTATGTCATGGCTACCCAAGCTAATCAGAAGAGGTGGAGAACCTATTCAGTTTAGGATTGCAATGCAATACGGTCTTTCTCTAATACAATACTCTCGACCACATTGTTTGGTTTGATAGTTTATTCATGTCTACTATCCAATGTGATTCCATTAGCTTATATGATTACATTGAATATGATTTGGAACGACTTCCTAAATCTTATTCATACTCTGGCCAGAGATTCTTAATCATATCATAGAGTATTCTCCCTCAAACGGTTTGAAGGTTAGAGATCCCTTGTTGCGCATTCACTTGCCTCCATGGCTAAGTAGCTTAACCCCAACTATGCCGTGGACACCCTCGGATGGGGTGACTTTGACATAATCAAAGATCAAGGACCTCACCACAAGACAACTGTGATGCCTCAGGTCAAAGGACTAATTTGCATTATCCCAACTATGAGTTCTCATGTGACATGACCATGAAAACTCATCGTTGATCATGTTCAGTGGACTCAGTCCATATTGAGCACCTACATGCTTATCTTGGTGTCAGTTACACCAATGACTCGAGACTAGTCACTCTCCTTGAGAGAAGATATAACACGTACTGATCTTAACGGACTGTCAATGCCCAATTGGCAATCCTATGATCAAGAACGTTTAGGATATGTATATGAACGAGAATGGTCTCATGAACGTAACTTGTTTAGATTACATTCTCATAAGCACATATTCCTTGGACTTATTGTTTAAGCATATAACATTTATATGAGACTACTTTAAACAATAATCATTGCCCTATATATTAAACTAAATTAGTTTAACATTTGAAATGTCCGTAAAGTATCATCATATGATTGGTTTTAGGGCACATTTCCAACATGATCATCTATGACATATGTGATTTATAATACGTACTATATTGTCAAGGACTACATGATGATATTATACCACGTCTTGTTATGAATGTAGACAATTAATAATTGGTCGAACAAGGCAATCCAATAAAGTTGAATATTTTCAAAAGGCTTGGAATGATTGGACCTATAATTCAAACCCGCAATTATAAAGCCAAAAAGACTAGAGATATGTGTTTGTAATGTGTAAAATAAACTCGCTTGATACAATACAAGACTTACTATAAAGACATGAAATTACATATGTAATCGTGTTTATTCTTATCAAGCGTGCTTCCAATATCAATAGACCCACATTTATTGTTTAAAGATTATAAAATGTTTGAAGCATATCACTCGAAGAGATTTCTTGAGGGATACATAAGAACAAATCCTAAAAGATGTGAAAAAAGATATGAAGATACATATATAAATTGCTTAAAGAAAATATCTAAGTTTTGAAAGAGCCTGAAGCTTAAGGTATGTATTCAACTTTCTTGAAATGAAAATTATTTGAATTGCCTCAATGAGTACTTTTATCAAATTACGTATTCAATTTTGATAGGAGCATATTTATACGACTTAGTTAGTTTGTTTTCTTGCATTTACGTAGTTAATTATTGTTTATTATAGTGATTTAAGCTATTTTCGTGTGTTTGTAGGTTCAAATGGCAAGTGAAGCAAGAAAGTGCATTTTGGTGCATTTTAGAGCAAAAATGGAGCTTAAATGGAGTGCATGTATATGGAGCCCAGGGAATGGACGAATTGGGAGCTTAAATGAGGCTAGGAATCTGTTTTGAAGATGAAGAAATAAGTTTAAGACAAAGAAGATAAGGAAAGAGCAGAAAATATGGAACATTATCTTGAACATTATCCTTATCTTATCTTATCCTAACCTCATCACCATCAGTTTCTAACTAATTCCAGCTGCAAGAGGAGATTCAATTTCATATGAAGACATTTGATAATCTGACTGTTTGAGGACTTCAATTTATCCTAAAAGAGTGGAGATAGAAGCTTGGAAGACAAGTACATTGAAAAGGTAGAATCCGAGTGGAATTTGGATAGTGCTGTGCATAACTACCAACTTCGACAGAGCACCCAGAATTCCTCAGAACGAATCACGTGTCGTGCCATATATGGTTGGAAATATCTGGATGTCTAGTTTCCATAGGATTTTACAGATTGTCATTCGGATACGTATTGCAGATTTTATAGCTGTTTTGGTGACTGAAGGTCGAAACAGGAAAAAGAGTCCTACTCGGATTTGGTTTCATGGAAGATAATGTGGCAGCTGTTTGTGCGTGTCTTTGGACTTAATTCAGATAGATGTAGGAGTTCTAATGAGGCTTAAACTCTCTAGAAAACCGTGCTTGAGAGTATTTGAGGTGGCAATTTAATCAGAAGAGAAATAGAAGACGACGGGGGAGCACACAAGAGCCTAAAGTCAGAATCCCAGATTGTGCCTCAGGGTTTTAGGTGTATTCTATCTATGTTTAGTTTTTGTTTTTGTTTCAATTGTAATTATGAGTAACTAATTTCTTTTTAGCTAGAGGCGAATTCAAAGCCATGAACATATATGTGATATGAATTGATTACATCCAGTTATTGTTTCATAAATCGTGAGTGCAATTTGCTTAACTGTTTTACAAAAAACTTATCCTTGTGTGTTGATTAAGGAGGCCTACTTAGTTTGCATGTTAGGGTTTGGAGCTAGAATATAAGGGACTTTCACCTAATCGTTAGAAACTTATATTCACAAGTAGTAAAAATCGAAGGGACATCGATTGCGTTAAGTAAATTCTTGGCATAAGTTTCATGCAATCATAGTAACAAGTGCTTCGTCGATGCTTATGGTTTTCATAGAACTTAATGATTCTTGCTTGTATCTTTATTATGCAATCATATAGGGGACTTGTGGGGAATGCTTTGGGTTGTCGTATGCAATCATCCAATTCAATAACGTTAGGAAAATCTGAAGGTTAATTTAAGCGTACCTAATTAATCTGGGGTGTTGAGAATTCATGGTTTATTGAAAGAATAACTGGAGATCGAGTTGTATGCATATATATGTCATGTGTGGAGAAGGACCTTCTAGCTAGCTTTTCATCTTTGTTAATCACCCTTTCATTCGTTTTTGTTAATTTATTTGTTTAAGTTAAATTCGTCCAAATCAATCTTAGGTGTTATTTTAGAGTCTAGTTATATGTTATTGAGTCTAGTTTAGTGTTTTTGAGTCTTATTTTAGTTGATTAGCATCCCTAGTTAATCCCCGGCTTAGAACGATCCCTACTTGCATCTTTACTACAATTGTCAACAATAGGGTTTAATTTGTGTGTCAAGTTAATTTTCACATCAAATTTTTGAAAAGTTATCTCTAGAACTTTTGAAGAGTTTATGAATTGCTTAAATAGCATACTATAATTTTTGTGAATGTCTAGTTATGTCGTGTAGTTTATCTATGCTCTTATCCTCATATACGTAAAGTATGATTTTGCATATACTATTATTTTAGTGATATGCTAAAGCATGTGAAGTTATTTTACGAATTGTTTCTAATTATTTTACATTAGTGAAATGCTTCATAAAATAGTGTAGATATTCTAGTATTTCTCTAATCTCGCCAGGTATACAAATGAAAGATAACTCATGATAATTTTGAAGAAATTATATACTAGCATTGTCGAGCTCATTTCGGAAAAGATAGACATAATGTCACTTTTATTATTGTTCCACCATCAAATAGTTCAAGTATGCTGTCATCAGGGGGAGTATTTCATGAGGGAGAGCATCCAACAACTTTCAAAATAAAGGACACATGCACATTGTACTCTTTTTCCCTTCAACAAGGTTTTTGTCCCATCTGATTTTCCCTAGCAAGGTTTTAATGAGGCAATATTAAGTGCGTCCAATACTATATCAATGATCCTGAAGAATGTTGTACTATTTTTCCCTTCGCTTAGGTTTTGTCCCGCCGGGTTTTCCAAGCAAGGTTTTTAATGAGGCAACTATACCACTGTATGGTGGACATCCAAGGGAGAGTGTTGTAAATGTATGGAATATGGATGACCACCATAATGTCCATAACCTCCTATCTTAATATTTTGTAACCAATGTTTTATTGTATTTAGTACTTTGTAACTTATGGGTTAATCCCATCATTGTAAGCCTATAAATAAATGTGTATCAAAGATGAAATACATAAGTTTGGAGAACAATATTCTATTGTCTTTCCCTACTCTCTACTCATTTTTCTCTACAATTTCTTCCCTGGTTTTATAACAATTACAAATATTTCTTCGACTCCTATTTATCTCTCTGTGTTCTCAACATAAATGCTGGGTTAAACCAAAAAGTAGCTATGTTAATTGGGCCTAAATCAAAAGACCCTTTTCAAAAAATCAACAACTCTTTAATCTAGCTAGTAGCACTTGTTACATCCTGTTCCGGAAAATAATAGTATTTTATTCCCGAAAGTGGGAAATGACGAAAATGCCCTTGGTTGACCTTTCGGTTGACTTTTGCGTCTTAACTCGTACGACCCTTCCCTTTGTATTTTCTTGCTGTGCTCGTCGTTACGAACGCGTGGACGCAAGCGGGACGTCATTCGGAGTCCGAACGAATATTTTGCGGGCGTTGGATTACCGACATTTTTCCGTAATTCAATTTTTGGACTGTATGGGTTGTTGAGCTGGGGCCCAATCTTTCTATTGGCCCATGTGGCCTTGTCCCCTGTCTGTTTGACCAAGCTCTCCCTCACCACTCAATCTCACTGTCTCTCCCTCACTCTCTGCAACTCACTTTCCCTCTCTCTTTCCCGTGGCTTCTCTCTCCCGGAGCCAAACCAGCGGCTTTTTCACCACTACCAGAAAACAACATCACTGTCTTCTTCATCACAAAACTGAACCCAGAAACCCTGGAAACCCAGGAACCCAGATTTTCGAAATCGTCGGTGAAAAACCCGAGAACTTTCCTCGGTGATTTCTCGGTGAAACCAAGCTCAAACCCTCTCGAAATCACCACCATTGAGTTCCTGGAAGTCCCTAGTACCTTGCTCAAGCCTTGGATGGCAGTGGTTGGCCGAGAATTGAAGAAACCAAGTTTGGCCGGTTTTGCACCGTGGGTTCTTCCTCATTTTCAGGCCACCTCTGGCCAGTTTTTGGCCCCCAAAATGCTAAAATATTATTCTCCTCACTTCTAGCTTCATTTTGGTACTTGAATTGTGCAATTTGGCCTTGAAATGAAGAAGATATGAAGCTCTGAAATTTTTCCCAGTTTCTGGCCAATTTTTCCAGATTCCGGCGACCGGAAAAAGGACAGGGATGACAGGCACTGACGTCAGCAAACCGGTTTAGACCGGTCCTGCTGACGTCAGCAAACCGGTTCAGACCGGTGATGACGTCAGCGATGACATCAGCAACGACGTCAGCGTTGACCGTTGACCGTTGACCGGCGCGTGTGGCGTGTGGCCGTGCGTGGGGGGCTTCCAACTGCGCGTGGCAGCGCGTGGAGGCATGTGTGACCTCACAGCCACGCGTGGAGGCGCGTGAGGCCATTTGGCGGCGTGTGGCAGCGCGTGCGACGGCGCACGGCGGCCCATGGCAGCGGTTTTGGGTTTTCCGACCCCGTAACTCCGTTTTCGGGTTTCTGAACGCCGTTTTCTTCGTATTTTTGAATACTTTATTAATTGTGGGTGTTCTAAAATAGGTTTTGGCGACCGTGGAGTACGAAGAGCGTGCATTTGGGCTTTTCCGGCAAAGGTTTCAGTGAGTGGGCCCTTTCCTTATTAAATTGATTATTTTTG
The DNA here is from genome assembly GCA_018257905.1 of Gillenia trifoliata. Classification (NCBI taxonomy): domain Eukaryota; kingdom Viridiplantae; phylum Streptophyta; class Magnoliopsida; order Rosales; family Rosaceae; genus Gillenia; species Gillenia trifoliata. The sequence continues at coordinate 13,043,464 of CM031086.1, forward strand.
TGCTTGGGAAATTATATTTAGGCTATGCCTACACTTTTAATTGGTATTTATCATATTATACTTAGTGAACTTTAGTATTATATTTATACTCGGTTTACTAGTATCGACTAGGCTATATTTTTGGGGGTTTTGGAAATTATTATATTATTGCCTATGCTTTTAAATGGGATTTATATTTATACTTGGCGAACATTGCTTTATACTTGGCGAGCCTTGGGCTGTATTTTGGTGAACCTTGGGGTTTATTATTTATACCGTATTTTGGGTTCACTTAGTATGTTGTTAAATTGGTATTTTTTGTACCTTGGTACCTTTGTGGGATATACTTAGCTTAGTATTTTAAGTATTTTGGTATATACTTGGTATTCCTGGTACAGCATCCGTGAATACCTAATTATACGTTTATTTTGAGGTTTATCTCAGAAAGGAAATTACCCCACCTTATTTTATTTAGAAATATTCCGTGGTATGTTTTTACACGCTCAATTAGGAATGCTTACACGGTGTCAGTAGTACTGTCCGGGGTCAAGACCAGCTTCACGTGGTTGTTCACACGCACCGACACGCTCACTTTGGATCCATCGTAGGTGCCAGCCTGTTCTAGGTCACCTTGGCGACTCGAACTCATTGTGATGCGCTTAGCGCCAGCTTCACGTGATTGTAGTACATGAGCGTACCATTATTCATACACCCAGCCTGTTCATGACAGAATACCTCTGTATGAACTCGTGTGTCTGTCATACCTAACGAGCGTATACCCTATTGTTTTATATTGTGATTTTTTTTATCGGATTTCACTGATGCCACGGAGGCTTATATTTGATTTACGAGTTTTCCGTACTATCTTTTATTATACGGATTTTCCTGTAAAGTATTTTTACTAAGTTGTGGCTTTCTGCCCGTTTTGGACGGTAAGTACATTTCCGTACTTACATTGTTTTTCCACCTACTACTGTAGTACGTTTTCCAGAAAGGTTTTCCGAAACTATTACTTGTTTTGACGGCGAGGGGTTATTACTTTCAGAAAGGAAAGGTTTTACAAAATAATTACTTATGGCCCACTCACCCTTCTGTTTTTGCGCCCCTCCAGGATAAGTGGCTTGGAGCTGTCGACGTCGAGACGCGGTGGTATGACAAATGTAGGAATTTCTTGGTACTTGTAATTATTCAGTATCCCGTACCTTGTACAACCAGTTATTATTTTATTAATTCTTTCCGCCTGCACACTTTTGTGCACTCTGACCTTATTAAATTCAATTTGCTTAAATTATCCCTTATTTCTTCTAAATGGTTTTCGTCACCCCACGTGGTGTCGGCCAGCACACTCGACTTTTGGGTGTCCACCTGTACATCCGGGTCGGGATGTGTCAGCACTTAATCTTAATTTTATTGAAAGAAAACCTAAATTCATCTGTCATGAATGGTGAAAATTGATATAAGCAACCGGGAAAATTGATGCCTTTATCCCATATATAATAACTGAAAATGATGCCTAATGTGATTTGAAAAGGCATAAGTTTTTCACTGATGCCTAAAGGGTTCTTGGCTATATGTCCGATATGTGAACCTCTAGATCAAATATGGAAGAATAACTTCGGTTCTTGGCTATATCCGATATGTGGAACCTCTAGAACAAATTTTCTACCATATATACATAAATATTAATCAATAATCACTAGAGATCATTTTTTCCTGCCGATTAAATATAGATCCAGCCAAATCTCAAATGATAAGACCACTAGTGGCCTCTTTGGTTATAATTAAAAAGCAATACCTTTGTGCTAAGTTTATTGATTATAATATTCATTCAACAATACCTTATGTTATACGAATGATGGCCAATCGTACTAGATTAATCAAATGCCCGTGTGCATACGTATTCTCGTCTCTTTTCTTCTTGCATTAGTGGGTCTGGAAGAGAAACCCTAAAACCTAGCCTGCTTGCAACAAATCGAGTAACACCACCTTGCCCCACATGCTCATATTCTCTTTCTCAAGATCTCTCGCTCTCTTTTTCTTACTTTATAACTTTCGTCACACTACACTGGCAATTGTGGCTGCTCCATCCTTCTTGCAAACCTCTGCCAAATGCTGTGAACTAAGAGGACTGCATTCGTCGTAGATTTGCAAATTTTTTGACACACGCGATGAATCAACATTCTTCCAACAATCAAAGGCATAATGATCCATGAGAAGAAAACAAGTCGCTCATCAAGCACGCTTGCAAAGAAGATGGAGACTAAAGAGACTGAAGAAAGAGAGCCGGTGAGTAGAGCAATATGACCGGACATTCGAGAGCAGAATATGGTAGTGCAGTTACGGCGTGATTTTATGTTAGCTGCAAATGCAAAGCAGTAGACTAACGTTGTCGACAAAAATGTCCACATGATATTTGGGTGTGTGTCGAATGGGGATACGGATGCACCTTGACATTTCACTTGAAGGACGCCGATTAGCAATGGATTTAGAAATGCAAAGATGGCATGCCATGGCATTGAGGAAATGAATCCTTGCAGCCTACACAACAAAATAAAAAGTCACTTGTGTAAAATAGTTTAAGCTTATTTAAAGAAGTGTAATTAGGTTAAAACAATATAGTTTACTCTTCATGAAGAGTGGGCTTTCACTCCGCGTAGATGATCACCTTTGTTTAAGCTTTTAGCTATAAGAAAAAAAGTTTTAAGCTTTGGGAGCTATTATTGCTAATCCAAAAAAGTCATCATATACCTATTCGTTATGAAAATATAAGGCGGACAAATTGCATTTGGAAGAATGCAGGAATAACAGCTGCCGAAACTTTTAATATGATTATTCATTATAACACCATAGCCACAAAACGTAAGTTAATCTTAAACGAGAACGATATCACATGTATAAGAACTCATGATCACCTAAAAGAGGGTCGGGCTAGCCTTCAATTGAGGTCGGGCAAAAGTGGAAAATGGCTAATTAGCCTTCAATGATCGATGCCCTAAGTTAAAGGTTTATAAAATAATACATATCGGCCGGCCATGATCATCACTTGGGTTACTTTTTACTCAAATTCCGGCCATCAACACCTTGAATAATCTTACCACTCTTTTTTGCGCGAGCATGCCTCACTAGGCTAAAAGAAACTTTGTAGAAGGAGTACGTATGTAAAACCAAATATAATCCACCATTATTAATTAGCTCTATATAAACAGAAGCAGCAAAAACATGAAGATCAAAATTAAGTACCTCTTATTTTTTGTTTTCCTTCTGTTACGATTCCAGTTGGAGACTTTGTTGGTGCTACTGCTAGGTCTACAAACCGCAAAGCCAGCATGACGCTCTCTGCTCTCCATACCATATGTATCCAAGTAAGGTTGTCACTAATTAAGCTAGCTTAGCTTTTATATGCAACTAGCTCTTTAAAAGAGATGAGCATCTATTTAAAGGAAGAAGGCAGTCTTTCTATTTATAACTCCCTAATGAATATGGTTGGTTCAAAAATATAATTAAATATGTCGCCGACTTGCTAACTGATGGAGCACTTACTTGATGGATCAGTTTTTAACAATGTTGAAAGCATGTAAGACAAGACGAAAACATTGAAAAATCTGAGATCAAGGAAATTAACAAGGTACTTAGATTTTTTTTGGTTAAAACAAGGTAGACAGATTAAAGTGAATTACAATTTGGAGTATTCATCCCTAGCTAGATAGTGAATTACAATTTACAAGCTTGGAAGAAAAGGACTTACATACATGTTCTGCGTAATTTACACCATATACGTACAAAATTAATGGAGGGTATCCTGCTGATATATGTCCTCTTGTGCATATACGCCCAAAGAAAATATGGCATCACCGTTTTGCATTCAGTTGTTACATCCCGTTCCGGAAAATATTAGTTTTTATTCCCAGAAGTGGGAAATGACGAAAATACCCCTGGTTGACCTTTCGGTTGACTTTTGCGTTGTAACTCGTACGACCCTTCCCTTTGTATTTTCTTGTCGTGCTCGTCGTTACGAATGCGTGGACGTGAGCGGGACGTCATTCGGAGTCCGAACGAATATTCTACGGACGTTGGATTACCGACGTTTCCCGTATTTTTACTTTGGACTGTTTGGGTTGTTGGGCTGGGGCCCAACCTTTCTGTTGGCCCATATGCCCTTGTCCCCTTGTCTGTTTGACCTCTCTGTCTCTCATCTTCCCCGTGCTCTTTTCTCTGCAAACACACACAAACCTCTCAAATCTCTCCCGTAGCCTTACTCTCTCCTGTCCGTTCCTCCCCGAGGCAAACCAGTGGCCAACCAGCCACTACCTTTCAGTGAGCCAAACCCAGCCACCTAGACCAACCCTGCAACCCAGTAAGAACCCAGAAAACCCATTTCTCAGAAACTCCGACGAGTGCTCAAAGTTCTTCAACGAGCTTTCTCCTCGACTTCGACCTCGGTGGCCCTCGATCTAGTCACCAATCATCTCTTGGTGGTCTCAGGAACCTTAATCAAACCTTGGATGGCTGTAATTGGACAGAGATCGACAGTTCTGGAAACCGGCCATTTGGAACCGTGCCTTTCCTTTGAATTTCCGATCAACTCTGGCCAGCTTTTGGCCCCCAAAGTGGTAAATTCTCATTCTCCTTGTTCCCAGCTTCATTTTGGCACTTGAATCGTGCAATTTGGCTTTGAAATGAGTGAGTTATGTCGATTTGAAGTTTTCCGACATAAAACCCAAATTCCGGCGACGGCGACCAGAAAATCGGCAGGGATGACCGGTGCTGATGTCAAAAAATCGGTTCAGACCGGCGCTGACGTCAGCATTGACCATTATCCAGCGCGTGACCGGCGCGTGCGGCACGTGGCCGCGCGTGGTGGACTTCCACCGGCGCGTGGAACCTCACAGCCGCGCTCGTGGTGGCGCGTGAGGCCATTTGGCAGCGTGTGGCGGCACGTGCGGCAGCGCACGGTGGCCCACGGCGGCAGTTTTGGGTTTTCCGACCCCGTAACTCCGTTTTCGGGTTTCCAAACACCGTTTTCTTCGTATTTTCGAATACTTTATTAATTGTGGGTGTTCTAAGATAGTTTTGGCGACCCGTGGAGTACGGAGAGCGTGCAATTGGGCTATTCCGGCAAAGGTTTATGTGAGTGGGCCCCTTCCTTATTAAATTAAATATTTTATGTGCTTGAGAAATTATTATTAGGCTATGCCTACGTTTTTAAATGGTATTTATCATGTTATATTAGTAAACTTTAGTATTATACTTTATACTTGGTTTACTAGTATGTGACTCGGCTATATTTTTTGGGATTTGGAAACTAGTATTATTATGCCTATGCTTTTAAATGTGATTTATACTTATACTTAGTGAACTTGAATTATATTTATACTTGGTGAACCTTGGGTTTAATAATTATTTCGTATTTTGGTTCACTTAGTATGTTGTTAAATTGGTATTTTATATTCCTTAGTAACTTTGTTATACTCTTGGTATTCCGGATACGGCATCCGTGAATACCTAATTGACACATCCCGATCCCGGACACGCCAGGTGTCGGGAAGTGCTAGCCGACACGTGTTAGGTGACGAAAGCCAATTATGCAAGAATTAAGTGAAAAGTAAAAATTTCAAGAGTAGAGTGCGGAAGTAGAAGTGTGGTGAGGGTTAAAAACCCATAATACAGGATGCGTAACAGTCAGAGCAAAGTAAATAGTGCAGGAATATAAAAACATTCACATCCCCGTGAGGATGGATAAATAAAAGTTAACTACAAGTAGGAGAAAATCCTACATAGTCTGAGGATATGTCAAAACCGTCGACCACCGCCGAAGAGAGCCCTCGAATCACCGATAAGTGAACCGTCACTAGGTCCTGGAGGGGCGCAAAACATAAAACGGTGAGTGGGTCAAAAAGCAAAGTTTGATAAACCGTTGTTTTCAAGAGTCTACTAACCCCTCGCTGGAAAACAAGTATAGTTTTTGAAAACACGTCATACCCTCAGGCATGAACCTCAAAATACTATAGTAAAAATATACGGGTACTCCCCGATAATGATGTACTGACATGCTCACCCATATGTAAACACACAAGTCCAAGTGGCTAAACCACAAGGAACAGGCTAGGTATAAAAGTAATACGCTGAGTACTACAATGACGCGAGTCTAACGCTAAGCGCTGGTGCACAAAGTGCAGTCACACAAGTTCGAGTTGCCTAGTGCAACCTAGAACAGGCTAGTACCTACAATGGATCCAAAGCTGCGTAACAGTACTGGTAGTGACTACTCGAAACATCAAGGCTAGTCCTGGCCACAAGACTGAGTACTAATACCTGGGGTGTATACATCTACTGATGAGCAATAGTATAAAACATGTATGGCAATATAATACGAATGTTCTACCTCCAACAATCGTATATGATATGAATTATGCTAACAGTTTGAAGAAAGCATTGAAAACCATACGTATATACATTTATCAAAACAAAGACCCACTCACTCACCTGTAGGTAGCCGGGTCGTAGCCCCCCGGTCCTGGGTAGCCCCGGTAGTCCTCTGGATAGGTCTCACCTATATGAGATATCACTGTAATAATGACTAAACTCATAAAGGTTACTAAATAACTAATTAATTACACCTATCCCTTGTTTGCTCAACAGGAGGTCCAAAACACCTAAAAAAATATCATACGTATTGCCCCTAGGTAGTACGCGTCGTCACGAGTCGCCTCGCGAAGACGGAATCGAAAAAAGAGTCCCCACGCGCCCCCACGCGCGGCTCAAACGCGGCAAGCCGCGGCTCCACGCGGCTCACGCGCGGCTACATTCCCTGTCACATGCGCGGCTCACGCGCCTCCACGCGTAGCTCACGCGCGGCTCAGCCGAGCCGGTCAGCGCCGGTCTAAACTGGTTTGCTGACGTCAGTAAGGCCGGTCTGACCCAGTTTGCTGACGTCATCGCTGACATCAGCGCCGGTCACCGCTGGTCTTTTTCCGGTCGCCGCCGCCGCCGCCGTCGCCGTCGCCGAAATTTTTGCTGGTTTTCTGGGTAATTTTTAAAACTCCGTATCTTCTTCATTTCAAGCCCAAATTTTACGTGCCATATATCAAAATGAAGCTGGAGAAGAGTAGAATCACAGTGTACCTTTGGATTGGTCGTACAAGCTTGGGAAAAGGCCTGTAATTGCCTCGAAGGTTGCGGTTCACTGTAGCAATGTCGATCTACGTCAAAACTCAACCAAATCAGGCAAACGACCTATGAAAATTCATCTACTCAACGAGAGGAACACAATGGTGGTAGTTAGAAACCTCACCTCGGTCTAGATTGGCCGGAAAATGGTCGGAAAGGTTCGGTTCTTCCGGTTGCGTTTCCCGTCAAACGGTTGGGAGTTTGTACGAACGGTTTGCACCGTTGAGTCCACGGCGTCGAGACGAAGGAGGTGGTGATTTTCGTTCGCTTCGATTCGACGGGTTTCCGTCGGTGTGCACTGTGCACCCACGGTAAAGAGAGAGAGAAAGAGGGGAAAAAATAAGAAAATAAGGAAATGAAGATAAATGAAAAACTGACGGGGAAGAAGAAAGAATGAGATATTTTGGGTTTTGGGGGTATTGTGCACCCACCAAAACAATAAACTTACACGCTCACGTGTACAAAATAAACACGCACGTGTAGAGAATATTCCCCAGGAATTATTTTATAACAAACTTTTTACGGGATGTTACAATCTACCCCCCTTAAGAAAATTTCGTCCTCGAAATTAAGATTACAATCAAGTAGAATTGAAAAAAAAAATAGGGGTAGTCGGTTCTCATGCGCTCTTCCGTCTCCCAAGTTGACTCCTCCACAGAGTGGTTTCTCCACAAAACCTTCACTAAACTGATAGACTTATTCCGTAGAATTTTGTCTTTCTAATCCGGGATGGTCACCGGTAACTCATCATAAGTCAAATCCTGGTTGATCTCCAACGGTTGAGGATGAATAACATGAGAAGGGTCGGAGATATAATGTCGGAGCATGGACACATGGAAGACATTGTGCACCCTTGACAACTCGGAAGGTAACTCAAGTCGATAAGCAACCTCACCAATCCGTTCAGTGACGACATACGGACCGATGTAACGAGGACTCAACTTCCCTCGTTTCCCGAATCTCACAACGCCTCTCCATGGTGATAACTTCAAGAATACCATGTCACCAACTGAATAAACTCGGTCGGTCAAGTGACGGTTGGCAATACTCCTCTGCCGATCCTGAGCAGCTTTCAGGTTTCCCTTGATAACTTGGATATTCTGAGTAGTTTCCTCAACGATTTCAGGACCAACAAGAGCTCGCTCACCAACTTCTGACCAACACAAGGGAGTTCGGCAAGGCTTACCATACAACGCTTCGAATGGAGACATGCCGATGCTCGAATGAAAACTGTTGTTGTAGGCAAACTCTACCAAAGAAAGATTATCATGCCACTTATCTCCGAACTGTAGCACTGAGGACCTCAGCATGTCCTCAAGGGTCTGGATAGTTCTCTCCGACTGTCCGTCGGTCTGAGGATGATAAGCAGTGCTAAACAGTAGTCTCGAACCCAAAGCTTTCTAAAAAGCTTTCCAAAACTTCGAAGTGAATCTGGGGTCACGATCGGAGATAATACTGACAGGAACACCGTGGTATTTGACAACTCCGTCAATGAAAAGTTTAGCCAAACGGTCAAGAGGATAATTCTCACGGACTGGCAGGAAGTGAGTTGACTTGGTCAGTCGATCCACAATCACCCAAATACCATCATAGCCTCCACGAGCTAGGGGTAGCTTGTACACGAAGTCCATGGTGATATTCTCCCACTTCCACTCAGGAATGGGAAGTGACTGTAATAATCCAAACGGTCTCTTCCTTTCAGCCTTGACCTGCTGGCAGATTAAGCAACGACTCACGTACTCTGCAATCTCATTTTTCATTCTACGCCAGTAGTAGAAAGGTCGGATAGTATGGTACATTTTAGTACTACCTGGATGCATGGCATAAGTGGAAACATGAGCCTCATCCAAGATTGCCTTCTTCAAGTCTGCATCGTTAGGCACATACATCCGGTCATTCATTAGAAGCAATCCGTCTGAACGTCGAACTCTAAAGTCATCCCTAGTACCATCAAGAACTGCTTGAATCAATTTCTGAGAAGTACGATCGCTCGCCTGAGCCTCATGAATTCGATCCAACAGAATAGGTCTAGCAGAGAAATTTGTCAACAAAGCTCCAGTATGATCATAACCCAAGACTGCACCTGTACTCCTGAGCTCGGTCAAAATATGACAGGCGTACAGTGCGTTGAGCCGATCGTGAGATGATTTCCTACTGAGTGCATCCGCAACAACGTTAACTCGTCCAGGATGATACTCGATAAAACAATCATAATCACTAATCAACTCCATCCACCGTCGTTGTCTCAGATTCAGATCCCTCTGCGTGGGCAAGTACTTCAGACTCTTGTGATCAGTGAAAATCTTGCACGTTTCTCCGTAGAGATAATGTCGCCAGATTTTCAGTGCGAAAATAATAGCTACAAACTCCAGGTCATGAGTAGGGTAGTTCATTTCATGTGGCTTCAACTGACGGGATGCATAAGCGATTACCCTACCATGCTGCATCAGAACACAGCCTAGACCATTCAAAGAAGCATCATTGTAGACCTCGAAATTCCCACTGTCGTCGGGAAGAACCAAGACAGGTGCATTAGTAAGACAATGCTTCAACTTCTGAAAACTCCGCTCACAATCATCATCCCACTCAAACCTGACTTCTTTCCTAGTCAACTTCGTGAGAGGAAGGGCTATTGCTGAGAAATCCCTCACAAAGCGCCGATAGTAGCCGGCAAGACCAAGAAAACTTCGGATCTCAGTGACGGTCTGTGGTCGCTCCCAATTCTCTACTGCTGATACTTTCTGAGGGTCAACAAGAACTCCCTCAGAGGATACGACATGTCCCAAGAAAGATACTTCATTCAGCCAGAACTGACACTTACTGAACTTAGCATACAACTGATTCTCCCGCAATCTCTTCAGAACTAGACGAAGATGCTTAGCATGCTCAACCTCACTCTTAGAGAACACTAAGATATCGTCAATGAAGACAATCACAAACCTGTCCAGGTAGGGACGAAATACCCGGTTCATCAAGTCCATAAACGCTGCAGGAGCATTCGTTAACCCAAATGGCATCACCAGAAACTCATAATGACCATATCAAGTCCGAAAAGCTGTCTTGGGAACATCATCTCGTCTGATCTTAAGCTGATAGTAACCTGACCTCAGATCAATTTTCGAGAAGACACGAGCACCACCGAGCTGGTCATCGATACGAGGTAGAGGATAACGGTTTTTAATCGTTACCCGGTTAAGCTGCCTGTAGTCGATGCACAGTCTCAAACTTCCATCCTTCTTTTTCACAAATAAGACCGGTGCTCCCCAAGGAGAGGTGCTGGGTTGGATAAAGCCTTTATCCACAAGTTCTTGCAACTGCAACTTTAATTCTCTTAACTCCGCAGGAGCCATGCGGAAAGGTGTAAGAGAAATAGGATTTGTACCTGGAAGAAGATCGATGGTGAACTCTCCTTCACGATCCGAAGGTAGTCCAGGTAAATCATCAGGAAATACATCAGGAAACTGGTTAACGACATACACGTCTTCAACTCGTGCCGGATTCTCGTTGTTCACCACAACATGAGCAATGTAACCCTGACAACCTTTCCTCAACATACGTTTCGCCCTCATGGCGAAGATGAGTCCATGTCTTAGACCACTGCGTTCGCCGGTGATAGTCACAACAGGCCTGCCAGGTCACTGAAAAATGACAACCCTACGACGACAATCCACCATGGCGTGATTCTGATGTAGCCAATCCATACCCAAGATAACATCAAAGTCCTTGATGTCCAAAGGAATCAGATTAGCTGGCATATCCTCACCGTTAACAAGGACAGGACATCCTTGATACTCACACTGAACATAACAGACTTCGCCCCTAGGCATGGCAATACCCAAATCATACTCGAGAGGAGTAGAGTATGGTTGAGTGGTTTGAGCAAACTGAAGGGATATAACTGAATGAGAAGCACCTGGATCAATTAGAACTCTAGCAAAGTGACCAAGAATGTTCAACGTACCCATGACAAGATCAGGATTAGCTTGAGCATCCTGGGCAGTGATGTTAGTGACTCGGCCGTATGTCTGCTGTCCTGTACGACCTCTAGATCCCTGGTTACTTCTATCCTGTCCTCCACGTCCCTGGTTTCCTCGACCAGTAGGTCTACTCGGTCCACCGCGGCTAGAAGTAGCCTCATTAGTCTGATACTAACTGCCTCCATACCACTGCGAACCACTCGGCTGATATGGAGGATAACCTCCCTGAAACTGTGGATAACCCTGAGAGAACTGAGAATAGCCTCCCTGTGAACTGAGGAACGCCCATAGGGAACTCATAAGCGTCTCCAGAATACTGAGACACATCACCCTGATAGTGAACAGCACTGCCAGAAGATGGCTGCTGGAACTGGCCTGATCCGTACTGTGGCATCTGCTGCTGGGGAACCGTACCAGACTGTTGACTCTGCTGTTTCTGAGGACAATTACTAGCTCTGTGGCCCACCTGATCACAAGTAAAACATGCTCTGCTCGCCTGCCTACACTCCCCAGAATGATAGTTGTTGCACTGACGGCAACGAGTATTACTAGAGCCCCCTGAACTGCTCTGACTCTGGAAGCGAAAACCAACATTGGTTTTACCTCCTCGAGGTGTGCTGGGGTTAGAGCCCCCACTGGATGATCCGCCAGAGTTGTAGCCACTCTTCTTAAAAGACTAATTCTTCTTCGGCCCAAATCTCGAATTACCCCTATTATTGTTGTTGTTCTTCCTCTGATTAACATTACCCTCATCATCATCACCCCCACTGTCGGGAGTGTTCTCCGAATCCTCAACTTGGAGTAAAGCCTCATAAAACTCATGGTAGGTAGTGCATGGATATGAAGATGCTGCAGTACGAAGATTCTTTCGGGCACCCTTTCTGAACTGAAGTAACATCTCCTTCGGATTACTGGCAATGGCTGGGCAGTAGCGGGAAAGGTCAGTGAACTTCCGGTGGCACTCGGCTACTGACATGCTCTTCTGCCTCAAATCAAAGAAGTCGTCTCGTTTCTTGGCCCAATACTCCGGAGGTAAGTACTTCGCCTCGAAGTGTTCCTTGAAAGTATCCCAGTCTTCCTGCAGATTTGGTGGAATTAGGGTCACTTCATAAGCCCACCAAGAACTAGCTTCACTCTGCAGAAACCACGTAACAATCGAGACCCACTGTTCCGTCGGAAAGTTTCCCTGTCGTTCCATGGCTCGGAAGGTTTTCTCCACATGTTTGAGCCAATTCTCCGTCACCTCGGAGGTTTCTCTGCCTAAGAACGGCTTAACTTGAAGATTGGAAGCAATCTCCAAGACATTTTTCTGCTGAGTAGGAGGACGCCAATTCGTCTAAAAGGCAATAGAAAAACCTGCACCAAACTGTGCAAAATCAAATGGTGGTGCAACAGGCTCATCTGCTGGTGCCTGAGTACGAGGTGCTCGGCGAGGTGGCATAGTTCTGACATCACAAAAATCAAGAATCATTAGAGCACATATCACAAAGTGACAAATGCATGACTGCCTAATACTTATTGACACACCCCACCCTCGATACCCACGTGGATACCGAGTGCGAGCGTGCTGGCCGACACTCGGAAGTGACGAAGCCATTAAATGCATGACAACACTTATGAAAATGAAATTAAATTGTAATAAACGTTGCGGAATTCAATGTCAATATGCATATGGTTCAGAGCGTACTAATTTGAAACAGCGGAAATATAATAGTGAGTCAAGTTCCTAAAATCTCTATCCATAACAGGGATGGATATTATTATAGAAACTGAATAACAGAAAGATAAATCCCTACATGGTTGGGATATCAGATCAGAGCTGCCACGTATCCTCGACCTCACCAGAAGCAGTGTCACTATGACCTGAAGGGGGCGCAAAAACAAAAGGTGTGAGTGGACAAAAATCAAAGTTTTCGCAAACCTTTCTCTTTTCAACATACTAACCCCCTGTTTGAAAACCAGTATAAATATACCATCGTAGTATAGTTCAAAAGATACTTTAATATTATACGGAAACATATCCAAAAGGTATAATAACATAAATCGCAGTTCATAGTTCCGTCAACAAATATATATAAATATAATATGGGAAAACCAACACAGGGTATATGCGCGATCACCCATGTACGGGTTGAGGAACAGCCTCTCAATCACCGTACAAGCACTTTACGTTATCCACTATTTTGTACTCCTAGTACCACACACATGTAAGCACTTGCGCCGCAGCGCGTCACACCCGAGTCCTTACGCAGTGGGGCCTTTTCCCCATAAACAACAATAAACGTAAGACAAGCTTGCACTAAGGTATTTACCGGACAATACCCCTGGAGTACAGTGCGTGTGACCCAAACATGTGAGACTTGTCCTATGGCCATGAGAACGGTACTACAACGTAGTGAAAGCATACCGTGTGTTTGAAAACATACATACATACATACTCATGTGTATAGATAAGATAAGCAATATCATTTCATAATTCCCAAATATCATGTATTTATAAATAATATTTCCCCAAAACCTTAAATAAATATCATTTAATATTTATGCAGCGATATGAAATAAAACCCATTTCATATCATATAACCATACTTGATAAATAATCCCAAATCACCAATTAAATCCATTTCAAAAACGTATAATAACCATAAATAGAACAAATATGGTTGAACAAATGATTATCATCAAGTATATATATTTATAAGCAGTATATATAAAGTAACATGCTTTGGAAATCATTTAAAACCATGTAAATCAAATTTATATCCATTTCCAAACATAAAAATCATTTAAGCAAAAAAGAAGTCCACTCCCGTTGATTGCAGCTTGGATGTTTTGGGTCCATAAAATGTTTCCTTCTACTGTAAACATTACCGAGAATAGGACTGCGTAAACGATCACCACCTTAGCATCCAAAAGCGAAGAGGACTTTTCAGTTCTAAATAAATGACCATCATCTAACATGCTTAATGTCCTAATAAGGATAAAATTATAACGTTCTTCAATTGGAAAAAGAAATTAATAAAATATACCTTTCACTAGGAGAATCTTTGATGGCCGTTTTATTTGACTAAAAGCATGGTAGGTTTGGTTCTACCAAGGTGACAGATTCAGATTTCCCTTGCACCCCAATATAGTGTCATCATTGCTGAAATCCGGTCAAGATCATCAACTTTAATGTTAGCCCATCCGTAGTCAACAAGCTCACCTTGTTCCTTCATTTGACTTTTGAAAATTTCACCATCTTTATTAAGTTGGGTTGTCTCAGCTATGCAAATGCTGTTCCTTTTGGCAATATTAGATATTGATAAATCAGGCCACGAGTCCATTTCCAAATTCAGAGGTAGAAATTCCTTCACTGGTGTCAAAATTAGAACTGTTTTCCAACTTTCTGCCCTGCAAATCAATTTTTGGACGCATGGGTCCTCTGTTCAGTAGGCTTGATGGTGTGAGATTCTTGTTTCATTCCTTCTGCTTCTCTTTGGAAAATCCATGATTTTACAAAACGGGAGGATCATCATTAAATTTTACAGAGGACAATATACATCAAACTGGGAAGAACCAACCCGTCCCAGTACGCAGCTACATCGCCACCAAGAGGCTGAATAATCTGTTGAACCTCTATGATCCAAGCGGAAAGACTTTTACCTCTTTTCTGCTAGAAAGAGAGTTAACGTTTGAGAGTGAAAAGACAAGGCAACATGCAACTTCAAACCTGACTCATAAATGAGTTTGAAAAGCTCTTCATATAAGACCAATCATATGTAAAAGGAAAGCAGCTTTCTACATTCACACCTGAAGCCTCAACTGCAATTCCGTGGACACCTGCCAACGGGTACTTTAAAGAAGCTGATTAAGGCCTTGATTTTCCTAATCCTCGGACGCCCAAACCATCTAAATACGAGCATCAACAGGCATCATCACATATATGGGAATCTCTTATCTCGGGATGATGTGCTCAAAGGCTTTAATTCTCTCGTGCATCCATACTGAACGCTGTTTCCGGCAACAGATGGGCTGCGGCGAGTGAAGAGGCCGTTTTTAAAGACGAGAACGGTCGAAACGTTTCGGAGGTGGTTTCAGCGGTTGGAGCATCGTCGAAACTTACTTCTCTGAAGCAAAGCTCCTCCTCGCTGCTGTTAATTGCAGACGACCCTTATTGTCTGCCACTGCCATCGATCTGAAGAAATCTCTCTGAGAGAGAGAGAGAGAAGAGAAGGGATCGGGTTGGAATAAAAATTGGGAAATTGGCTGCTTAGGAATTGAGAATTAGCTGCTGGCAATAACTCCTAAACCCCAAGAAACACAAACTTTTTAAGCTTACCAGGATTGAAATTACTAAAATGTCACTCTGACTTTAAAATTTAAGTAACATTCGTTTGAACTCCGATTTGAGTTCGCTTAACGTGCAGCGTTAATGTCGGCCAGTACATCAAGTATGTAAAAATAAATTTTCTGAAGTCGTCTCGAAAAGTCAACAAAAGTCAACATTGACCCTAGGGGTATTTTGGTCATTTCACATAAATTTTGGGACCAGGTTGTAACAATCTACCCCCTTAAATAAAATTTAAGTCATGAAATTACAAACAAAAACTCTAAAACAAATCTGAGATCTTTTAACGCCTTTCGTATGCTCCTCGAGTCTCTAAGTAGCCTCTTGCCTAAGTGCGTTGCTCACGATACCACGAGAAGTATCACCATATTCTGAGAACCTTATCTTTTGTCCGAATCTCCGCAGGTTCTCTCGTAACTCAGTCTCTCATCCAGCGCAAAGGATTTGAGGTACAGAAGTACATGAGACTAGTGCGGTACATGCTTCCTCGACATAGAGAGCATGGAAGACATCATGTGCCGAGACCAGTTATGTTGGCAAGCTAGCAGGTAATAGCTAGCCAACAACCCCACAATCTCATAAGGACCAATGTATAGGGACTCGGCTTACCCAGTTTCACGGAATCATCCTGACACCACTTCGACAATCTCAAAAACACAAAGTCACCCCTTTGCCTCCCGGTCCTTAGAGTGTTTTTATACGCAATACTCTTACGTACGTGTTGGGCGCTTTCGATTACGCTTAATCACACCGAACCTTCTGCAGCGAAGTGTCCATCTGCAGTGCAGGCCTGGGGTGCTGCGGCTCACTGCCTCAGTCCAACAGCCAGGGTTCTACCGCCTTCCTGCTAATGCCTCATACGGCCATACCGATGCTAGAGTGGAAGGCTGTTATTGTGGCGAAACTCTCGCTAAGTGATCATCCCTGACTTCCCGAATTGAAGGGCGAAACTCACCGGCCTTAATGCTCCAGTGCGAATCGTCCTCTCGGGTGACCATGCATGCGTGGGTGGAAAGTGTCTTGTCTGAGAAGTTTCGTTCCATAGCCTCACGAAATGCCTTCCCAGGTGGAAGTGAACCTCGGATCTCTGTCGGAAGTATGATGGAAGCGGTACCCCATGAAGTTTAACAATCGATCGATGAACATCTTGCTTCAATTTATTCAGTGATAATCATGAATTGGCAAGAAATGTTGTCTTCGTCGATCAGGTCGACGATCCCAAATATGTGTGTGTATACCATCACACTTTGCTCGGGTGGCGGTAGCAGGTATACGAAGTCATGGTAACATTCTCCCATTTCAGCTGGGATAGGAAGCCTCTGCGACAACCAGAAAGTTTCTACGTCTCTCACTTCCACTGCGACAAGTGAAGCTGCCGACTCACGTACCGCAATGGTATCCTTCTTCATCACACGACCAATAGTAGTAAAATTAGGATGATGCAGGTACATCTTCGTACTACTGGGATGAAAGCATAGGTTTGAGATGTGTGCCTCGTCTGAGATTTCCCTCTTCAATCCACTATACCTTTGGTGCGATAATAAACTGCTGTATGATACTCCATCCTCCCAGTCACATAATCTTGCCTCACATTTGCAGAACTTCCTCCTTAAGGTGTATACACTGAGAATCGATCCCACGGGCCTCTGAACTTTGTCCACCTTGGTCCCAGCTTTTGGAAATGAGCTAGAGGCTCCATGATTATCCCATTAAGAATAGCCACGGTGCTCCTCGCTCTTTTAACACGCCGAATGTAGGTAAGCTCCTGTCGTGCCAGCGTGGGTTCCGACTCGGCGTGACCTTGTCATGCTTACCGGGGATGATAATCGATGGTACAATTATAATCTGTGATCGCTCATCCATCTCCTCTGTCTCAAATTCAACTCGCTCTGTAGATGTACTTGAGACTCTTGTGGTCGGTGAAGATAAAGCGGAAGTCTCTGTCTGGATAATGTCGCCAAATCTTCAAAGCAAAGACCCTTCCATTAACTCTAGGTCATGAGTAGGATAATTCATTTTAAATTGCCGTTTGGGTTATGCGGATGCAGGGCGATGACCTTACCATGTGTTGCATCAACACTGCTTAAGTATACTGCGAAGCATGCGTGTGGATATCAATTCCCTTTCTCATCGGAAAGCACTAACAGGTGCATGAGTAAGGTGATGTTTTAAGTTCCTGGGAAACTCCGCTCCGCAATTTGTCATCCCTGAGTGAACTTGACATCCTTTCTGAGTGAGTTTGGTAGAATTAAGGCTATAGATGAAATTACACGAAAGCAGCGATAACTGCTAAACCCAGAAAACTTCTCACCTCGATTACGTTGGTGGTGCTCCCAATTCACCTAACCTCATATGCGTGGATCACAATGCCTTCGACGGATGTACATGCAGCGTGCTATCCGGCCAAGGCACCTCTACACCACTGCCACACTTGCTTTGAACTGCCTGTTGGTGTCCTCAAACTCTCCCAAAAACAAATCTCAGATGTTCCCCATTATATCGGTTTCACTGCAGGAGAGTAAATCGAACATGTAAGTCGATGAACACAATCACAAGCCGGTCCAAATACGGTCGGAAGACTACGTTGCGTCAAATCATAATCTTGGTGGGCATTAGTCAATCCGAGCAGCATCACCGAAGCTTCATGTCCATATCTCGTTCGGAGGCCGGTCTTGGGCATCTCCTTGCGGATACGCGCTGATGATACCAGGATATTAAGTCGATCTTAGAGAATATTTCGTGCTCCTTGGTGATCCCGAGCAGGTCGTCAGAGCAATGGATAACGGTTCTTCACCGTCACCCGATTGAGTTACGCTTAGTCCTGCATAGTATACTCCCATCCTTCTTCTTAACAAACAACACCGGAGCACCCCAGGTGAAGTCTTTGGAGTTGAATAAACCCGCTTGTCGACTAACTCCTGAAGTTGGGTTTCCAGCTCCTCGATTCAGGCCGGAACCATACGATCGATTGCTTTCGGGAAATAGGATCCGTGCACGGTATCCCGGATCAATGTGAAACTCGTCTCTGCGTCGAGGAGCTAGAAGCCGGAGTAAATCTCGGGAAAAAACGTCGGGATATTCATTGATACGAACATCACCGACACGGGTTGAAGAATCTTCCTTCATCACCACATGAGTAGAAGTATCTTGACATATACCGTAACAACTTCTTAAGCCCTTAGTGATGAAATCAAAGCATTGCACATAACACCTTTCTCTGCTTGGAAAACTGACGAGGTTTGCGCAGGTATTTGGAATGTGACCACTTTAGTGCAACCGATCACGATGGCATGATACTTGGATAACGATGCATACCAGAATAATATCAAAGTCAACAATGTTCAAGGGGCCAAAGAATTCGCCTCCATGAGTTATAGCCGCTTTGGCGAACCAATCACTGGAAATTTGATGAGCGACGCTGAAGTATTGTGGGTTGAAGCGATAACTAACTTCCTTTCCGGTGAGGGGTTGAGTTACTTTCTTAGCGAACATAGGAGATATAACGAATGTGTAGCACCAGGATCAATTAAAATTCTAGCATGATAATCGAAAACTTAGCGCCATGATAACTCTGGACAAGCTCGAACTCTGCGAGAAAATTGCTGAGCTACGCCGTAGTCAGCACACCGTCACAGCCTCGATGCGACCTCCTCGCGTCCCCTACGAAGCGGACCACCGGCGGTTCACGTGACCAAATGCCGGTACTACCTGAACACCAGCACCTCCATTAGACCACGATTACGTCGCTCGTGACTACCACCACTACGATGAGTCCTACCTTAGGGGGTCCACGCTCCACACTACCCGGCCTGCTATTTGCTGATATGGACACTCGGCGTAATGATCGAGCGCTCCCGCAGTTACTTAGCAACCGCCCGATACGAGCGGACTATGCACCAAAATAAGCCAGGTTTAGCATGAAAAGATGGTGAAGCGGGTTGAGCAGTAGAATCACCGAGGAGAGAGTTACCCGTGCGTCTGCGGTCGAGAACTGGCTAGAACCTCCACAGAAGGAAAAACTAGAGCTGTGCTCTTCTTGAAGCCTGCTTTGCTTCCTCGGGCCAGCCAGCAGACTTCCCCTGCGCGTCTATGCACCACCATGCATGATGCACACGGCATAGTCGCTAACCATAGAGCGCTTTCAGTGTCCCGGTCTTGCTCGACTCCATACGATGAGTGGTGCATCGGTGTCCGGCGGTGATGATCTGATGTCACGCCTCGGCCCTGCAGGCGAAATTACACCAACTCATTGCATTATTCCCCATGTTGGACAATACCTCATAAGCTCCACAGCTGCGTCGTACTGGAATCTTGTCCTTGGTGCCTGGCCCCCGAGATCCAAAGAACTCTCTCTCTTTACGACTCGGTCTCAGGAGTGAAAAATCTCATCACGAACCTCTTGTTTAAGCTGTTCCCAAATATGAGGGTGCCCTGCTGTAAAAGTACTCCTCGATGTCCCTGCCAACTCTTGGCCTTACCCGGTGAGAGAAAGCGGTATGGCGCTCAGGCGATCCTGGGACAATTCATCTTTGGCGGAAGGTCTTCTCTACCTTCTCAAGCCATAGCTGTTGTCTCACAGTAGCAACACCCTCAAGCTCCCCAAACACCTAACCCACAAGCAATCTACTCGAAATGCGGCCTCTGCCATTACTGATGCGTTAGCAATGACTTGCCCGGCTGGGCTAAGTCAGTCAAATCTGGCATTTGTCGTCAGTGGCATAGCTCTGGCAGGAAAAACAGCGAGATACCGGTACAAGAATAGCACACAAAGTGTTTGTCATATGAATTCTCGAACCTATGCTCCCAGATACCATGACACACCCCACCTCGTGCACGTGGATCACAGGAGTGCGAGCGTCTTGGCCGACACTAGCGGAAGGTAAGCCGAAAGCCATTAAATGCATGAGCAACGCCCGCGAAAATGAGTGAAATTGTAATAAGCGTTACGCGAGGAATTCAATGTCCAATATGCATATGGTTCCGAGGCGTACTAATTTGGCAGTAGGAAAATAATAGTGAAATTGAGTTCCTAAAATCTCTATCCTCTTGAGGGATGGATATTCTTATAAGTAATGCTTGAGGAAGATAAATCCTACATGGTTGGGATATCGAGATCGAAGCACACGTATCCTCGACCTCACCGAGAAGCGAGTGTCACTATGACACGAGGAAGGGGCGCAAACAAAAAAAGGTGTGAGTGGACAAAAAATCAAAGTTTTACATAGCCATTTTCTCTTTTCAACATACTAGCACTGTTTAATAGGTATAAATATACCATCGTAGTATAGTTCCAAAGATACTTTAATATTATACGAGTATATCCAAAGAGTATAATAACATAAATACATGATTCATAGTTCATCAAACAAATATATATAAATATAATATGGAAAACCAACTGTGGGGTATATCTTGTGATCACCCATGTATACGGGTTGAGAGCGACCTCTCAATCACACCGTACAAGCACTTTCACGTTGTCACTAATTTGTACTCCTAGTACCACACACATATGTATTGCCTTGTAACTTGTGTGTACAGTCGCTACGTAGTAGGCCTTTTCACATAAACAACTTAATAAACGTAAGACAAGCTTGCTAAGGTATTTACCCAGGGCCAATGCCCACACCAGGTCGATGCGTGTGACCCAAACAATGTAGAGACTTGTCCTATGGCCATGAGACGGTGCTACAACGTAGTGAAAGCATACCTAGTGTGTTTGAAAACATACACATACATACATACTCATGTGTATAGATAAGATAAGCAATATCCATTCATAATTCCCAAATATCATGTGTTTATAAATAATAAATTTCCCACCAAAACCTTAAAATAAAATATCATTTAATATTTATGCAAACGTATCGAAATAAAAACCTATTTCATATCATATAACCATACTTGATAAATAATCCCAAATCACCAATTAAATCCATTTCAAAAGCATTATAATAACCATAAATAGAACAAATATGGTTGAACAAATGATTATCATCAAGTATATATATTTATAAGCGAATATATATAAGTAACATGCTTTGGAAATCATTAAAACCATGTATAAATCAGAATTTATATCCATTTCCAAATATAAAATCATTTAAGAAGCAAAAGTCACTCACCGTTAGATTCCACGACTTGAGATGTTTTGGGTCCATAAAATACCTTCTACTCATAAGCATTACCGAGAATAGGACTCGTAAGCTTGATTTACCACCTTATAGCATCCAAGCGAGAGGACTTTTTCAGTTCTAAATAAATGACCATCATCTAACATGCTTATGTCTAATAGGATAAAATTATAACGTTCTTCTAATTGGAAAAGGAAGTCAATAAAATATACCTTCCACTAAGGAGAATCTTTGATGGCCGTTTTATTTGACTAAAAGCATAGGAAGAAGTGGGTTTTGGTTCTACCAAGGAGTAGCAGATTCAGATTTCCCTTGCACAATATAGTGTCATCATTGCTGAAAATCCGGTCAAGATCATCAAACTTCCAATGTTAGCCCATCCGTAGTCAACAAGCTCACCTTGTTCTTTACCTTCCATTTGACTTTGAAAAAATTTCACCATCTTTGATAGGATTGGGTTAATCTCAGCTATGCAATGCTGTTCACTTTTGGCAATATTAGATAATGATAAATCAGGCAGAGTCCCATTCCAAATTCAGAGGTAGAAATTCCTTCTGGTGTCAAAGTGAAACTGTTTCCAACTTTCTGCCTGCAAGTCAATTTTGGACGCATGGGTCCTCTGTTCAGTAGGCTTGATGGTGTGAGATTCTTGTTTCCATTCCTTCTTGTACTTCTCTTTGTGAAAATCCATGATTTTACAAACAGGAGATCATCCCCATTAAATTTTACAGGGACATATACATCAAACTGGGAAGACATAAAATCCCAGTACACCAAGCTACATCGCCACCAGAGGCTGAATAATCTGTTGAACCTCTATGATCCAAAGCGGAAGACTTACACCCTCTTTTCTCTGCTAGAAGAAGAGTTAACGTTTGAGTGAAAAGACAAGGCAACATGCAACTTCAAACCTGACTCATAAATGAGTTTGAAAAGCTCTTCATATAGAGACCAATCATGCAAGGAAAGCGGCTCTACGATTCCCCACCAAACACTCAACTGCAATTCCGTGGACACCTGCCAACGAGTGCTTTTAAAGCTACAGTTAAGGCATGATTTTTCTAATCCTCAGCGCCCCAAACCATCAATGCAGAAGGCATCAACAGGCATCATCATATGTAGAATCCTCTTATCTCGGGATGATGGCAATATCGAAGAACTGAATTCTCTCGTGCATCCATACTGAGAACGCTGTTTCCGGCAACAGATGGGCTGCAGCGAGTGAAGAAGGCGTTTTTAAAGACGAGAACGGTCGAAACGTTTCCGGAGAGGTGGTTTCGGCGGTTGGGCTTGTCGTCGAAACTCACTTCTCCTGAAGCAAAAGCTCCTCCTCGCTGCTGTGTATTTGCAGACGACCCGCCCATTGTCTGCCACTGCCATCGATCACAGAGAATCTGAGAGAGAGAGAGAGAGAGAGAAGATCGGGTTGGAATAAAAATTGGGATTGGCTGCTTAGGGGTGAGGGAATTAGCTGCACAGCAGCCAACTCCCTAAACCAAAACCTAACTTTAACTTACGGGTTAAATTACTAAAATGTCCTACACTTTAAAATTTAAGTAACTTGTTAGTTTTGAACTCGATTTGAGTTCGCTTCTTACTGGCGTTAAATGTCAGCCAGTACATCAAGAATATGTAAGAAAATAAATTTTCACAAGTCGTCTCGAAAAAGTCAACAAGAGTAAGCATTGACCTAGGGAGTATTTTGGTCATTTCACATAAATTTTTGGGACGGGTTGTAACAAATACATTTGATAAGTCCACTGGGAAGATGTTCACCTTGTGAGCAACAGTGATGTGGGCCGATACATGATTTTCACCTTATGCAATGATTTCGATTAGGTGCGAAGGTTATATGGCATGCCCGATGCAAGGAAGCACGTAACATACGGTTTGCTTCTTGTAGAAAAATGTATGTTATATGGGTCGTAGATGGTTTTCATGGGATCACAGTGGCGTGCGAATGATACATCTTTCAATGGCAACATAGAGACGCATCGAGACCCGAGAGAACAGTCGGGAGATGACATTACGGCTAAGTTGAAAAGCATAAATTTGGTCCATATGGCAAAGGTATTCTTTGGGCCCAGGCAAACCGCATCATAACTGGACACATAAGAGTATTTGTTTGAACTCTACCGTACTGGTCCAGTTAAAAGCTTAAGGGCATAACCTCGATGTGATGCATATTGAGAGAAGAATGTAGGTGATACATTGGTGAGGCCCATTGGAAATGCCCTAAATCCAATCATATGCTACGGACATTTCAAATGTTAAACTAATTTAGTTTGATATAAAAGGGCAATGATTATTGTTTTAAAAGTAGTCTCATATAAATGTTATATGCTTAAACAATAAGTCCAGGAATATGTGCTTATGAGAATGTAATCTAAAACAAGTTGGGTTCATGATACCATTCTCGTTTATAGACATATCCTAAGCACGTTCCCCGATCATAGGATTGCCAATTGAGCATTGACTTGATCCGTTAAAGATCATTACATGTTATATCTTCTCTCAGGGGAAGTGGCTAGTCTCAGTCATTGGTGTAAGTGACATCCAAGATAAGCATGTAGGTGTAATGTAGAATGAGTTTCAGCGGCGATCCAGCGATGAGTTTTCATGATCATGTCATGAACTCTGGTTGAGATAATACAAATTAGTCCTTTGACACGAGGCATCACCGGTTGTCTTGTGGTGAGGTCAGCAAATCTTTGATTATGTCGAGCACCCCATCCAGGGTGTCCGGCATCGTTAAGGGGTTAAATATAGCCGTGGAGGCAAGTGAATGTAACAAGGGATCTCTAACCTTCAAACAGTTTGAGAGAATGCTCCTAAAATATGATTAAGAATCTCACGGCGGAGGCCATGAATAAGGTTTGGAAGTGGATTCCGTCATGTTCAATGTGATCATATAGTAATGGAATCACATTGGATAGTAGACATGAATAAACTATCAAACCAAACAATGTGGTGGGAAATTATTCATGTTAGAGAAGGACACCGTGTTACATTGCAATCCCCTAACGCGAATAAGGTTTCTCCACCTCTTACGATTGGCTTGAGTATGTGACATGCGCTAGGTGTCACTGTGGTTTTGTGGATGCTGCTATAAGTGTATAATCATAAGGAAGAATTGGTATGTTTCAATTAGGGTGATTTGAAAAGTTCCACAATCTCCTTCCTTTCCTTTAAAGGAACCTAATGGATGCGCTTCACCGTGTAAGGTAAGAGTTTGATGCAAGAGATAAGGATGAGTAAGAATAATTAAATGGTTTAATTATTTATGACGAGATTAGTTAACATGTTAATTAATCAAAAAGCGAATAAGTTCGGTTAAAGACCTCGAGATTGTTTTTTGGGCTTCAAGGCCCAATGGGCTTCGAACGTCAAGCCCATTGACTTAAGTTGTATGACAGCAATGGCTAATAATAGATTAGGGCTCAATAGCTCAAAAGAGCCCAATATGGCGGCTATAAAGGAATGTATAGCAAACTTGCTTTAATTGCAAGTTTGCCACTGCATTATGGAAAAGCTATAAAAGGCTTTGTAGTATTATCAACAGGGTTTTCTTTTGTGAGAATGATTGAGCATGAAAATGCTCTCTTCTCCTCAAAGAGGCTAGCTCCCTAGAGGAATTTAGCTAGCAATCTCTATTTCCTCTAGGACACTCATCTTCTATAAACTCAAGATTCTCCCTTTGGTGAAGAAACTTAGAGGTTCCTACTTTGGGAACTTAGAGAAACCAATTCTTTGATCATCCTTCGAAATTGTTCATGGAGCAAAGCAAGGAATGGAAAGCCTCTCCATGGGTGATTAGCCTTTGCTTAGGCAAAGAGAATCTACAAGGTATAAGATTTCTAGCTCAGAATTGTGCTTGAGTTTTATTCTTGGTTCACCATATCTACTAGGCTTTGAATTTTCTTGGGTAAAGTTTCGTTTTAAGTGCATAGAAGCATGTTTCCACTTCTTTAATTGTTAAATGCATGTAAATGATGTTGCTTAATGAACTCGGTTAATCCACAAATTTCCCTTCAAGTGGTATCAAAGCCTAGGTCTAGTAGATTGGTGAATCCTTTTGGGTTTTGTGATTACATAGTTTGTGATTTAAATGTTGTAATTGTTACAAGATTTATTCTTGCATCTTTGAATGTAAATTTTGTTGGAAAATTTACCATCTCAAATGTTGTAGATGTAGTTCATATGAGCATAAATTTTGGAACTAAAATTTGGTGCCATAATTTTTGGGAAATTCGGCCAAATCCAAAGGTTGGATTTTTGGGTTCTTGTTTGACTTGTTAAAATGGTTTTAATGTGACAATAGGAACCCCTAAGTGCCCTATTATGGTAATATGGTATTTCCCTTATGTTTGACAATTTTTGGGAGTGTTTTTGGATGAAAAATGTTCATGGAGTTCTTATGGGTTTTCATGAATGTTCTTCATTGTTCTTGAAATGTTCTTGGCAAAGACAAAAAGGTTTGGTGTTTGATTCAAAATGTTTGTTGTTTTTCCAAAAAGTTTTGGTTTGTGTTTGATTGGTGATGGGTTGTTTTTTTTTTGTTTTGTGTTTGAAAAATTCTTCACACCATACCAATCAATTTTCCACCCATACCAATCTTACTATTCAAGCCATACTTTGTCTCCCACTAACTTCTCCCATTCCCTCACTCTCTTTCAAAACAGCCGGCCATCCCTTCATATGGGATATTTTGGGGACTTTTATGCAATTACATAAAGTTTTGATACTTTTGTGTATTTGCACTTTGACCCGAAAGTTTACGTTTTTACGTAAAGGCCCAAAATCACTAAAGGGCAAATTGTTTTGTTCCTTTAATGAAGTTTTTTTAAATGTTGAAATTTTTGGGTTCTAGTTGTAATAACATAAAGTATTGGACTTTTATGTTTTTACAAAGTGACCCCAAAAGTTTATGTTTTTGCGATATGGCCCAATAGTTGAGGTTATTGCATTTTGGCCCAAATTGGAAGAGAACAAAATTGTTTTGTCTCATTAAATGAGAATTGGATTTTCATTTCATTTAGCTCCATATAAAATCAATTCTATGGATACAAAAACCAAATGAAAATGTTGCATTCTTGTTTAATTAGTTAAAGTGTTAATTAATTAAAGGGTGATTATGAACCTAAGCCTACGATAATTGAGCTATGTGAAAGGCCATTTCAAAATTGTTTGAACCATGGGAATGTGTAGATTAGATTTTGGTTGTAATTTGATTTGATCAAATGTTGTAAAAGAGCATAAGCTCTTCTTTAATTTAATTGTACTCCTTTCTTGTTCTATTTGATATGCATGAAATTGGAGTAGTTGGGGTCCAACGCCCAATAAGACAACACACGTTAATGAGATTAAACGTATAACTAAAATCAATCACCGTCCCTAGTCCGTGATCCAACACTAGGCTCGTGTTGGATCAAATCAAAGGTTCATAGTCATCCTAAGGCCCTAAGGCAACTATATAGTCCTTAAACGAATGCAAACCTTATGTTAGTAGTACCATATACTCTTGCTTTAAAAACCGTTTTACAAGCTTAGTGGGAGTATCATATACTACTAAATCAATCAAATGGACCGATAGTTGCAATAGGACCAAATTGTTTTAATTTGATTAAAATGATAATATATATGTGATGAGACCTAAAACCCTCAACTAAAATATTAAGTTGATAAGCGTGGGAGTGCTTTGAACACTCTTTCGTAGGCCTTCCACCGTGGTAGGCTCCAAGCGTTTGTGACTTGTACACCGACTTCACCCTATCATGGGGGAGTACAAAGTGCATGCTTACACTCAGGAGGAGTCTATATGCATACTTGATGTTGTGAAGGTAGGCAACAAGAATAGCCAACATCATGTCATTGTGAGGTTGTTCTTGAACACCTATCCGAACTTGCATGGTGGGAATGACTTAACTAAGTGCAATGGTGCCAACATCATGTCATTGTGAGGTATCATTCTCTAGAGGCCAAATAAGATGGGTACTTACATTAGATGTAAATGAGTAAGTGTACTCTCTCATTATTATTGTTGCTAGCCAAGATCATATCATTGTGCGGTGGGCTTAGTAATAGTGAGCCTCCCATACCCTACTAAGAGTTTCCTCCAAAACTCTCAAATTCCAATGAGGGATATGGAATTTGCTAAAATAGTGGGTGATGCTATTTGATTTAAAGACCCGGATCAAATGGCTTAAAATCAATCAATTTATATTCGTTATGTATTAATTTACCGATATATTTGCAAACGCTATCCTAAACTTGACAAAGAAAAGGCCGAAGGCCTAAGTTTCCGGACTTGGTACCACAATCCCAAAGATTGTCTTGAATGGATTGTATATGTACCTAAGTAGTCTCATTCTCACAATCTTCCTTTTGATAACGTATCATTGGAAGAACATGTTAGATAGTTGGACGTTATGTTTGGAACATAATGGTTGTTTGACAAAAATAGTCCATAAAGATGGACTTATGATGATTTTGAATCATTGAATTGTTAAACCGATTAAGGAGACGGAAACAAGGCAAGGACTTCACCTTTGAGTCCCTATCCAAATGGTTCATTAAGTTTATTGTAAACTATATAGTGATCAATAACCGCACTCTCTCCAAAATCGTTTGATGTGTATAACACAATTGAAATAAGTTTCAAGAGAGATAGTGGGAGTTTAGGGACTATGACTATTGTAGTCAATGGGGAAGTCACATGAAGAAGGCAAATTAACTCCAAGGGAACAAACTTTCTTTATGAAAGGATGGACATTGGGAGGGGTATTTGCAAGTAATGACTTGCAAGTGTCAAGAACACATCTTTCGAAGGTGTTGTAAATGCTCTTGAATAATTCAAGACAGTTGATTCTTCTACTTGAATGCATGATTCTGTATTTGTGACTATGTTTTACAATCGTTGTAAAAGTGTGGCAAATAAGAAGTAGAAGATTAATGAGAGAAGAGAAAGTATTTCACATTCGGAACGTGAATCAAATGTAGATCTCTGCGAAAGCAGATAGTACTTACTTCCTCATATGAACTACCAAATTAAAGTAAAGATTGTCTTTACCTATTAATAATGAGATGAATGAATGTTTTGTTTGACAAAACATTGTTCTTTATTAATGAATGATTGGATTAATGTAATCTAATAGATTGTCTCTATAGTAGAGATGATTTGGTAGTGTTAACTGTTTAGAATGTAACGATGCTTAAAACCCAAAAGGTTACAAGATAGTGACTAATCCCAACTAAATTGTGACACCTCTGTAAACATAAAATATGAGTTGGTCATAGATGGATGCTTTGGATCGATAGATCCGGATCCAATGCCTTCTTGTTAAAATTGTATAGAGGCGAAATGTTCGAATCTTTATTCTTTTGGAAAGAATAAAGAATCACAACGTTGTTGAGGTTAATTCACTTAGATGTTAGTGGTTTGACCACAACATAATACTACTCATGTCACATGACATTCACCGAAGATCGCTCTCGGTTGGACTATCGTGTATTTTGAATAAACACAAGTCCGAATACTTTGTAAAAGGTTTCAAAGAATTCAAGAATGTAAGTTGATGAGTATGATATCTAAAGTATGTACTTCCTTAGATTTGATCCAAGGAAATGTATCACTTTAGAAGAGTTTTCTTGAAAGATATCAAGGAAAATAAGCATCATAAGATAATAGTTTTCTCCATTAGGAGAAGAACGAACTCGAATAAGATTTGGTTCGTTGGATGATTATCAAATACCCATATATAGGATATATATATATATATATATATAGACCTCTAAGACAATACGATTGTCAATTAGAATACCTTCCAAAGTTTTCATGACTCCATAGGATGTAGTTTGAAAGAAAGACAAGTCTTAAGAATGTTAAGATTTGGGGTTGTGTGCTAACAAGCAATATTGTTTGAGAATAATCTTGTGGGATATCCTTAAATTAGTTTTTGGATATCACTTCTATTAACCAACTAACAAATGTTGTTTGTTGGGTAGTTCATTATAATCCTACACTAGGATTTGCCTAAGGTTGGGCATATGAACGAGAAATAGAATTCAAAGAATAGGTTCTTTGAGAGACAAGATGATAATCAACAAATATAACAACCTTGTTCCACACCAATAGCTCATGAAATAATGAAACCTACATAGCTAATTGATAGCTTATGGTGACTACAATCAAAAGGAATGGTTGACTTGGAAGAAACCATCTTTGATATAGTCTTAGTTTCTATTAATTCAAAGATTGTTAGCTACAACTTAACGATGATTTAATGTTTGGACATAATATGGGTTTCCGAAACCATTATCAAGATTGTCTTGATAATATATGTCTAAAACTAGAAATCACATGACATGTAAAGTTGTAGAGATTCATCCATCATGAATCTTAGCAAGCTAAAGGGAGCTATAAGACTTTTGTCTACAAGGTTTACAAAAGATTAGTGGGAGTTAATCATATTTCTAAATTTGAACATATATATGATATATATAAATTTTGGAAATAAAAGAAATTCTTCTTCGTTAAAGTTATGACTTTAAACAAAATTATATGGGAGACATAGTCTATAAACATGGGATGGAAATCTATAATGATAGATTTCAGGATATAATTGGATTATATCAATCCCTAATAATAGACGAAAGATGCTAGGAAGTTTCTCATATGATGATAAGCTTCAAACGGAAGGACAACTCTAGTAAGACTAGGAGATTGCTCTTCTCAAAGGGAACATACCCTTTGACTCCCAAATAAATAATGCGTAAATAGAATCCTTTATGCATACGCAAAAAGGGTGATTTATGTATTTCATATTGTATGAAAAACGTTGATATGAGTTGTACCTAGAACGGTACAAGACGATATCAATGCAAGCCCAGGATCAGAACCATGGCAACTGTCAAGTGAATCCTTAAGTATTTAAGAAACACTAAAGGATGGATTCCTCAAGAATGAGGAAGAATTAGAGTAACGCAATGGAAGCGTATATGTATTAGATTATGAATCTAATCCATCATTGAATATCTCTTTATTATGACTAAAGAGATATTTAGGTGAAAACATTAAAAGTAATGACTTTAGTGTGTTTCATCGCACATGCAAAATATATAGCCATATAGAAGCTTACAACGTTGTTGTTTGGATGGGAAAGTTATGAACTTTCTATTCGGTTCCAACCAGAAAGTGTCTTTAGTGTGCCGACACTTTGACACTAATGGGGCGATAGCTCAAGCCAAGGGAATCAAGGTCTCATCAATATCCGAACTCAAATGAGAGACTTAACCACATGATTAAGAATCATGTATAATGGTGAAGTCGTTAATCTCAAGTTTGCTTCTGTGGATAACATATAGATATCCACTACCTGGGCCTACTACTCAGCCATTTATGAAATGAATTCAGAAGAGGCATCATCACTGATGACCAAGCTGATTGGCTCTAGTGCAAGTGGGAGATTGTTGGAAATGTGCCCTAAAACCAATCATATGATGATACTTTACGGACATTTCAAATGTTAAACTAATTTGGTTTAATATAAAAGGGCATGAATTATTGTTATGTAGTCTTATATAAATGTTATATGCTTAAACAATAAGTCCAAGGAATATGTGTTTAGTAGAAATGTAATCTAAACAAGTTAGGTTCATGAGACCATTCTGGAGTCATAGACATATCCTAAGCGTTCACGATGAATAAGTTGCCAGTGGCCGTGACAGTCGTTAAAGATCAGTGCGTGTTATGTCTTCTCCAGGGAAGTGACTAGTCTTTCGAGTCATTGGTGTAGCGGACGCAAGACAAGCATGTAGGTGCTCAATATAGAATGAGTCCCTTTGAACACGATCAGCGATGAGTTTTCATGATCATGTCACATGAGAACTCATAGTTTGGGATAATACCAAATTAGTCCTTTTGACACGAGGCATCACAGTTTGTCTTGTGAGTGAGGTCATTGATCTTTGATATGTCAAAAGAATCACCCCATCCGGTGTCCGCGGCATAGTGGGGTTAAGCTACTTAGCCATGGAGGCAAGTGAATGTAACAGCTCCTAACCTTCAAACCGTTTGAGAATACTCTGTGATATGATTAGAATCTCTGGCGGAAGTATGAATAAAGATTTAGGAAGTCATTCCAAATCATATTTAAGAGTAATCATATAAATAAATGAATCACATTGGATAGTAGACATGAATAAACTATCAAACCAAACAATGTAGTTAAAGTATTGTATTAGAGAAGAATGTGTGCATTGCAATCCCTAATGAATAGGTTCTCCACCCTCTTCACGATTAGCTTGGGTATGTGACATCTTGCTGGAGTGTATACTCATGTGGTTTTGTGGATGCCCTATAAGTGTATAATCACTTAAGGGAGGTGAGAGTATGTTTTCAATTCGGGGTGATTGAAAGAGTTCTAATCCTCCTTTGCCATAAGCTAAAAGGAACCTAATGGATGCATTACGAGTAAAAGGTAGAGTTTGATGAAACAATGGGCCAGTAGAATAATTAAATGGATTTATTATTTATGGCAGAGATTAATTAATATGTTAATTAATCAAGCGAATAAGTTCGTTATAGACCTCGAGTTAGTTTGGGCTTCAAGGCCCAATGGGCTGACGTCAAGCCCATTGACTTAAGTTGTATGACAACTTAGCTGACTATGTACATTAGGGCCCCAAAGGGCCAATGAACCCACATGGCCGGCCATTTTGAGAATGTGTAGCAAACTTTGCTTTAATTGCAAGTTTGCCACTACATTAATGGAAATGATATAAAACAAGTTTATAACATTTCATGCTAAGTGGTTTTCTTTTGGGAGAATGGTTGAGCATGAAAATGCTCTACTACTCTCAAAGAGGCCGGCTCCTAGAGGAGAATAGCTAGCAATCTCTTCTATCATCAAGACTCTCCTTGGTGTGGAGACAGAGGTCCCCTACTTTGGGTACTTGGAGAAAACCAATTCTTTGTTCATCCCTTCGAAAATGTTCATGGAGCAAAGAAGCTTGGAATGAGAACCCCTCTCCATGGGTGATTAGCCTTTGCTTAGGCAAGGAATCTACAAGAGTATATGATTTCTCAACTCAAAATTTGTTTTGATTTGAGTCTTGGTTCACCATATCTACTAGGCTTTGAATTTTCTTGGGTAAGGATTTCGTTTTAAGTGCATAGAAGCATGTTTCAGCCTTTAATTGTTAAATGCATGCTTAATGATGTTGCTTAATGAACTCGGTTAATCCACAAATTTCCCTTCAAAGCATACTATCCTAAATACACCCCCTGATCTAAGGCCAAAGGCACATATTTGGACGTTCCGACACTTTGACCACTGCTTATCTCAGTGTAACATGCAGTGTACATTTGTGCACTGTTTGATGGCTCCCCATATGTACCTGCCATCCCTCCTATGGAATTTAAAGCATGCTGCATGTTCAATTGTCGTTTTAGGCAAGTTGTTATGTTGTGGCCACGAAACCCACAATGATTGCACTTGTTCCCCTTCTTCACAGTAATATGATCACCATCGTCCTTTGTTCACACATTCTTTTTTCCCTTCCTCCGTACGATCTCTGGATCTTTTACAATATTATCGTGAGAGGCAAATCCTTCATTGTTACACTCATGTTCTGAAACCTAGATGCTTTGAACTCTTGCACTAATTTTTTCAAGTTAATCCCTTGCAAGGGTGTACACTTTGTATCCTATGAACTGAAATGCTGCATATGTCTGAACAGTGTCTGACATATCTTCATCTATTGCTTCACCTGTGTCGTAATTCATTCTTGCATAATGTTTCAACACCCTATAATCAGTACGCTACAGTTCGTTCAAGCCCTCGGTTTTTTATTTTGGATAAAAGACATTTCTTCATTCAACCAAACGGAGGAAACAAACAACTACAAAAATAAGCGACTAAACACACACAGATAAGTCCCACAGACAAAGACCAGAAACTTTATAAGAGAAAACATCAATAAAACAGAAATTCTGAATTTTATTTTTCTTCTACTATGTCAAAATCCTAAGATTGTTTATTGTTTTGAATTGTTGTGCAACATTATTATTTTCTACCCTACTCAAATCACATAAAATACACAGATTACACGTTCTACCGAGATTTGCACATCATAGGATACTGTCATTGTTATATTATCTTTGTAATTTCTTCCAGTTAACTCATCTTTTGAATTGATGCTCTATTGATTTCTAATATGTGTTTTTCTTTTTAATGTAATAAAAGGGGACCGGGAATCAAACACTCGCACATTTAGTAACTCCAAAGCGAATGCATTTTTTTCTTGTTATATCATTTTCATGCACTTGTGTTTCCCGTCCCCCTCATACATGACTGCATTCTTCTTTTTGTTGGAAATGAGCCCTAAAACCAATCATATGATGATACTTTACGAACATTTCAATTGTTAAACTAATTTAGTTTAATACAAAGGGCAAAGGTTATTGTTTAAAGTAGTCTCATATAAATGTTATATGCTTAAACAATAAGTCCAAGGAATATGTGCTTAGAAGAATGTAATCTAAACAAGTTAGGTTCATGAGACCATTCTCATTCATGAGACATATCCTAAACGTTCCTGATCATAGGATTGCCAATTGGGCATTGACAGTCCATTAAGATCAGTACGTGTTATATCTTCTCTCAGGGAGAGTGACTAGTCTCGAGTCATTGGTGTAACTAACACCAAGATAAGCATGTAGGTGCTCAATATAGAATGAGTCCACTGAACACGATCAACGAGGAGTTCTCATACTCATGTCACATGAGGACTCATGGTTGGGATAATGCAAAGTAGTCCTTTGATCTGAGGCATCATAGTTGTCTTGTGGTTAGGTCCTTGATCTTTGACTGTGTCAAAGTCACCCCATCAAAGGGTGTCCACGACATAGTTGGGGTTAAGCCACTTAGCCATGGAGACAATTGAATGCACAACAAGGGATCTCTAACCTTCAAACCGTTTGAGGAAGAATACTCTATGATATGATTAAGAATCTCTGGCCAGAGTATGAATGAGATTTAGGAAGTCGTTCCAAATCATATTCAATGTAAT
The DNA here is from genome assembly GCA_018257905.1 of Gillenia trifoliata. Lineage (NCBI taxonomy): Eukaryota > Viridiplantae > Streptophyta > Magnoliopsida > Rosales > Rosaceae > Gillenia > Gillenia trifoliata. Next base: position 13,078,122 of record CM031086.1, read on the forward strand.
CATATAAGTAATGGAATCACATTGGATAGTAGACATGAATAAACTATCAAACCAAACAATGTGATCGAGAGTATTGTATTAGAGAAAGACCGTATTGCATTGCAATCCTAAACTGAATAGGTTCTCCACCTCTTCTGATTAGCTTGGGTAGCCATGACATACTGCTAGGTCTCACTCATGGTTTGTGGAAGCTCTAAAGGTGTATAATCACTAAAGGGAGAATTGAAAGTATGTTTCAATTCACAATCGATTTGAAAGAGTTCTAATCGCCCCCTGCCCTGCTAAAAAGAACCTAATGGATCGTACATCGTGTAAGGTAGAGATTGATGAAATAATGGAGATGAGTAAGGATAATTAAATGGTTTAATTATTTATGGCAAGGATTAATTAATATGTTAATTAATCAAACGAATAAGTTCGTTATAGACCTCGGGTTAGTTTTGGGCCTCAAGGCCCAATGGGCTTCGAAAAGCCCATTGACTTAAGTGTGAAACAACTTAATGACTAATGAAACAAAATTTAAACAGCCCAATGAACCCAGTGGCGGCCATTTAAGAATGTGTAGTGAACTTGCTTTAGTGTTACAGAGTTTGCCACTACAATGTGAGGTGCTATAAAGGCAACTATAGCATGACATTTCAGCAAGGGTTTCTTTTTGGGAAAAGATGAGAACACAAGCTCTCTCTTCTCTCTAAAGGCCGGCTACCCCTAGAGGAAAATAGCTAGCAATCTCACTTCCTCTAGGTCATTTCATCTCCTCATCAAGGCTCACCTTGGTGTGGCTTGGAAAATTAAGAGGTTCTCAGCTTTGGGAACTTGGAGAATCCTCTTCAAGCAAGGAATAAAGCCCTCTCCTTGGGTAATTAGCCTTTAGCACAAAGAGGAATCAACAAAGGTATATGATTTCTCAACTCAATGGGAGTCTTAGTTCCTGCTGCACTATCTACTAGGCTTTAATTTCTTGGGTAAAGTTTTGATTTTGAGTGCATACAAGCATGATTCCTTTAATTATTAATTGCATGCTATAGATGTTGCTCAAATGAACTTAGTTTTCCGAAAATTTCCCTTCACTTTTCCTTCAAACATGGCTCAAGGTCTCAAATCTTAGTTTTCAATGACAAATCTCAATTCATTTCCACACATCATATTACGAAACCATCAATCTATTCTCAAAATATACCATTTCCAAACTCAAATTTAACTCTGCGCATGTATTGAATTACTAAAAGGATGCAACAAAATTTTTACACCTTCACCCGATTTTGGATGCGCCTCCACAATCGCTCCCGTTGTCACATTCAAATGCGTTTCCTCAGTGATATTTACCACCACCTCTTTGAAGGAAAATTTCCACACCAATTTTGGATTCGTTCCTCTCCAAATGCGCCTCCACAAATCGCTCCCGTTGTAGCCTTCAAATGTGTTTCCTCAATTGATATTTCCACCTTTTCCACCTACGGTTCCACAGTTTTGGATTACGTTCCTGCAAATGTGCCTCCTGAGATCGCTCGTTGTCGCCTTTAAATGTGTTTCCTCCGACTAATATTTCCAACCCACCTTTTCTACCCTACGCCGAGTTTACCGGTAAAGACCCTCAAAATTGCATCTTTATTCGACCCGTTGGATTTGGATTAATAGGCTCTTAGCCATTGAATTCATTGTATCACTTCATGAAATCGTGGTATGACAGAAATTTCGATAAATTATGGCAAAGTGAATAAATAAAATAAAGAACTTTTTTTTATAGTTATTCTTGAGTAGGGCCTCCATTTGTTATCATTCAAAGCCACCAAAATCTAAGACTTGGCTTTGTGTACGATCCTTGTATATTTGTTTTTTGTGAACTACCAATTTACTCTCTAAATTATCACCTATAAGTGAAAATTAGGTCTTTAATACTATTTTTATTCCCCAATAAGTCCTAAATTCATTGAAAAAGGTACTAATTCATCACTATTATATTCAAAGCTATTTTGTCCAAATTTTCATCAACTTAAGTCACGCGTATTATTTGCAAATGCAAATATTTTAGAGAGGGCCATACTCATTTTCTTGCCTATAAGACTAATGTTTGCATATTGGTTACGAGAATTTAATTTCTAATTTACCCTCCAAAATTACTCTGTACACTCTTTTTTTCGAAAAGAAATAAGTCGTAGACTTATGAAAAAATTACCGTCTACTTTCTAAAGTGTATCACATGCAAGTCAAGTGACTTAAATTGACGAAAAATTAAATAAAATAGCTTTAAATCTAATATTAGGGATGTAATTGGCTGATTTTAATTAGTTTAAGGGCCGATGTTTCCGAAAATAGTTGGGGACCTAATTTTCACTCAGTTAATAATTCAGGGACTAAATCGACACATTACTCTTTTTCTTTAAATCTCATTGGATGGAATCGAATTTTTAGGGAAGCTACCTAGTCCTTATTCTAGCCGTTACATATGATCGCCAAGAGTTATGCAATGAATTTTTTAGTATACCACTTTTCATTAGTTTTAACTCTAACCATAAAAAGAAGTACTTGCCAAATCCATGATGCTATTCAATATTAGAACACCCTTAATTGACCTTTGAATACATATATTTGTTTTTTAATACATACGATATTATCTACACTAAGGATAGGAGTGATGGGCTGAAAGCCTCACAATGGGCTAGCAATAATAATTTGAATTAGATTAACTTTTGGTGAAATTGTTTAAGACATTTCACTTATAAATAAGAAAAATATCGTTAAACCGTGAATCTTAAGTGGGACCATATACTTAGTTTATCGTCGTGTTCCATCTAGGTTTCTTTACCACTTCATTGGTCATTCTTACACAACTATATTAGTGTTCCAAAATTTGGAAGTGTTATATTTGTGTACCATCGAATCGATATGCTATTGTTAAAAAAGCAAAATTCTATGAAAGCTAAGTTCATGGGCATTTGTGAGCACACAAGAAAATTTGTAAGCATACAAGAAAATTGCTATCCAATTTCATGGGCATTTCCTTACTCAACTTGTGTTATGTGCAATAAAAATATCCACTTGGAGAAAGACTTTGTTAGAACCAAATGTGGGGAGCACATAGGAGGAGGACTCGTCTACAAATCCCCCTAACAAAACGGCATTTACTCACTCACTCCCATGCAAAACTCCTTCTCAAAGGAGGATAGTTTCCCTCTCATTTCCCACACCCTTCCCATTTTCCATCAGACATTTCAACCAAGATCAGAATTTAAAGGAAATTAAGCTAATACCAATTAACACCAACAAAAGACCCAACAAATTACTTATGTGCTTCAATTCATTCTGTTTATTTTGTTTTCCATTAATTTTATTTGAGGAAAAAGTAAATAAATAAATAAAAGGACCAGCCGGCATGCTAAAGCTACCCACACTGACAGTTGGCACTAACATCACCAGCATAAATAAAAGGTTACAGAGCAAAATAAATTAAAATTCTGATTCAGTTTTTTTCATTTTTTAGTAACTGTATTTAAATGTTTAAAGAAATGATAACTACATGCTTTTTTTGCTTATTTCACTCTTTTGTTTAATTTTTATGCGTTGTTTCTTATTAATTTATTCAAAATAATAAGAAATAAAAACGGGTGTTTAGAGAAGAAAAATAATGTATGTTTATGTTTACTTGTATATGATATATCAGATAAATATATCAGGTCGAATGATGATGACAGGTGGACGTTGTGTGTTGTTTGTTATTGTTGCTCTGTCACCGCTAGGTGAGTTAAACAAGTGTGGTCGTTTTTTCTCTTCGGAGGACACCACTTAGTTTTTATTCGCTTCGTCGTTACAACAAACCCCAGCAGTTTCCTTGACTTGGACAAAGGAAGCCACCGGTTTATTCTGGTACCTAGTGTCCAAAATCCCAGAACTACCCTTCGCAAACAAAAGAAAATCCATTTCCTTGGCTCTTAAAGTAATTGGTAGGAAGGGCATTTTGAAACAAAAAGAAAGTAGTGAAAATAAAGAGAGGTGTAGGGGAAAGAGGAATAAAAACAGAAACAGGCAAGCTTCGCATATTTACATGTCCACTTTTCAATTTTCAACCTTCATGGATACGCTTTTAATTAATTAAATCTTAATTTATTGTAAATTTTGCCGTTTTAACAGACCAAAAAAATCAAAGCAAAAAAACCCATCTACTTTTTTTTCTGTAAATTATTTATTAAAAATTTTTAAAAAATGTAGGTTTGGTATATCTCTCTCTTGGTGGAGGAATGCTTGGCACCTACTCTTTTTTAGCTTCTTCCACTATCTTCTCTCAAGAAGAAAAGGAGAGCTCACAATTGCTCTGTTTTTGCTGTGTTTGATTGATTAAAATTCTAGGGTTTTTGGGTAAATTGCAATGGAGAAGCATAAGTGTAATATTTGCATGAGGAGCTTCCCCAATGGCAGAGGCCTTCGGGAGTCACGGGTCTCACGTGGTGAACCATCCCAATTCCTCCGAAACCAGAAGATGAAGAAGAAGAAAGCGAATCCAGAACAAACCCATCTCACCGTTGATGAGTTGGGCAATTCAACTTCAGCTATTCTTCTTCATCTTCGTCGAGACAGGCGAAGAGAAGATGATATGATCTATGGGTTGAGAGAGAATCAGAGAGAAGCATAAAGCTAGTGGATCCTGAGTTTTCTTTTTTGCTGTTGATGCCGGGTCTATTGTTCTTCAAGATAGAGAAGTGAGACCGAGTCATCAAGAAAAAAACTCGAAGACGATCCAAAAGAACTCGGAAGTCTGCCATGGCGGAGCTTCATCATTATAATGCTAATCAGTACCGCCATCATCAAAAGCTCCAAACTTTCAGAAGCTTAGCTCAAGGACAAGGTGGTTGTAAGGCCGATTCTTTCGAGCCGAACCAGTAAGTTCCATTTCTGATACCACAGAGGGAAGATGTCGCAGCTAACACAATGATGTTGTCGAGAGACAAATGGAAAAAACAAGACCACCACCACCAACATGAGCAACAACAAAGAACAAGACCAAGACGATGAAGCGGAAAGATCAACGGAGGACACGGATGATTCCGAAGACATCTGATCAAGTTACCAGAAGAACTAGAACTGCTCGAGGAAATACAAATGCAGGAAACGTGCAGCAAAGTTTTTAAATCTTATCAGCTGGGTGGTCACAGAGGCAAGCCTGAATTAAGGAAAAACTAGAATCTGAACCCCCTTTACGAGCCCAGGTGGAGCAAAGAAAATCCCAATGCAGCAGGAACTACAACTTCCTCTGTGGCTGAAAGAAAAATTCATGAATGCCCAGTTTGTTTTAGAGTTTTCATCTGGTCAAAGCACTTGGTGGGCACAAAGATCTCATGTGATGACTGGTTCTGCAGCAGCAGCAGCAGCAGCAAGCAATAGTAGTCGTCCATTGAAGAGTTTAAGTAAGCTTGGTAGTAGTCTGATCGATCTTAATCTTCCTGCTCCTGTTGACGATGATGACATCAGCCAAATCGAGCTCTCTGCGGTTTCTGATGCAGAGTTTGTGAACCACATTAGAAGATGAAGTTATAAATTGCCAATGAAATTTTTGTTCTCTTCACACACATCAATGACATAGCTTTGGATCAAGGTAACAAAAAAGTGAAAAAACGGAAGTTCCGTTTTTTTGTCAGTACGATCATTTCTTGGATCTTGTTGTTCTTCCAAACTTGTTATGCCAATTGGGTTTTTGATATAATTCATGGAAATTGTTCATTCATAATTCTAACCCAATTCCAAGAACTTCAAAGTTCAAATATTACATGATTTTTTTTTAGGTTTTGTTTGTTTTGTAATTATAGAGTTCTGTAGCTGGAAATTAAAGTAGCATTCATTCTGGTCATGTGTTCTGTTTGTTTCCAAGCAGTTTCAAGTAACTGCTCTACCTTTTTTTTAATTTAATTTTTGAGTGGAAAATCGTTCTCAAAGAGTTGAGCAACCATGTATGTTTTTATCATTAAAAGTAAAAAAAGCAACTCCACAACATCTTTTACTACTGACATTTTCACAGTTCATGAGGGGGAAGAGGAAGCTAATTCTCACTCACTTATCTCCTGCCCACTGTACAACTTTGTCTCAGTCTGTCTGTTCACTGTTGCAGCTTTATGAATTGCAGATCTGCACCAACCAGTAAAAGATTTGAAGAGAGTTGAATATCCTTTTTTTCTTTCTTTTTCCAAAAAACTTGTTATTCTACACTACTATATTGCATAATGGAATTAGGATTTGAAGAGCGATACTGTGTTCTAACCAATAGTTTAAGTACATTTAAAATGAAGTATAGAGTGGCACAATGTTATTGACCAGCTAATCTAATCACATTTGCGAATTAGAGACTTTTATGACCATAATACTGGTGAAATGAATCACAGATTGTCATTAATTACCTACCAAAAAAGCATGTTTTCCATGTGGGTTGCTAAAGGTTGGATAGTGAGAAAAAGGAAAATGCAAAAATCTTTCGTTTTACTGAAGGAATATTATTAGTGTTTGGTTTGGCAGACTCAGGTATCTGTTAGGCTCAGAGTCAGTTGAGATTATGGAAAGTTTGGTCATATTCATTTAGTGTATTGCTGTAACATAAATGGCAGTTTTCTTGCCTTCTTAATTTCTTACAATCCAATTCTGACTGATCGGAATGTATTTAATCATGTAATTGAGTTTTTAAGGATTCTAATCCTTTGAGATCAAGCATATTCTTTTGGATTATTACTTTTTATACGTGCAACTAAAAAGCTGGTACTACTCTGTTTATACATACTTAGCAAAAATTGATAGTAAATTTCTATATATCAGTGAATGGGGTAGTAAAAATTGCTCTTTCGAAAACAAATTTTGCAGGTCATTTGAGTTTATATAAAATTTACCACACACAGATGGGGGAGGTAGTTATGAGAATAGGGTTGAGAATTTGACAAACTTGCATCAACGACAATACATGTTAGAATAGGGTTGATCATTGACAGAAAAATGACATCGAGGCATGGTAATACGTTTTCCTTAAGATTTTTAACCCCACTCTAATATGAGTTTGCTAACGGATCCTAAAGCAAATCACTTTAAAATACGACAAAGTCTGAAATTGTAGTTTAGCAAGGCTGAAATTTCTTAGAATTTTCTAAGTAAACTGTATTTTGTAAAAAGAGCGGGGTTGGGTTGCTCGTGAAGCTCTATTCTCTAACGCTATTTTTCTTTGGAGAGGGAGGGGGTTGGGTCTGGATTACTCAATAGCAAACAGCGAACCCATAAATATCTGATAAGAAGAAAGAATAATTTTTATAAGAAAACAGGGAAAAATTACAAAAGCCTAAAAAAGGAATATTCAAGGCTCCTGATCCACACACATAATTTTAAGGAACAATTTTCACAGATATATACTGTCAATTAGGATCCTTAAATAAGATGTACATGCTTGTCATTAAGGACTGCATTATGTGTGATTAAAATTTTTGCCTTATAATTCTGCAAAAGGTAAAGAGCCTCAAGTGTCTCATGAATTTGGTGCCCCTTACAATATTCGTTGGAGGTAAACAAATAATATTTAAATTTGATCAACATGCATTCACCATGCACAAAATCATAATTAGCTCCATGTAGTAACTTATACTACAAGATGGTATGCATGCGTTAATTTGCCCTGATCACTCAATTTATATGATTACTGATATATTGCGAAACAAAAATTATTTGAGTGATTCAGTGGTGTGTGTATATATATCGATCATGGTTGCACACAAGAAAGATGCAGGCTCTTCTAATCTTTTCCTGGTTCAATGCAAATAACTTGAATTCATCAGACTCATGTAAGTTTGGTAATATAGTTTAGGAATACCTATGGAACTTGCATGGTGCGTGTAGTATTACTCGTTAGTAGTAGTACTGTGATGAAATAAAAATTTGATGTTTTGGTAGTAGTGCGAGGAGTTTTTGGGAAGTGGCTGGCCGGTTCCATGAACTCCGGGAGTTAAGCGAGTTTAGGCTAAAACAATCTCATGATAGGTGACCCAGCAGGAAGTACTCCTTAGGTTTCCCAGCTCAAGCAGGCGGCGTGGCCCAAGCGGACAATATCGTGCTACGGTCGGTCAGGGATGTGTGAGAATGGTATCGAGTCACTACTGCCCGTTTGGTACTCTCACATCGACCCAGCGGAGAGAGGAGTGATGTGCCTTATATGTACATGTCCACCTCCAAGCTTTTTAGCATGAGGCCTTTTGGGAGGCTCACGGCCGAGGATTAGTCAGCTCGAAGTTAAGTGAGTTTGAGCTGAAACAATCCCAGATGGGTGACCCGGGAAGTTGCTCGTGAGTTCGAGAAACAAAAGCGGGTGAGGGGCGTGGCCCAAAGCGGACAATATCATGCTCTGACGGTCAGTCGGGATAATGACAAAATTGTGATATCCCACATGACCAGCGAAGAGGGAGTGATGTGCCTTATATGTACATGCCCACCTCCAATTAGCCTGAGGGCCTTTTGGGGGCTGTACGAAAGTTAAGCGAGTTTGAGGCTGGAAGCAATCCCAAATAGGCCGAGTCCATTGAGAAGTTGCTCGTGAGTTTTCAGAAACAAAACCAGGCGTGGTCCAAAGAGGACAATATCTCGTGCTACGGCGGTGGTAGGGTCTTGTGCAGGAGTGATATCAGAGCCTTTATGTGTTTGGTACTTCTCACATCGACCAACGGAGAGGGTGATATTATATATGTACATGCCCACCTCATTGTAAGAGGCCTTGCGGGAGCTCAGCCGGTTCCAGCCAGACTCCGAGAGTTAAGCGGGCCGGGCTAGAGCAATCCCAAGATGGGTGACCCACTGAGGAAGTTGCTCGTGAGTTCCCAAAAATAAACGAGTGAGGGCGTGGCTCCAAAGTGGACAATATCATGAGTACGGCGAATTCGGTGGGAATGTGACACAAGCTCTTTCGTTATAACCACTTTGTATTCCACAAGCCACCACACACATGTAAGCTCTTACATTTTTTGTAATAAAGCGCGTCACACTAAGTTCTTAAGTTGAAGAACACTCCCCGATGATAAACATAAAAATAAGAACAAGCTTACTAAGATATTCTGGACAATACCCTACAGATGCGGTGCGTGTGACTCATACATGTGAGACTTGTCTTACGGCCTGAGGCGGTACTAAAAGCGTAGGCAAAGCATGCTAAGTGTGTGTAAAAATATCGTTCATCGAATGAAATGTGATCATGCGAAAGAAATAAATATCTCAAGTAATAAACATAAATAGGCATAGCTAGTCAAACCTTAACCACGTTTTCCAAAAACCATCCAAAACCATATTGCTACTTAAATATATAAAATTAGGATAATAATCATTTAATAAAATAATGTGCTCTCCGCAGTCTTTCCCGAGTGTAGTCCTCATGTGAGTTACGATCCTACAAACGCTTATGCGATACGATCACCTAAAGATAATTTAAAAGAATCGACTTAATAACTTTTTCTAAGTAAATAACCCTTCATAAGGTACAACTAATTAAATACTAGAAATAAAAACGAGGCTAGAAGTGAAATTTTTATTTTGATTTTTTTCATTTGGATGAAGTATTTAAGATTAAATATAATGGAATATTTCGTTGGAGTTACGATGGGATTACGAATGGGATATTCTGAAATATTTAGACAGTTTGGAAATGGATCATGTAAACGGTGATGCAGATGTCGGGTAGGGTCGACTCGGTCTAAGTACTACTTGGCGGTTCACGTAGATTTTGGCGGAAAAAGTAGGATCCATTTAGCTTCGTTACTCAACCAAATTCAGTGATCTTTATGCAAAATGAAGCTAATGAAGAGGGCATAGTGAATTACCTATTACAGGAGTCCAAAAACTAATCGGAGATGGCACGAAATAGGTGAGAACACATGGAACTGGCTGGAACTTTCTTTAGGCTGGAGAATGTTTCTTCCTTCGTGCATAAAAACTCAATCGTTTAGGTGTGTAATGTATATAAAAATTCATCTACTCAATGAGACCTATCTAATGGTAGTGGTCTTAGCCCGAGGCTTACCTTTTTAGAATGATGAAAAATTTGCCCAAGCAGTGGGGTCTAGTCGGAGTTTCTTAGTTTAGACAGTTCAGGTTCGACTTTCACAAGATGAGGGGCGAGGCTTCATTCACCGAGGAGGGAGGGTCAGCGTGGTGAGTGCGGGTTCGATGAAAGTGGCGGAAATTCTTGGGTTTGTTTTACGGTTTGTGTGTGTGTCGCCGTGAGAGATGAGAGAATAGGGAAGGGGAATCGAGTTAGGGTTTTGAAACCCAAAATTCCAATTTTTTTTAATTAAATATATACAATTTAAGGAAAGGAAAATAAATAAAATTGAGGAAAAATTATAAAATGCACTACTAACGTGAAAATTACTAATTTGCCCTCGAACTTGAAAATTTGTAAGTCATTCATTTAGCTTAAATTCACATGCCTTGCGCCCTTGCATTAGTATCAACGATGCCTGAGATACACTAAGAGAATAATTGATATGTGTCATGACTGACAAGGTCAAAAGTCAACACTTACCCTATATGTCTTCATCCGGGACGGCTTTATGCGTGGCATGATATTGTCCACTTTGGAGAAAGCGCCCTCACGATTTTGTTTTTGGGAATAAGGCATTCCCGATTGGGTCACCCATCATAGGATTACTCTAACCCAAACTATCTTAACTTGAGTTTCGATGGAGTCCAGAAGCAGGTGAACACCCAAAATGTCTAGAAATGCTAATTAAAGGTAGGCATGTACATATGAGCACATCACCCCCTCTCCGTTGGTGATGTAGGATATTACATCCACCACTTAAGGGGAACCCGGTACGTCATACCCGGCACATCGAGCGAAGGGCAAAGTGAAATACGATGCACCATTATGTCGCATCCAGGGCCGACTACGCGTAACCGCGATATTGTCGTCCGCTTTGAGCCGCGTATCACCCTCAAGGTTGTTTTGCAGGAACTCTGAGCAGCTTCTCGGTGGGTCACCCATCATGGGATTGCTCTAGCCAAAACTTCAAGCAACTTTGGAGTTCCAATGGAATGCGAAACCGTTGAGCTCCCAAAGGCCTCCATTACTAATTGGAGGTGGACATGTGCATATGAGCATCACACCTCCTCTCCGTTGGTCGATGTAGGATAATATTACAATCCACCCCACTTAAGGGGAACCGGCGTCCTCGCCCGACACATCCCCGTACCAAGCTGCCAGGAGATAGCCCTCACGGTTTGTTTAGGAATTCACGCGAGCAACTTCCTAGTGGGTCACCCATTATGGGATTACTCTGTGAGCTCGCAACCGGAGTTCCAATGGAATCCAAAGACAATGAGCTCCCAAAGAGCGCCATCTTAATTGGAGGTGGCGTATACGTATAGGGCACGTCACACAGTACAACCCGTCCAAAAATTTATGTGGAGTACCAAAATGCCCACAGTGTCAATGTTGACTTTTGTTGACTTTGGAATGACTTGTAAAAATTTATTTCTTTACATATTCAACGATGTGCTCATCGTCTGAGCACGCGTGGACTCAGCGGAACTCAATTTGGAGTTGAAGCAGAGCTTCTGACTTTAAAGTGTAGGGGGCATTTAGTAGTTTCACCCAGTAAGTTAGGGATTAGGGTTTTCATTCTGCCACGTTCTCCCCCTCTATCTCTCTTTCTCTCGATTTTCTCTCTAAGCCAAAAACCTCACGAAGCCTAACCTTTGGACGAATCACAAAACCGTCGAACCGTTGCCCAAGAGTGTCCGCATCATCTCGATCGTCTCATCGTGGAAGAAATTTGTGATTTTAGAATCTCCAAACTTCAGCCGTCGTCCAAGCAAGCCCAGCGGGCAAGTAATGACGCCATTCAAGTTTCACATACAATCCCGACATAGGTAAGCCTCGAAACCATTACCATTGGTTTTATTGGATTAGTGAGTTCAAATCGATATAAAACGTGGGTGGTGCGATTTGAAGGAGAATGGATTAGGAGTTTCGACTTCGACCTCCCGGCCACTTTTCCCGACCCCAAATTAGTAGCGAAAATGACCCCACTTCAAGCCTTCAATTTGATATATGCTTGCGTTAAATTTGGCCAGGCGAAGAAGTTATAGAATTTGAAGTTTTGGAATTAATTGAAACTTTCCCGAGAGTGTGAACTGGCGGCGGCTCGGCAGGCGCAGCGCAAGGAAGAAGGCAGAGGAATATTCCGTTAACTGGTAAAGGAATATTCTGGCCAGCGTCCCGGCATATTCAAATCCAAGGTATATTCAGTCGCTTTGCGCAGTCAACAGCGTCAGCGAGCGTGTAGGCGGCGTCGGCCGCCAGCAATGAGGAGACCATGTCAGCCAGGCATGTGCGCGCGTGGCGGCTCTGATGCGGTAGCGTGCGCTGCAGCGATGTGGCCGGCAATGAAAGGAACTCCTCGCTTAGCGCGCGTCCAAACCGTTTTCTTCAGCGGCGTCTTGTGCGGCGCTTCGGTAGCGGTAGGGTTCGGGCAAATCATTTTGAAAGCGTTTCAACTAAAATAATAACCGTATTTTTACAGGGGTTTTCTTTAAGGCCTATTTTTAATTTATTTTAGGAAGTTCTATTTGTTCCTAATAATTAGGTAATTCTTCGACTCTGCGCGCAAGGAGGGCAGCAGGGAGATTTCACTCCGAATACGGGTGAGTGGACTTTTGCTATTAAATGGATTTATGATTGAAAATATTTATGGATTTGATTTCTATATGGTTTAAAACTGAAACATATTTTATTTATATATATATTTATTTATAAATATATATACATGTTGATAATTGTTTGTGCAATCATATTTAATTTGTTATGGTTATAAATTGGGAAGTGGATTAAATGGTGATTGTGGTTTATACCCAAAATGCTGAATATGTGTTATGAAATGGGTTATACTATAGTCTTATTTTTTTTTATATAAGTATGAAATGGTATCTTGATACTTTATATGGGGAAAGTATTATCTATGCAATGGCATGAAATTATTTGGGATTTATGAAAGGATCTTGTTTCTATCTAAACACATGGTATGTATGTATGTTTTCAAAAGCACCTTGTGTATGCTTTCACTACGTTGTAGTACCGTCTCACAGTAGTAGGACAAGTCTCATGTTTAGGTCACCGCACTTTGTACTCAGGGGTCTTATCAGGTAAATACCTTAGTGCAAGCTTGTCTTACGTTTATTTTTGTTTATGGGGAAAAGGCCCCACTACGTAAGGACTTCGGGTGTGTGTGGCTGTAGCTAAGTGTATGTGTGTGATACTAAGTACAAATTAATGAATGCTTGTGAGTGGCAGCTTTGGTGATTGAGAGGCATTCCTCAACCCATTACATGGGTGATGTACCCATATACCCTTTGTTGGTTTTCCCTTATATATTTTGTTGGAATTACAAATTTGTGATTTAGTCCTTATCTTTTAAGTGTTTTGATTGTACTAAGCAAATCATTTTTGAGGCTATATTATGATAGTATGTTTCTCACGATTCTTTGGTTCAAACGAGTTAGTATATTGAAAAGAGGGTTTACTGCAGCTTTGATTTTTGTCCACTCACACTTTTGTTTTTGCGCCCACTCGGGACATAGTGATAGTGCATCACGTGGTGAGGCATGCAGCGTGGCGACTACGATCATCTACCACGACCATGTAGGTTTATCTTTCTTTTTCGATTTCTATAATAATATCCATTCTGATATGGATAGAGAGGAGTTCTAGGAGCTTATTTTGTGTTGGTTTCCATTTGTTTTCAAATTGAGTGCGCTTTGAGCCTTATGCATGTTGACATTGATTTCGCAAACTTAATAGTATTTTAATTTTGTTTCCACTAAGTGTTGTCATGCATTTAATGGCTTAAGTCACTTGCACGTGTGTCGACGACACGCTGAATTTCATTATCACGTGTAGACTATGGGGGTGGGAGTGTGTCATCACCCCTACTCCGTTGGTCGATGTGGGATATTACACTCTTAGGGGTATTTTGGTAATTTGCAACTATACAAGAAAAATATATAGAAGAATTAGGGATGAGTTGTAACAATAGCCATGGCTGGTGAATAGTATCATTGCTTTCCCATCCCAATAAAAACGCCATCTGTGAGATTCTAGTAATTAGAATTGATTGCCTCACTCTAGTACATTTTCTTCCCTTGTATATGTGATACAAAAATGATGTAGTTCGTCTCCAAAGATAGTTGGACATATTCTAAATTGAAAATTTTCTTATCGCTACGTCTTACCCAGGGCTTTGGCTGAAATGATCCCTTTGGACATTTGGTTGGTGAAATGATATGTTTTAGCATGTAAATGATAAGTATCTTCGTTGTATCGTTGATATATGATGATGAATATATTGGCTTGATATTTTATCTTAATATTTAAACAGCAAATGTCAAAAGTTGATCATTTTAACTAATTGTCCTCTATCTTATATGTTTGAGCTAGAGTTTGTGTACAACATGACATGGTTTTCTTGTTTAGATCAGTTAAGAGTTATGAATTTAGGCTCTGTTTGTTATACCGTGTTAAGTAAGCAGCTATGATTAATAACCCACGTTTGGTAAGTCTAGAACTAAAATAAATGAGATTAATTTGGTTTCATCGACTATGCCTTTCACTAAATTGCCTTATCCAATCAACGCGAAAGGGAGGGATTAAGAGAGGGAGTTAAGTGGGAACACGAGTTATGAACGCAATTACACCGGATCTCGATGGGGCTGCTTCGATGAGAAAGGCTGGAGAGGAGGAAACTTATTTGCATATCGCAGTTGCTGAATCGCGGTTTGGAGGAGGCAGCTGGGCGTTGTGGTTTACTTTGAATCTCCAGTCGCTTCGGGAGCGTGAGTCTGCAACTATTTGTTTTCATGATTGGGATGATGATGGGATTAGCAAACCCCAAATATGAATTGCAGACTTGAAGAAATAAAAGAGGGAAAGGAAAAAATGAGTTGCTGACTTACGCAATTCGACGGAAATGAAGAGGAAACAGAGAGAGAAAGGACAGATGAGAGAGAATTAAAAACTAATAAATGTTATTGTTTTTTGTTTTTTTACATTAAAAATGAACTAAAATGACAACAAAAAATTGATCACAAGAAAAATATTTAGTGTAGTTTAGTCAACAACGTCAAGCGTTTCAATATTATTGTCCTACTTAGTCTATGCCAAACTAGTCCGGCTTAGTCCGAGAAGCTAATTCAGTCCAGTGAAAATTCGTCGTAACAAGCGGGCGCGGGTTATTCATCAAGCCAATTTATAGAAATATTATATATATATATTAGTAGAGCAATACAACGTTTATTAGGTTAACTAGTTAGTTGTTGAGAAGGGAGAGAATCCATGGAGCGAATCCATGCCAAGGTGCATAAGCGTATTGATTTCCACACTCAGGTAAACGTCATATGCATATAGCTTACAATTTCAACACACATAAAGTAGATATTTCAGACTCATAAAATATTTCAACACATAAATTTCATTGTTTACTGTTTCAAATAATATGTGTGCATTACTGCATGATTTACTAAAATTGTATGTACAAAAACTCACTTAAAATCCTTAATATCCTTCTTTAATTGATTTTTGTTTGTTGAGGAATTTAGTGAGTGTAGTTAACACGAAAAATATATTCATCCAAGTGTTTTTTTCATACAACCTATATTCATCAAGATCTAAACCTAACAAAACAAAGGCAAATTAAAAGTTGTCTATGTAGCTTCATTCAATATTTTAGTCTAACCCGTCAAATGAGTCTAATCTAGTTCTCATGCTAGACTCTAAATAGAAGTTCAAATTGACTCAAAATAATGTTTTTCACTTTTACAATAGAGTTTCAAAACATGTATAAATATGTGGTTTCTCAAATCATATAATTTTGTTTTACCATTTATATAAACTATAATTGAAGTGTCACTAAGGCTTAATTTAGTATTGCCATTTTTCACCAAAAACTGTTTACTTTAAAAGTTAAGCTATATAAAAAATATTCAAAAAATAAAATACAACGTTTTTTTTAGAAGTGATGGCCCTCGGATAACAGCTTTCATGAAAGAATATAAGCAGAGTTGATCTCTTAGCAGATGTTTAATTTACGTAATATCCTCATTAGTTATTAAAATGTTTTGTTCTCAAACTCTTCCACATCAACCACCAACCTCACCAACACCACCATCGGCATACATACACATCACCACTATATACATAATACTTCTACATTAAAGTTTATTAAAACACTTTTACATTATTTTCATACTTACATCACTTTTTATAATACAATTTACCAAGCGTTCATTGCTTTGTTTTACGGTTGATTATTCTTAAAGCACAACAAAGCAGGGATTTTAAAAGTGCAATAATCTCAAGCTTGTCTCTTGGTACTCACACAGGTCTACTAGTGTTCCTTTTTCAAGCGTAAATGAGGCTTTTAAATTTGAATCTCATAAATGTTAAATTGATACTAATTTATTCCCTCACTTCTTAATATAAGTATATTGTTGTATTAAAAAATATAATATAAGTATGAAGATCAAAATTATTTGAACATAGAAAGTACGAAACGTATCTATTTAAAAGTCTTCAAGTCTATCAAATATCTTGGTTTCGCCATGAGTTTCAGTCACAAGTGCCAAAAAATTATATGAGTCTAGGTTGGTTTTAAACTTTGAATAGCCACAATTCAAAATTACTTTTGAAGATTTTGACCCCAACCATATAAAGCCTAACTAAATATCATTAGACACGTAATATTAAGTGACAATTACTTTTAAATTAAATCTGAGAAACTTTAGAAACTCAATCACTACATTTTGATACAACGATACACTAAGAGAATTGTGAATAGAATTAATTATTGAACTCACCCGTGTGAGAGATTTAAACAAGACACTCTCGCTCATGGAGTGAAAAAATACCCTTAGACAAGTAGTACTAAGTGATTTTGTTATCTTTAGCATTAATGTGTTTAATTTTCGTATTTATTTTTTAGTACAATTAATTATCGAAGATGAGGGAGATAGAGTAACATATATTTGCATCAATATTACACATAAAACCACTTAGGAACAAGTCATGGAATGAGAGCATCTCCACTCAGAGATGCAAAGTTGTACACAAATTAGTACTTTATATTTTACGTTGGCTGGAAAGCAAATCCAATGGATGAAATATAAAATACTTATCTAGACAAGCTTAGTGTAAGTAAAAATATAGATTTGCATCTTTTTACATATTTAAGTGGTGAATCCACCATTTAAAGAGAGAACAGTAAATGAGAATGTAAAATGAGATGTCAATGTAGTTTTCACATTTTCAAATTTGCATCTATACGATGATACTCAATGCTATATTAGTCAATTACCCTTTTAGTCAAATGGTACTGCTCTTCTATTTGCATTTTTCCAGGCGCCCACATATGGAGCGTTCCTCATCTTTTGCTTTTGTCTGATTTGGTTATGAACTTTTGAATTGTTGGGATTTTTAGAGTTTGCAGGAGTTAGTTTTTTCTAATTGCTCTGAGTGGGAAGGAAGTAGTCTGCTTTGTAGTTGATGGCTAAATCCCAAGCTCTTGATTCTTTCTCACCGCACTACTAGAAAAAGGTGGTTGGGCGACCAAAAAAATTTAGTGCCCAAGGTCAAATTTAGTCAGCCTATATGTTTGAGCGACCACTAATTAAATAGCCTAAAATTCGTGGCTCAAAAGCGATCGACCATGACTTTAGCGACAATTTGTCCTTAAATCGCCCAAATTCCACACCTTTAGGCGGCAATATTCGTCATGCAAATTCACCTTTAAGCGGCGAAATATTTCGTCGCCCAAATTCACCTTAAGCGTGAAAAATGTATTTTGTCGCCCAAATTCACCTTTAAGTGAAAAGCGAAAATATATCGTCATTACTGCAAATTCACTTTAGGCGACGAAATATTTTTGTCGCCCTAAGTTTCAGTTACACCTACGAGGCCCCCAATTTTTAATTTTTTAATATAATGAATCAATTGGTATTTTAAAAGACAATAAAATGTAATTAACAATGCGGAAAAATTAATTATATTATATAAAAAAATGTCACGTGTACAAAATATTCAATTAAAAATAATTGGGAATTCTAAAGCCAAAGTATGCGCAAGTCGTATTACAAACACAAGAGATGAATTACTAACTAATCTTTTGTGTGGTTTTGATTTGTGATGCATCACAATGAAAAGAAATCTGGTCTATGAGTATGTTCCACAGAAACATCCTTAAGAATCTTGCACACCCTCCTTGCATTGCTACTGCAAAAATTTGATATATAATAAAGTTGCATTAAAAATATATGGGAAATAATCGAGCAGGATGGATGGAGTGGAAGAAAAACCCGACATATCGTTTATATAGCTATCTTAAACCACATATTGGTCATGCAGCTCATGCTAAGCGGTTATGACAATATAAGCCAATAATAAACAATATAAGCCAATATAAGCGATAATTTTCGAAGGTACATGCCTTAGTGTCAAATCGATGAATTATAGGGCACGGTTTTATGTTGATATGAAGATAATTCATGCCTCTGTATTAGGGAATTACTTATTGTGATATGCATTATATAATCAACAGGCTTCCCACAATCACTTATATTACATCAAAACTGGTGAATCACAGTACAAGAGTAAATTATATTACAGAAGCACATATCAGTAGTATATAAATGCGTACCTGGCGATATCTAGAGCAAAAGAAACTGCAACCTTTTGCAGATCAAGTCTTCCTTTTCTTTTCAATATATCATGCAAACTTCCCTGGTCCATTGACATTGATGTAAGAAACATGAACATGAATTTGAAGGAAAATGTAAAGATTGAGCGAGATTACTGTTGTTGCAAAGATACTCAGTAAGGAAGATCAAAGCGGTCAGGGTGCTTCAAAACACCAAGGAATTACGATATTAGGGTATGAAGCTTCTGCCTGAAAGCGAGTTCCTTCATAAGGAATATTCCTGCATTTAGAAAAGTTAATTCAACTTGCTTGAACGAAAAATAAAGATAAAGAATTAAATTTACAACTCTCGAAGCTTTATATATCGAATTTATACTTATTATAATCTTGTGGATATTAATTTTATTTTAACTGATACGATCTATTTATTATGGCATTTACAAGATGACAGTGACAAACCATCAGATCAAAGATATGCAGATAAAGAAACTCACTTCACTATCGGTTAGGAAGCAATGGACGAGGCGGATTGTTTTAGCAGCAACTTCTGTACCATGCCACCTCACTAAATAAATCTCACCATATGATCCCTGCATTGCTATGTAATTTTAAGTAAATGCAGTATCCCGAAGCAGGATATATAAAACCAAGGAAGAACAAAAATGAAACAAAACAGAAATCTGGACATCCACGATGCTGAAGGATCGCTGAATTTGTAGAAAGCCGAGTTGTGAACAAAAATATATAAACTAAGAGAAAACTATACGGGTAGAGAAAATATAAAGCATAGATAGTAACCAGCACCTACCAATTTACATAAAAAGTTCAAACCATAATCATTGTCAATCACTGTCTACAAACAGTTGACAAACTCCACATTAACCATGATAGCTTGAGGAGAGAGATTAGGATTCCTCACCACGCATCTTTATCAAAGTTACATTTATAGAATGACACACTTGCCTTCACCTCTTTCACGAAGCTCCTCCTCTGTTTCTTTAAATGTTCTCGAAGCTTTGAATTTCATCTTCCAACCTCAGAGCCTGTTGAGCATTCCCTTCTGCTCTCAGACCTTGCAGCTTGTTCATCTGCCAACTGTTGCTCCAAGCCTCATAGTGGTCTCTCTTAACTTGGACTCAACCTGTATAATATCGCCCTCATCATGTTTCAGGAATAAAGGATAATGCAACATTTAAATAGCAAAAGAAATAAGCAAAAATTTTACAGGGTATAATGCATACGATACACCTTAAGCAGCCAAATCCTCGTATTGCCAAAGGAGTTGAACTCTATCGATTTGGCGTCGTCCTTGGCAGCTGTCTGACATATCTATTGCAGCCGGTGTTGATTGTGCTTTCCATTGTAACAGTACACTTCCATGTCATCACATGTTATCTTGAAGACTTCATCTGTTTTGTCAAACCATGCAGAGTAAACTGGTGTCCTTTTTCAGTCGATTTTCTTCTCAGCTCTCTGCCTCTCCTCCAAACTGGTCAAAGAGTAGGTAGATGTATTTAAAGATGTCAGTTTCCTCATTAGGGTTAGTGTTATTAATGGATGTCAAATTACAGTAACCATAAAAGCATCGAGCTTGTTGGTTTAAGGCAACCCCAATCCCTTCAATACCTGCTGTCTTGTGTATGCGTGTCGTGAGAGAGAGAGAGAGAGCAAAACCTGCTCTTTTCATCGGCTTTGGATAGGTCACACCCTGCTCCAGTGCGTTTCTATCCAGGGCCTGTGAGAATCTGATGCCAATAACTTCTTAGGGGCAGTGTCAAAGCTGTTTATTTTGTGCAAAATGTGTGTACTGGAATTTATTCTTGGAACATCAGCAACTTTCAAACCTGTAATGGAGGAATAAAATAATTTCCTATGAGCTTATAGGATAATTTCTTGTAATGAAACAATAAAATAATTTCCTAGCGTTTCTTTGTTGTATCGAAACGGACAGAAACTTTATAAATAGTTAACAAATGTTCTCCTAGCATTGGCCGATCAAAACCATTGGAGGACCTATGAACTCTAAAGATTTATTGTTTCTTCAGCTTCATACATCAACCAGACACCAGATATATAAAAAAGGACAACTATAGCTTTCAATTCCTTCAGGAGTCGGAGCATGCAATTCCCACTTTACAGCACCATACAGAGGCTCACTCCAGGTTTTCCTAAATAAAGATTCAACAAGCTGCAAGGTGTAGCTCACGTAAGAAACCCCAACCTCTTAAGCAAGGTGTACAGAGTTTTTATACCTGACAATGTATATCATAAGCAATCAGGAACAATCTCTGTGCTTTTAAAACATAATGAATCACAATCAAGGCATTTCATCAGGCACCTTAATTTTGTAGTCTCGACATCGTTCTAGCAGCATATATAAACTAGCAGCAAATTCAAACCAGCAACCCCATATAAACTAGCAGCATATATAAATCATGCTCAATTCTACTTCAAACAATCAAATTCAATTCAATTCAATTTCAATTTCAATTTCGATTCGAACTCCCAAATCAAATTCGCTACAAAATTATAAAATCAAGAACAAAAATGCAAAGTTTGAAACGTACTTTGACAGAGGTGCGACGAAGGTGAGACCGAGATTCGAGGCTGGGTCTGAGTCCGACAACTGGAGGAAGAAGAAGATCTCACGGCCTGAGTCGCGGCTGGTGGGAGTCTGCGTTGATGGATAGACCGAAGAAAGACGAAAATGAAGTTATTTCCAGGCAGGGCGAAAAGATTTAAAGTTTGTGGGATTTGGTTATGCAGGTGGAGGAAAGAAGGTAGAAGGAAACCTAGGACCAGGAAGAAGGAAGAAGAAAAAGAAAAGAGAAGGCACGGGTATAAAGTGCAGAGGACTTTGGGCGACAAAGCAATTCGTCGCTCAAAGGGTAGTTAAGAATTACGAAAATAGCCAAAATTTTTGGCGGCTGGAGATAATTTGAAAGTTTGGGCGACGAAAATAATTCGTGCGGCTCCTGGGATTTGTTTTGGGCGACGAATAATTAGTCGGCTCCAAGACAATTGGGCGGCGAATCTGGTTTTGGTAAGCTACAAGATGAAAATTGATTCCACCGTTCTTATTCTAATCTTCTAAATAATGACTTATTGATTTCGTAATGAGTAATGTTTGTACATAATGATCTTGACAAAAATATCACCATATTTAGCAGTTCGTCAGGTCATAGAATGTCCCCATATTCATAGTTTATTGAAAGTGTGATGAACCCATATATTGTCTATAACCCTTATAACGTTCTATACAAATTTGACGTAACTATAAAGGCAGAACATAATATGAATGATCGACACCATTCATCTTGTTGAATTTACCAAAGATCATGTTTTCAACTATGTGTTTAGGATGGAAAAATAAATTACGGATAACCGTAAACGTGGCGTTGATAGGCGGTTGAAAATTAATATAGGCTTTATGGTTTCGGTGTTCAATTTTTGAAGATGACACATTAAATCGATTGTACACCTTTTTTCGTTATGGCGTTACGCATTTTGCAATTTTTCCACATCTCATATATTATTACATTTTTTAGTACTAAAGGATTTTAGGATAGAGCGTGAATATTGGTTCGTCGCCTCATATATCTTTGGGCGACGAAGAAGTTTGTTGGTGGCTTTATTCTGCTTTGGGCGGCGAATTTACGGTGGTGGCACATTCTGCTGGGCGGCGAAGTTTGTTGGTAGCTTTGTTCAACTTAGGCGACATTTGTTGTTGGTATTTGTTCACTGCTGGGCGACGAATATTTAGTCGCCTAAGGTATCATATTTAGGCGGCAGAAAGTTTGTTGGTGGCCTGATGATGTTCCTACTTTAGGCGGCGAATATATTTAAATCCTTTGGTAATGGCTTATAAGGTGCTTTAGGCGACAAAAAATTTGGTGGCTTTAATGTTTGGTACTTCAAACAAAATAAAGCGGCGACATGATTTTTAAATCGCCCAAAGGATTCTTACAGGCCACGAATTTATCTTCGTCGCCCAAAATTTTATCCTTAAACCATTTTTCTACTAGTCTGCGTCTTGTACAGGGTTTAAGTAAGATATTGTGGTTGACCAATGTCCAAAGTCTCATGTGTGTGGCTCGAGCCTAGCTAATCATTTTCATATTTATTAAAAAAAATTCAGCCCCCAAAAGGTCTATGTAAACTACATTTAACAAAAGTACAATAAAAGAAATTTAGCTATTCTGTGTGTCTTTGCAAAGATCCTTTGGAGGTAGAATTTTTCATGAATATGTATCTATGTGTGCTTTATTCAATGAATAAAGTATCATTACTTCAAGAATAAAAAATACTCTAGTATTTACTAACAATGTCCTTGACATATGTAAAGAGAAATGTATTATACTCTCAATCCAAAACAGCCGTGAATTCGCTGCATTAGGTCAGCCTATATAAAGCTAAATTAGTAAAAAGAAATGTATTGCTCTCAATCCAAAACAGCAGTGAATTCGCGCTGCATTAGATCAAACTTATCATACCTCGCATATTCTTGATAAACTTTATAGGCCCAAGCATGGTCTACCACCAATATCACCCACGATATTGTCCAGAAACAACCACTTATTCTTTGGGTGTTGGGTTTTCTTCCTGAAAATCTTCGATTATACGCAGGGTGGGTATATCATATATATAAGTTATATTATAGTTATCCTTATACCCGATGTGAAACTCTATTCTCTAACAATTCTATCTTTAATGCCACACATATATTCCTGCATGTAATATCCCCGGCTTTTTTTCTACGTAAAATGATAAATGACGCGAACAAGAAAATAAAGAAAAGTGCATGTATGAGTAAACAACCACCAAGATATTATGCAAGTTGGTAGAAATTCTCTTTTTTTTTTAACTTTTAATTAGTTTTCTTCCTTCTTACCCTTCTTTCTTTGGCATTTTGTAATTAAGTGAATTATGAGCTTCCAATTGAGTACCCTTAATTCCTTTATTTATTTAGAATAAATTAAATTGTCTCTATTCAGAAAAAAGTTCGCTAAAAACATCCTTGGTAAAGTTCAAGAAAGAAATTCTGCACGTTGTATGTCTCATATTCACTATAAATTTATAGTGTTACTTTTTATGGTTTCCTAATCACTACTTCATTTACTTTGATATTGTAAAATATTGGCAGAGACAGCTTGGGTTGGCTGGCCCCTCGGCCTTTATGGTTGAAATTTGAGGACCATTGAGTCGGTTGGTCGGTTCATGTTCCACATTCAAAGATTAAAAGAAAGGAGGATCAAAAATTAAAAATTACCAAGGAGTAAAGGAGCTAAAGGTAAGGTTCTGTGAATTGAATGCCAATGCCAAGTGGTGAACAGTGTTGGGGGTTGTGGAGAAGTTGAAGTGAAGATAGAAGCAGACAAAGCCACCCTTAATTGGGCAAACTTATGACCTCAAAAAGTCCCAGAAAAGAAAGAATGAGTCAACAATGCTGATTAATCCTTTTCCACTCCTTTTTCTCGTGAGAAGTTTTTTTAACTTTGCACTAACATCCTCACATCCATCATTATCATCCTCCCGAAAGAACTCTCTCCCCTATTCTAGTCTTCACTCTAGAGTAATTCTATCTACATGATATACATATTACATTTGGTAGCAACCACAAAATATTTGTTGAAAGTTCTTGATGGCATATTGGCCACTACTACAAAAGCATAAGCTTCAAAATAATGTAGTCCACTGATTAAGGCACCAAGCCTGATATTATTCAAGTTGTTTTGTTTGAGGATAGTTTGGTTGCATAATTGTAAAGTGGTATCTTCTTTTCTGAACTGGTTTGAAAATCCTGACAAGATTTTTCACAAAACCACCTAAATTCTTTCATATCCTCTTGTATTATTTCAATCCTTAATTCAGTGAATATCGTATTCACCTAAATAAAGTACCAAACATTGAACTTGGCCATGTGAGTAAGGAGGTTGGTCTTGAGAAGAAATACAAGTGTGGTATTGTAGGAGCTTGATTTGAGCATCATTAGTACTATTGTTACATATATACCACATTTGTTAAGTACAATTTTCATGGATATGAGCGAACAACCATTTGGATAGATGGATCTCACATCAATAAAACAGTGCAATGTCGATAAAATTTTATTATATAACAATTGGATTTACAACAAATGTAGGTATTACAATTTGAGAAGAAAAATAGAAATAGTAGCATTTTCAGTTAGTGTTTACGTTTTCAGTTGGGGTTATGATTTAGTAGTAATATTCTTTGAGCTTGCGGCAATGTTTGAAACTTGAAAGGCATGGATTTTCCAAATGAAATAAATGTTAATTTTATAAAAGTATAGAATTGGGATAGAATCCTTGATCAGTCTTGACTATAAATCTAAATCTAGTTGGGGCCTTTTTATTTATGATAATTGGCGTAATATAAAGTTCAAGTAGTAAAGTAATAGTAGAGTATTGTTCGTACAGTTTAGTTAATCTAATTATGCTTGCCCAATTCACGAACAAAGAAATAGACTAAAATAACCTAAAAATAGTTGATTAAACGAAATTAAAATAAATAAATAAACACTTAAGAAAAACAAATTAAAATAAATGCTAAGGCACCGATTTCACCTAGCTAATCCTACCCGAATCTCCCATGTTCATTAATTCTCAATCACCTAGCATGTTGATATTTCCCCTAATCTCTAACCTCTTCCGAGTTATACTAGTTGTGTTCCTCACTAACAACCCACTCTATTCCTAGTTATGGATTTAGAAGCTAGAACACATTATGTTCCTTGGGAAACACTAAAAAACTACACAAACCATAATCTAATCTTCCAAGTCAACTATTATAATTTATGGTACTTGTTACAAAAAGCTATATATTAGATATCTCCTTCCGATCTCGACACACCAGGCCGAATGCCCACGTGGACACGGGTTGAGCGTCTTGGCAAACCACTCAGAAGTAGGAGGTATGATCATAAGAAAAGGAATTAAATGAGAATTAGAAATGATAGGTAATTAAAATCGAGTTTAAAGAAAATTTACGGAAGTGTAGTGTGGGTGAAACCCATTGTACAGTGTGAGGCTAGGTGCGGTAAAGAAATTAATCCCATCCGTAAGATGGATAATTAACAAGCGGAGAATTTAATCAAACATACCTTTGAAGAAATAGAAAGACTAAGCTACCCGGCTGTTGCCACCACCGAATCGTCGCCAGCCCCAAGTCTAGGTCTGGAGGCGAAAAACAAGGTGAGTGGGCCAGAGTACGATTTTTAATAAAAGCGTTTCCCAGGAAACTATAACCCACTGTTTTGTAAAACCCATAAGATTTAACAAAATATTTAATACTCAGTGGTATCTGCTTGCGAGTAGCGGGCCAGCGCCCACAAGGATACGGGTATAAAACATTATCATGGTAAAATCAATCATTACTTATCGCATAGAATATGCACACGAGTCATGCGAGAAAGTAGCTACATGGCGGTAGGTGTTAAAATAATAAGCTCTAGCACTACATGCACGTGAAGGCTGGCCTGAAAATGTCGTCCTGGCAGGTCTAATCGCCAAGGCGGCATAGACGACTAGCACCTACAATAGATCAAGGTGAGCGTGTCGTGTAGTGTGAACATCTGCGCAATGAAATTGGTCACGACCGGACCGAGTGCTAACACCAGTGCATTATGCGTGATAAATGTCTGAGTTAAAATCATGTGTATGCATGCCAATAGTTCATCACAAAACCAATCATGAACGAATAGTAAGTGAATAAATGTTGTCACAAATATTTAATTTCATAAAATAGGCATGCCACACATATTTCATAAAAACACATTAAAACACATATTAATAATAATATAATAAAGGATTAAGTAGGCCCACTCAGCGATACGTGACCATGGTCGGATCGTAGCCTCAGTAGCGTGCTTGAGCTGTTGCTCCTGGGATAGGTCTCACCTATGTGAAGAGTTTACTAAACTAATCATTTACAAGTCTATTCCAATTAAAAATAATGAAAAAGACTTGAAATGCGCCTTTGTTTGCTCGATTAAGGCTTAGCTTGATCGGAAATGGGTTGCCTTGGCCGCCCACGCGCCGCCGCCAGCGCGCCCGCGAGGCTCACGCGCCGCCACCCAGCGCCTCCTGAGCATGCCCAGCGCCCGTCACACCGTCCAGCCGTACCCAACGCCGTCAGCTCACTTGCGCCGGCCTTCTTTTCGCCGTTAAAAAAAAGTTAGCTAATGGCGTGCCATTAGCACTAGCGAAATATTGTTTATTTGACTGATGGAATATTCTCCTAGCAGGCGTTACGAATATTACGTCACCGTTAGGAATATTCCTTGGCGGCATTAAAAGTTAAGCGAGAATATACCTTTGGAATATTCCACTGTTGAACCCCGGTTGGATCAGTCTGGCGGCGTCCGCAGGCGGTTCGGCGTCAAGCGGGTTGATAGCGTCACCTCTCCTCGAAATGACGCTGCAATTCCGTCGCGCCCGCCCCGTCGCCGCTGCCGATGCTAGGAATCTGAAAAGCTCGCCGAATTTACGGAAAATTGTAACTTCTTCAATTCTCAACCATTTTCACAAAATTGGTATCAAAATGAAGCTATGGAGTAGGATTCAGATTTCCGCCGAGGTCAAAAGTTGGCGGAGGTGGCGGTGGCCTCGAAGTCTACGGTAAAATTTGGATTCCGATCAAACTTCACGACTGGCCCAGGCATACAAGGCACGAGGCTGTAATCCCAAGGCTCCAGGGCTCGAATATGATGATTTGAGGAGTGGAATCAAGGCCTGGATGGCAGTGGTTGTAGTGGCTTCGCCGAAAAAGTTGCCAGGTTTGGTTTCAAAGTTTGCTCGAGTTTCACGGAGAAACACACGTGGCCCCGGACTTGATGAGATGATGATGGTGATGGAAGTCAGTGCTCGGCTCCCACGAAGTCGAGTCGAGAAAACGGGTGTGGTTTGGTCTCGGGTGTCCGGAGTGAATTTCGATTTGGTTTACGCAATTCTAGTTAGAGCAAGGTTCTTTGGTTTGGGTTTTACGAGTGGTGAGTTCACGACTCAAAAATTTAGTTGTAGAAGATGGTCAAGGAGGCGGGAGGAAATCAGTAGCGGTGCCTTAGAGTGTTTTTAAGTTCTTAGTTTGCGACAGAGTGCGCGTGCGGGAGCGAGTGCATGCGAGAGCGTGGGTGTGTGTGTGTGGCTCGGGAGAGATATGGCAGGAGATTGATAAAGGGATGGTAGAAGTGTAGTGGGGAGTGACCTGCACGGGAGGTATGGTTTTAAAACCAAATTGATCCAACCTTGATTTACAAAAACGAAATTGCCTTGCATGCCATCATGCATGCGAAAATTTGGTTGATTGATGCGAAAAATAATGCGGGAATGGCCTTGCAAAACCATGGGCAGTCGGTTTTAAAAACACTACAAAGACAAATTACGTTTGCCTGTTAAGTAGCTTGTTCGTTACAAACTAGGTCGGTGTCGTGCGATCAAGCGGGTCCGTAGGAGAGTATGCGATACCAAAAAGTGCGACAAAAATCTGAAATTACTTCGATAGAGAGGATTTAATCGAAAGATACAATATGCCACTAGGGCATTTTGGTCATTTACACGTCGGGGAATAAAATACATTAAAATTAGGAATGGACATGGTCTCAACCTAATTCTTCTAATCAAACAATTAGTGATCAACTAATTGCAAGCATTAAACGGTAACAACACTCAACACAAAAGATGAATTCAATTAATAAACTTGAAGATTCAAGTATTCATAGCTAGGCTACATCTTAGCCCTAGCAAAGAAAAATTGATTCATGATAACTTTGGAATAACATGGATGAATTAAAACATGGAAGATAATAACCGAAATTTCCAATCTACGACTCCAGCAAGCTTGACGTCCCAATTCTCCTCCTTACTCTCAGCTTCTCCCTCTCTTTATAGGTGTGATATGTGTGTGGTCTTCTCCCTTTATATATATATGTTCAATTTTTCGACCAATCAATAAAAACTTGGAAAAATAAATTCTCTTTGTCGGCAAGGAAAACTACACCTTTCCTTTTCATGCTTGAATCCACGTGACAAATAAACAAAATCCAATCCTTGATGGGAAACAAAACAGCACCTCCCTAATAATATGAGCCAACTCATCCACACCAATTAAACTAATTCGCACCACTTAACTGGAAACGCGCACCAGCCCAATTAAGTTCACACGATCCATCTTCACTACTCTTCGAGTTTCCTTATTTTTCACAGTAAACTCTATATTTTGTTCTCAAATTATATTTTTTATAAAACTCACTTTAAAATACATTAAACTTAATAATTTAATACAAAATTATATGACTAAATAATAGATGATAAAAGAGATACAAAACATGCATATAATATCGATACGAAGAAATCTTGTGATAAATTGTTTTGTATTTCTTAAGTTGATTACACAAGTATGCTACGTATAGAAAGAAAGAGAACTGACCATTGCAGGAGACAGAAACACAGTATTGCAGGAGTAAGCCACTGCATATTGATGTGTCCTTAAATTAAGGGTACACTATCTCATACACGCTACTAATCGAGTCATCTTCCTTTGTCGAGAAGATGGTAGTGAGCAATGAGCTGCTAAATGCTCTGACTTGTCGGCTTGCAATGAGGCCTTGCAGTTCGGTGGACGGAGAGCGCTGAAGAGGGTTAGCCACAACCAACCCAATGAGAGCACAACCAATCCGATGAGTAAACGGCAACCCGATACATCATTCAAACCATCAGTGTGCCATGCAACTATTTATTTATGTATTTCAACACTCCCCCTCAGGCTGGATCTAGTAAGTTAGTAGATCCAAACATAAGAAACGATGTAGATGAGCGTGTGATGGTTTGGTGAAAAGATGCACCCAGGCGATCATGACTTCTTGTAAAAGCGATCTTGATAACTTGATGTGAACTTGATTCCGAATGAAATGGCAATCCACCTCAATATGCTTGGTTCTCTCATGGAACACGAGGATTGAAGCAATGTGAATAGGCACACGATTGTCACACACTGTAAGAAACATGGGTGCGAACTAGGAAGCCTAGGTCAAGAGCAAACCTTTGGCCATATTAATTCGTGCGCCGTGACCGCCATTGCCCGATATTCCGCCTACTGCACTTGAGCGAGCAACAACTTGTTGTTTCTTGCTCTTCAGAAGGTGACAATTTTCCACCAACAAATGTATAGTAGCCGAGTTTTAGATTTTCTATCGACTTCATTCCTGCTCAATACGCATCTGTATGTAGGAAATATTAGTAAGTGATTGTTCTTCATGAGAATTCCTTGGCCGATGGAACCTTTGAGATAATGCGGGATTCTTTTGACAATGTATATGATGCCTGATGGGTGCATGCATGAAGCGTGACCATGCTAACAGCATGGGTAATATCTGGTGAGTGATTGTGAGATAAATAGAGTCTCGTCCCACCACGATCTTTATTAGTGTTTTACATCCCCGGTATGGCCTCTCCATCAACGTTGAGCTTGATTTGCGAGTCAACGGGTGTGGTCAGCGGGCTGCGATCAAGCATTTTCTTCACATGTAGGTAGATCGTCACGTACTTTCGTTGATGGATAAACAATCCTTTGGAGAAGTTGCCATCTCTATTCCCGAGGAAAGTACTTCAACCTCCCCAGATCCTTGAGTGGCAAAGGTTTGTTGGCCAATTAATACCTTTAGATCATATTTCTGCGACCACTATCTCAATGATGATCAAATCATCAACATATAAGAACCACAAGTTTCCTTTCTCATTTGTGGAATAAACAGGGAAGAATCGGCGTGCGTGTGTGTGGCTTGGAGTCGTAGTCTCATTACGAGCTAAGCTTGGCATACCAAGCTGAGTGAGTGCTTCAACCCATATATTGCCTTGTGCGATTTACGCAGTTATCCTTTAAAGGACAATATACTTTGGAGGAAGTTGCATGTAGACTTCTTCTTAAAGAAGTTCTCCATGAAAGGAGAATGCATTTACATCCATTTGGTAGAGACCATCCACTATTTATCGCCCGAGGAGAAGAACCCTCACGAGTGTTCATCTTGGCAAGGGCCAAATGTTTCTTTATAGTCGACCCGTAAATCCCGAGTGAGCGCCGAGCCACAAGAAGGCAGGCCTTGTACCTTTCTATAGAGCCATCTGACTTTTGAACTTGATTTTGTATGTCCATGGGCTTCAATGACCTTAACTCCAGCAGGAAGCGGAACAGAACTCCGTGCGAGTTATCTTGCCAAAAGCCTTGAGCTCTTCTCCACGTTGCTTGTTTCACGGAGGAAGAAGAGGCACAGCTACTATTAGATCGTTGGTTCACAATGCTCGTCTAAGCGCACTTACAAAGGAAGCAACATGGGAAGAGACATTGTACTAAAATTACATGTGTGGTTGGATACCTTGAAGCATAAGTCACGTAATCTTGTAATTTTGTTGGAGGCTTTCTTGGGAGGGTTTCTCTGATCATGGGCTTCTTGATTGGAATTGATCTCTTCATTCTGTGCTATTGTCGATTGCTCCAGGTGTTTAATTCATCTTGGGGTTCTCTCAACTCTGTATAGTTGTAGAATCTTCTTGTAGTATCCTTGGATGATGAGTTTGAAGCGGTGGTAACAAATTGATGCCTCCCCACGAGTTGTAGCATGCTCAAAATAAGGTTGTTTCTTCAAATTGGACATCCTTAGAAACAATGCATTTCTTGGTATTTGGATCAAGCATTTATATCCCTTTTGAGTAAAGGCCCAACAATGAATATACATTTAGTTGCCTTGGCATCAAGCTTATCTCGATTTTGGCTTGAATGTATGCGTAACGGAACCGCATTGAATACTCTGCAGTGAGTCAAGTCAGTCTTTACGCCTTTTAGCACTTCATAGGAGATTTTAACCCTAACAGCAGAAGCTTGGCGACTGTTGATGAGGTAAGTTGCGTAAGGATAGCGGATGCCCGAACCTGCTAGGTGCTCATATGTGTATCATGGGGATCGAGTTTTCAACAAATCCACATTTTCTTTACACCTTCTTATTCTGACTGAGAGTACCTACGGCTTACTGTTTGATGGATGATGCCATGTTCATAGATATTGAAACATATTGTTTGGCTTATGAACTTCAGTGCCATTATACATTCAGAAGAATTTTGACATTTGATTGAAATTGGGTTTTAATGTGAATGTGAAAATCCTTGAAGATATTGAAGACTTCATTTTTGACTTCATTAGATAAACAAAGTAATTCGGTAAAGTCATCCACAAATAAGACAAAGTATCACGAAACCTTCCATTATTAGGATTCAATAGTAGGACCCCACGTATCAACGTGTTATAAGTTCAAATGGCTTACATGTTGAGTTTGGTTCTTGGGAATGGCGATCTGGTGAATTTCGACAATTTTACATGTTTCCACGATCCCAGTGGGGGCTTACAAGCATTTGGAAAGATTTTTGACATTACAAACTCAGAGGTGAGCCTAGTCTCTTATGCATAAGCTGGTTTTCATCTATGGACTTTAACTCGTGATATATGGTGATTTTTGTGTAGTTTCTGCACGGATAATAAAGTCCATTTATGAAGACCCCATTACCAATCGTCTTCTTGGTGAGGAATATCTGAAATATTACATCATTGGATGAAAAAAATTGCCGCGACAATTTAAATTGTTGGTGATTTTTCTAGCAGACAACAATTAAGAAGGAAAAGATGGTACATATAAGGCCTTTGGAAGGTGTTTGGTTGAACAAATGTTAATTTCTCCGATTGCCTAAAGCGAATAGTTTTTCCATTATATGAACCATGTGATGGTTTTGAAAAGATTTAAAAACCTTTAAATTTTTATTTTGTTTGTCATATGGTCGGTGGCACGGGAATCAATTATCCCAACAATGTTTGTTTCAATACTAGTTAATAATCACGGTAGAAAAAGCTTGTAAGAATACGGTGCCTCTTTCTTCGGTATTCTCGATTCCAGGGCAGGAATTCCATAAATTTTCCAGCATAGGCGTATGTTGGTCTCTTTCACCATTAGTGACCGAGGGCACCTCCACGTCCTTCTCATGTAAGTAGTTCGCAAACTCGTTGATGAGAGTAGCGGATTGGTCATGAACTCGGTGATCCCATGCAGGATGTAGAGGAAGAAGGTTGACAGCAGCCACACCCCACCTCGTGCACGTGGATGCAGGAGTGCGGCACGGCCGACACTTTCGGAGAGTAGCCAAACCATTAAATGCATGACAACACTTGATGGAAAGAAATAATTTGTATGCAAAGTAAGGTAAAATCCAACAACAATATGCATATGGTTCCAGAGCGTTGCTAATTTTGAGCAGTAGGAAAATAAAAATGGCGAGTTCCTACAATCTCTATCCATAGGGGATGGATATTAGCCTCGCCCGAAGATAAAGAAAGATCCCTACACGGTTGGGATGAGCGATCGGAGGCGCCCGTATCCTCGACTTATAGATGCTCTATCAACATGTGTGTGTACAGAAGAGGCGTGAAAATAAAAGTGTGAATTGGACAAAAATAAAAGTTTTCTATAAACCTTTCTCTTTTCACCAGTACTAACCCCTTTGTTTGAAAATCTAGTATAATCGTGAAAGCATTGCTATCATCTTTATGGTTCGAAAAGTATTATACGCATATCTTTGAAAAGTCTCGAAAGATATACATTTAGTAAGTCACAAATCATAAATATCAATAATATAGTACGAAGCAAACACAAAAGGTATATACCTTGATCACACATGCCTTGGGTTGAAACGACTATACCGATCAGTACAAGTCGATACGTTAATCAGCCAATAATTTGTACTCCTAGTACCACACATGTAAGTCTGTAGCGCATGTGCGTCACTGATCATTCTGTGATGAGGCCTTTTTCCCCATAAACAACAACAATAAAAGCGTAAGACAAAGCTTACCTTCAGGTATTTAGGACAATACCCACGTGGAATGCGTGTGACCCATACATGTAAGGAAACTGTCCTATGGCCATGAAACGAAGTACTGGCATAAGTGAAGCATACCTAGTATGTTTGAAAACAACATACATACATACTCTTGTGTATGAACATAGGATACAAGATTCCTTTCATAATTCCCAAATATTTAATATTATAAATAATATCTTTTCTCAAAATCACATGCAAATACAATTTCATATTTATGCAAAAGATAACATAATTAATAAACCATTTCAATATGTATAAACATATCCCAATATCCATTTAAATTCATATCCCAATATAAAACCATAAATAACACAAATATAGTTGCATAAATAATTATCAACAAGTATATATATTTCATAATAAATACCATATAAATAATCATCACGTCGAGAAATCATGCTTCAAAAAATCATTTAAAATCATATAAATATCCAAATCATGAATATTTCCAAAGCATAGAAATCATTATTTCAAAACAAAAGTCCACTCACTGGTGATCGGGGTAAATCTCCCGGTGTTGCCCTCTCGGTGTGCGGGCGAAGAATTACCTATTTAAAGTTAGAGGATAAATTAGAACTTCCTAAAAATAATTAAAACCTAGGCAACTTAAAAGAATCCCCCAAAAATATGAATATTTTAGCAGCAGACTCAGAAAAATGAATTAGAGACCTTTGAAAACTACCATGAGTCCCACAGCGTGAAGCCTTGTGGGTGCGCAGCCATGTAACCATCATGGCAGAATCGATCGGGCGCAGCTCCACGGCGCCGGGAAACCCCCTCACGCGCCTGCAGCGCCAGCAGAAACCGGGGCCCAGCGCCCACGACGGGAAAACCACCTGGCCGAGAGGCGGGCAGCGCGACGGCATGTGGTCGCCTTGGCCAGCGCGTGTCGCCGCAGCGCTGTTGCGTGGTCCCCACCCAGCCTTCAGCACGTGTCCCCCCCTTAGCCATTGCGTGTCCCCACGCGCGTCACGCGCCCCAGCGCCACCTAACGCGTCACCCACGCGGCTGGCGGCGTCGGCCCAGCATGGCCCAGCCTGGCAGCGTCGGCAAGTAAGTTTAGCAGCGGAATATACCTTCGCCGTTAGGAATATTCCGTTACAGTTCAGGATATTCCCTCTCTCTCTCCCTTCCTCTGGCAGTGTGAGCTTTCCTTGTCCTTGCCGTAACCCTTGTGTCTGGTTGTAGGAATAAATTTGCTTCGATTAAGTCCCAAACTTCAAAAAATTCGTATCTTCTTCATTCTTTGGCCAAATTAGCGTGCCATATATCAAATTGAAGGTATTGAAGAGTAGAATATTTTTATACCTATTTGAGGCCGGAAAAGTGGCGGAGATGGCCTGAAATTGGCGGAAAGCCAGGAAACTAATTCCGTTCTCCTTCAATACGCACCAAATTTGGCCCGTACTTTATATGAAATTGAACCTCTCAATCCAAAAAAACCAATGGTAATAGTCTCGAGAGCTTACCTTGGCACGAATTACCTGCAGAGAGAGAAATTGGCGTTTGGGTGCAAGCCGTTCCGGCGTCAGTTTGAACAATGCGGGTCGAATTCCTTGAAAACTAAAAATCCGGTCTCGTCAAAATAGCCGAGAGGAACACTCTGGTATGATTCTTGGGCGTTGGTTTGGTAGTTTTGGCGGTCGTTCAAGAATGGTAGCTGGACGTATTTAGTAGAGAATAGGAGAAAGAAGAGGAGAGAAAGACGTGCGTGATTTACGTGTGTAGGGTTGGGTTCAGCTGCAATCATTAAAATGCAAAAACCTAATTCCCATACACGGGGTGGCTTAAATTGCCAAAATGCCCCCTACAACCAAAAACTAGTAAGCATTAAGACTTTGAGACTCGTTGAGTTCCGGCTTGCGCCCATGCATTAAAAGTGCCGTGAGTACATCAAGAATAATATGAAATAAATTTTTAGAAGTCGTCACGAAAGAAAAGTCAACAAAAGTCAACATTGACCCTGAAATTATTTTGGTCATTCACACAAATTTGGGACGGGTTGCCAGCAGAGACGACGGCAACTTGAGCCCTAAAGTGACTTTGTTGGGAAGAGGCCGCAGGTATAGTTTTCCTTCTTTGGTGAACTTGGGTTTAAGCTGGATGGGTTCCGACACTTGTCTTACGTATGTGACAACATTACGGTGTTTGCACTTTAGGTGTGAGTCCTTATGCCTGCCTGCTTAGTGTGTGGCATGAGACACGTACGCCCAGAGACTCCGTCATCAGCAGGCTTTGTTCAATGCTCATTACCTTCAACCACGTGCTTCTCTGCGAATTATAGCACAAACATTGTTAAAAGGAAGAGGTAATTCTTGGCTCATCAGAATGTGGCTTCTAGTCATATTAATCTGGGCTCGAACTTCCCGGCAAGCTTTGGTAGATTACGTCTTCCTCTGCTCTTTTGAGTAATCTTCTTGGTCGAGTGGTATGTGGAAGATACACATCGGCTCATTCACGGGAGTTTTGAGCTTCCCGAGATGTTGAACAAAGTTTACCTTCTTGTGGAAGGTGGCGAGTGTCTTTCTTTAGCTAGAACACTCGCGCATAATTGTTTTTGGTTCAGTACATTTCCTTCAAGCTTGTCCATAATTCTTGAGAGGAATTAGAATAGGTAAAGAAAATCTCATTATATGCTTCTCCATGGTGTTAAGTAGAACATAACCGAGTTGATCTTTACCACGGCCATCCCTTTAGACAAAAGGTGAAGAAACGTGAGCCATGCCTATTTATGAGCGGAGCTTTCCCTTACCTCCAGGGCGTTAAGGCTTGACTGAGACCAGTATCAGATAATTAAACTCGTTCAAAAAGAATTGAACACGATCGTTGGTTGAGTGTTTACCTCAAATTCTGAGGTATCCCGAGTAAGGTAACATTTGAAGAGGAGCATTTGGGATTTCCCCTCTCAAAATTCTGAGATCCTTCACTCAGCCATTTGTGAAATAATTTACGACGGAAAAGAAAAATTTTTAGAGTCGAGTTAAGATTGAACTGCTCTAATACCATGAAATCTTCACAATAAATTGTTTGTATTTCTTAAGTTTCAATTTACACAAGTATACTTTACATATAGAAAAGAAAGAGACAGCAGGTTACCGAGAATGACTTCTAGTGGCCAAGGTAAACTAAACTTCAGTAATCTTTAAATTAGGAGATTACACACTAATACCAATGCGCTACTAATCGGTCATCTTCCTTTAATGAAGGAAGATGAAGCTGATATGACTGGCGAACGCTCGCTATGCGAGCGTCAGCGGTATTGCCAGCGGTTAGGTGGGCCGAGCCAACCGAAGAGGTTATACGTAACGATGAGAGCACAACCAATCCGATGAGTAAACATGGCAACGACATCATTCAAACCATCCCGATGTGTTCCATGCAACTATTTATTATGTATTAACACGATCTAACACCTTTCATATCAAAACATCAAATGGAAAACTTCAGATAATAAAGATTACGTCTTTGTTGTTGTATACACATACATATTTTAACGCTACCTACTTACTGAGTTAGATTCTGAGAATGGCGTAGACTAAAAACAGGGTTGAGTATCTTCCCCACCATGGCGCATATGCTGTAGCAGAATATCAACTCAGAGTAAATGAAAAGAAAGTCGGCCGACCCTTTGCTGCCTTTGCATATGTTACTTCAAGTTTCGCACACTGCACAGAGCTGGCAGTGTACACCTTTCCTGAGATAGTGTTTATAGTCTACACTTGCTGGGTTACTTCTGGAGTTGGCAACATGACGTCAAACAGAAAGTGAGTGTAGATCGAGAAACAGAAATAGGGGTGGGCATGTTGGTTGGCCATGTCATGTAGGGATATTGGTGAAGGGGTGCATGGTTATACAACAATTATCTATAGTTCTATGAGATTTGAACTTAAAATCTCTTCTAATAAAGCATGTGTAACTAAACTAAATAGTTAGTAGCATAAATTGTATTGTATCAAGTTTCTGAAAGTACTCCAAAGGCACTTTTTTTTAAAAGAAACCTTGATGGAACGAGGAGTAGTTTTATTGAATAAAAGTTGTTATATCTAGTGAGGACATAAACAATGTTGAATTTCTTTTAGAAAAAAATGTTGAATTTAAAGGAAATTGACTTGATCTCAATTTAGGAGAATGACTTATATGGAGCAGGTTCGCTCCGTGGCGTCAAGTATCCAATAATACATTGTCAAATCACAGTTTTTACCGGCATGTGATGTATTATTGGATTGAGGCAAGTAGTGAGTGAATATGTTTTTATACAAGATTATCTCCAATTTAGGTAAGTGGATCTCAGATTTTTAATCAATTCATCCTTAATATCTATCTTTTTCAAAAACTTGAAAACATTTAGCATATTTTGTTTTTTTAAAACATATAATATTTAAAACACCTAAAGGGTTTATGCCCCTTTTCTGAAGAAAAGAGGCTGAGAGACTCTTTCTCTCTCTCATCTATCACTGCCTTTGACGCGGAGTGAAATAACCTGCCATGACCTTCATCCATCTTCGATCTTTTTTGTTTCAAACGATCCTTATTTTCAGCTAATATTTTTTTGATCAGAGCGGCTCGCGAGGGATTTTGGTTTTATTCCGGGACGCGCAGGGGTTTGACTTTGAAGCAGGCCAATAACCACTACTCATGCATGAACAATGAAGGCTTTCATTCAATAGTCTTTGTTAATCAATAGTGCTCTGTTTCCTTCACCAATGACGATTTCAACTCTTTCTCGATTTCTTTAATTGTTTTTCCCTTGTTCTCGATTTCCTTCACTTATCAGTTAGAAGCCAGTAGTCCCACCATGATAACTTCTACGAGCAACTCAGTTACTCTCTTCAGGACAACTCATCAGAACTGTCGTGAACAAACACATATATGTCACACGCAGCCAGAGCCTCTTTATTTATGAGAAATTTCTCGACTCTATCTTTAAGGAATTTTATATTCTAGGTCCCCAGGTTATTACAACATTAATTGCACAACGGTCCTCAGTGGTTGGATTATAAGTATCAGAAAATGGTCTTTAACAAGAAAATCCCATTAATGTAGACTTCCGAAACTGAATACGTTTATATGCTAAACATTTGATGCAAGTTTCAATCTACAAAACTGTTGCATTATTGGTGAGATCACTTGTTCCAGGGTCACCTTGTGGTGCTCATCTCAAATCCAACTTACAACTTCACAGGTACCTTTACCTCTAGTTGACTAAGTTTTGGAAGCCAAAAAGTACTCAATCGATCAAGTGTCACAGGCTGATTACGCTGCATAAGAAGCACGACTGCATCAGCCGCTTCAATTCCTCAGTAACTTCTTGAAACTCTGCTCCTTCAATAGTGGAATAAATTCTTCAATGCCGAATTGATCACTTTCAGTAACAATATCTTTACAAACTTGCTTTTGCAGATCATAATAGGCATACTCACTAAATCCATCCTGTTGTAATTCAGATTGTGTGTCACCTATAAACTCCAAATTCCCGTCGTCGTCGGTAGAGAATCGATTCAATCCTTTGGATGCACTGATTACGCGGTGGATCTCCACCCCCATCGTAGATCAGACGCGCCCACAAGACCAGGAGCTGATCGATTTCAGTGAACGGCTCTAGCGGAAGCAGGTGGTTCGGAAGAAGAACCTCCCGCTGTCGCGAAAAAAAGTCTCGGCCGAAGTGCGCAAAGCTGGCGTCGATAGCATCGGAGATAGCGGTGTGGATCATCGCCGGTAACAATGTCAGTAACGACGCCCAGCAGGCTACAAGGCTGCAACGCAAGCCTCCCAGAGCCGGAGTGGTGGTTTGGCGGGAGCGTACACGGAAGGAACCAGGACCGGAGTGGATGATACCATTGATAGGACCAAAATCAGGACCTTATTCAACCTTAACCTGCAGCATGGAGTATGAACGGAGAGAAGGAAGATGGAGCTGGGCTCTATTTTGTTTCTAATTTGTTTTTTCTATTTTAATTCTGCAAATCTGATTACAACTCAATTCACCTGAGCCGTAGCATTTTCGCGCAGACTTTCCTCATAACAAGTAATAAACCAACTAATTACTTGTTAAAACCCTTAATTATGATTAAGATAATCACAGCAATTCCATCATAACAGTTTAATTAAGTATCAGCAACTTAGTTTTAGCTTCATTAAGCCACTCTAGCACTAGCATTCAGAACCGGTGAACACGATTGAGCTACAAATAATGCTCAAATGTGTGCAAGTTTTCATTAAAAAAGAAAGAAAAAGGTAATGCATTTATGTGTATAAAATGGTATAGTATAGATACATCCCGATCCGAACACGCAGAATTGTCAGGAAGTCTTTGGCCGATACGCATTAAGCGAAAGTAAATAGAAAATTTAAGAATGAATAGTAGAATATTGAATAGTAAGAGCAGTGCGGAAGAATTGTTAGAATTAATAAGTATGGTGGCGAATAAGGGATACAAATTAATTACAGCGTATAAGAATCCACTGCATCGTCATACCACAGCGTCTCGGCGTCACGGCTCCAAGCCAACTAATCACGGAGGCGCAAAACACAAAAAGCGGTGAGTGGGTCAAAAGCAAAGTTTGATAAAACCGTTGTTTTCCAAAAGTTTAGTAACCTCGTTTGAAAACAAGTATAATTTGAGAAAATACGTCATGCAGTAGGCATGAACCTCAAAATCGCATGCATTGAAAGCATCGTTGCTCCGCTGTCACTGTGTGTTTGCACGCTCATATATGCCACACGAAAGCCAAAGGGGCTAAATCATGATAAACAAGCTAGGTATAAATGTCTGTTTGAGTACTACAATAGCCTTGAGTCTAGCGCCTTGTGGCCCAGTGCACAAAGTGCGATCACTGGCCTAGAGTTGCCCCTGTGCAACCTAGAGCAGAGCTAGTACCTACAATGGATAAAAATTGTGTGCGATGCGTGTTGACTGCCTCCCAGCGTCAAGGCTAGTCAGGGCCCCAAGGCTTGAGTACTAATACCACGGGGTGTATACATCCACCCGATGAGCAACGAGTATGAAAACATGCATGGCAACATAATGTCTGATATTCTACCTCAACAAACGTATATGATATGCAACTAAACTACTTGATTAAAGAAAGCGTTAAAAAACCATACGTATATATATATATATTTATCAAACAAAAGACCCACTCACTCACTGTAGAGTGGCAGGTCGATGTACCCCGTCTGGTAGCCGGTAATCTAGGAATGAAATACTTATGTAAGGATATCAAAATTACAATGATTAAACTCTGTAAAGGTCACTAGTCTAGCAATTAATTAAACCTATCCCTTGCTTTTTGCAAATTGGAGTCAAGCACCTCAAAAATTAAAATGCATACTACCGAGAGTAGGCACACGTCGTGCAGTCGGCCGGTAGCAATTCAGAGTGGACCTCCGCCCTCACGCGGCAGGTGGGAGCTAGTAATAGAAGGAAATTATGAGTTACTATGGATTTCTAATGACTAGCATGCACTTGTACAATTCACAAATTTATATACTTAATATGAAGCTAAATTATCATAAACATTTAGTCTGTGCAAATCCCCTTAGAAGCATGGTTTGTATTTGATGCATCTACTTTCTAAAATTGAAGAACAAGTGGAGTAGAAGTTTTGCCTCTTGATCTAGCTTCTAGACCAGGATGGACCACCTCCAAGCTCTTCTTGGAACTCCTTGAGCCTAGCCTCCTCCTTGCTTCCCTCCACCTTGAAAAAATTTGAATGATTCTCCTCTAGCCTCCAAAGTTGAGACCTCAAGATCCACCACCGTGAGTGGGTGGATAAGTGGATGACCAAGAGAAAAGAGAGATGATAGCCTATCTCTTTGCTCTTAGTTGCTTGACTATGTAGAGAGAGAAAAAGGAGAGAGATTTTCTTTTTGCGGTGACTAACTCTACAAAAACCATAATGAGACCATTAAACTTTGCATATAAAGATGAGAGAAAGTAGAGTCAACTTTTTGACTCTTACTCACTCTCTTTCTTTCTCTCTTTAGACGGCCCCCTTAGTGTTGTTTGGGCTTTGGGCTTTTAATATTTCCGTCATCTTATGCTTGAATAAAGCCCAATGAGTTTTGAGCCCAATGGGCCGAATAAACCCGAACATTTACGATGCTTAAGCGATCTTTCATCGCCTTTATGATTTCATTGAACAATTAATGTAACATAATTAATCCAATTAATTATTTCCATCATTCATATGTTGTTCCACCACAAGGAAGTGTATTGAATTGTACAATCATTTTAGAGTTCTAATTAACCAAGGCGAGTGGTGATTGGTATCCAATCCAATTGATTAGTTAATCAATCATCTAGTGAATTAAAACTTACTTTTAATTCTCTTTCTTAGCGATGACTACCTATTTAACCATCTAGAAGAACCCACAAGCCTGAGTGACATCTAAACATATCATGGCTACCCAAGCTAATGTAGAATTTGTTCGGAGAACCTATTCAGTGGAATTACAATGTAATTGATCCTTCTCTAATACAATACTCTCAATCACATTACTGGGGTATGGATACATAATGTCAAACCCTAATGTGATTATACCATATTATATGATTCAATTGAGTCGTAAAGGAACGTTTCCATCACTCGCTCTCACTACTTCGGCGAGAAGATTCCCGAATCATATCTTAGAGTATTCTTCCTCTGTACTTGAGGATTAGAATCCCTTGTTGACCATTCACTTGCACTCCAAACAGTAAGTAGCTTAACCCCAATTATACGTGGACACCCTTAAGATTGGGGTGACTTTGACATAATCAAAGATCAAGGACCTAGCCACAGACAACTATGATGTCTCGAGGTCAAAGGATTGCCACATGTTCAAATCAATGGAGTTACTTGCTTGACATGTGAGTAGACCTCCATGCACAAGTACTCCTTCGATTGTATTGTTGAACTCATTCCCTTAATGAAAGGCACACCACATACTTGTCATAGTGTCACTACACGAATGGGCGAGACTTTCCATCCTTCCAATTTGAAGGTGACACTTAAATGCGTCTTTGGTCTCTTTGGATT
Organism: Gillenia trifoliata; assembly: GCA_018257905.1. Lineage (NCBI taxonomy): Eukaryota > Viridiplantae > Streptophyta > Magnoliopsida > Rosales > Rosaceae > Gillenia > Gillenia trifoliata. The sequence continues at coordinate 13,120,761 of CM031086.1, forward strand.
GTGATATCCCTCACGGAATCCCATGACCGGGAACATTTTGAACATCATGGTTTTGAGAAGAAGTCTAACATCATTAGATTACTTCTTCCATCAATCCATTGTCCATGGATTCACTATTTGGACATATATCAACTATTGAGATTGTCCTAATAAGTGACTTTGCCCTTTTACCATATTTAGGGTTATCCATATATACAGTAAATGTCCTGAAAAGTTTCTTCTAAAGATTGACTTTCAGGGCATATTTCCAACAATCTCCCACTTGCACTAAAGTCAATCACTAGTGCATTTCATAGATGCTAGTAGAGTGAACTTGAGCACGTAATTTATCTAGGTTATGTATTCATCCTTTTATCTTAAAAGGGATATACTTATTAAATGTTTCCAAAACATTTAATGATGTCTCTTTCCTCTTGTGTTCAAATATTTGATGAGACCTTGAGTCCACGGCTTGAGCTATCGCCCCATTACGTCGTAGTACCTTACTAACGACCTTATGGTTAGGATTCAATCATTGGTTCCATGTGAACCCCGTCTATTCGAAACACCTTTTGAAGCAGTTTCCAAAACTTTAATATATATGTCTTTACAGATATCTCGTTTGCATACTATATGCAAACATTGCTCCAACCTTGAGACCATTGTAGTACCATACTAACAATGCATTCATATGATTAGTTCTTCATCCGACATGAAGATCCATTTGTTAAAATGGGTTATTTTCACTTTGGTTGATAACCTAAGTGAATGCACGCTTCTAGAGTCTCACTCTGATATTCCTTTCTCAAAGGTAATAATATACTCATTCAGTTGCCTTGGTTCTGATCCTGGGACATAACATTATCTCCAAGTGATAACGACGGTGGTTATCCACCTCTTGGATATAATCAAACAAGTCCATACTTGTGTCCCTTTTGTGATTTTAGCGACAAATTCTTTATAAGGGTCATGAAAGCAGTTTCTATATCATATGTAGAAATACTTTCTCAAATCTTCAACATTTGAGATTCATATACCCCATATAACATCATTTAGTCCATTTTAAGTCTATACTTTAAAATTGACCGTGTCACCATTTGTCATTCTGAGCAATATATGTATTCCTTTAAATCTATCGAATAGATTTCATTCATTACATGTTGCTCAAAAGAATGACATTACTCCCACTGTTTTATTGTAACTAAGCATTGATTCAAGACATTAAGAAAACATAACACTTATATATATTCTTGAATTGAATGCATATAGCTCCCACTAACTTGTGTTGGATCTATTGACAATCAATAAGATCCATTAGCTTATCGATGATGTCTCAACAGTTTTGAGATATTCAACAATTTAAGTTAATCACAAGTCATTTAAATGAACTTACACTAAAGAATTGCTTCTCAAGTAATTACACAATATTGGATTAAATCTAGATTTAGATCCAATACCAAATGTGTGACTTGTTTTGTCAAGTCCTTTCATTTAAAACATATGGTGTCAAACATCATATTTCAAGCTTTAGTCATACTAAGACTTTTAAAGTAGTCATATAAGAATTATCCAAATCATTAGTGGAAACATAGTCTCCTACTAAGGATACGGAAATTCAACCATACCTCCTAGGTGGTTGATATAATTCTTAGTCAAACACTACTTAGAGCATTATAGTTACAAGAGATGCCGAAATCGGATTGTCTTGTCGTTAAACTATATGTTGTGACTCATTTTGAAACTATTCCCTTTTGTTTCATCATCTTGTCCATTTGCTTTGTTTTCAGCTTGTTCTCATAAAAGAGAATGATGGACAGCTCCCAACATATAACCATTTTATGTTAGGTTGACGAAACCAACATTCATAGGTTATTCTAAGAATGCTTACACAACATAGAATTTTAACGATTCGTAGAGCTTGAGGCCTTTTAACAATTTAAAATAACAAGCTCATTAATAATAGTTATGTACTATTAATTTTGGACAATTATAAACCAATCACATTCAAGTTTATATCCTTTTCTCACCTCCCACTGTTTCTCATGACCTTAATGAGAAATCGTATTATACATTCAAAGTGTATAATCTAGAAATAAACGGGTAGAGGACATTGTGGAGTAGCTTAATACTTTTAAGCTTATTGCTCCAACTTCATTAAGTTAATGTCTTGTTATTAAGTGACTAAGGTCTTTAAACCTTTTATAGATTTAGACACTTCTTCCTTGGTTCGATCACTAACACATTTGACATTTCTTAAAACAATTTATGAATGTCCAATTAGTTGTTCAAAACTACTAGTTGAACCAAGAGTGAACTTGGTTTGTGTATAAGTGATAACCGAATATAAGAAACGTTTTTCTTATGTATTTCATTTAGAATACAACAAGACAATGTTCAATTCATAACACTACTTAGTGATTAAATATAGAAGGCATTCATCATATTACATTGATATGATAATTTAAACATTCATAATGTTTTAATACAAAAGAATTAGCTCCTACATTAGAGACTAATTATATACCTTCATATAGGCACCAAAAGTGGGTCTTACATCATATGAAGCCACATAATAAGTTCTTATCAAAATAAGAAAGTTTAAAGACTATCTTTAAAAGGCCTAACAAACTTTCTAAGTAGATAGCAAAAAATAAGGGCTGAACTCTTCACTCCATATTTGCTTTGCTTGTCCATCTTCTACTTGCTTCCTTCACCTACATACAATTGCATAGGTGATTAGCATTTTATATCAAATATAATAATTAGAAGATCTAACATTTAGAATTGAAGATAAGAACAATAACCATACCTTGTGGTTTGTCCTTCATAGATGCAAGGTATGACCTGCAATTCCTCTTCCAATGCCCGTCCTTTCCACAGTAGTGGCAAATCCCTTTGGGTTCTTTTGCCTTTTTCTTCACTCCTCCTTGGGCCTTAGGAGTGGGTGACTTCAATCCCTTTCCTTTACCTTTGCCTTTCGGCTTAGGTTTAGAAGAGGAAGGCTTGTTGTGGGCTACTGCTAGAGTCCCCACAACGTTCTTTTTCTTCATAGTCTTCTCAGCGGTTACTAACATGTTTAGTAACTCAGAGAGAGTGCTATCCATCTTATTCATATTGTAGTTCATGACAAACTGCGAAAATGAATCAGAAAGAGAAGCCAAGATGAAGTCCTGGGCCAATTCCCCGTCAAGTGGAGTGCCTAGGCTCTCCAATTGTTCAATGAGTCCAATCATCTTCAGTACATGTTGATGCACTGGAGCTCCCTTGACCATTTTGGTCTTCACAAGTTCACAGACAGTGCTGAAGCGACGGTTGCGCGTCCCTTCACCATATAACTCCCTAAGATGGAGTATGATGGAGAATGCACTGTCCATGCCCTCGTGCTGTCTCTGCAGCTCCTCATTCATGGAAGCCAACAGATAGCACTTGGCTTGTGTATCATCCTCAACGTGCTTGTCATACTTAGCACGTTCATCCTCAGTTGCCTCGGGGCTAAGAGGTATGTGAGAGGGAGCCTTGTCTAGTACGTAAACAATCTTCTCCAACGTTAGGAGAATCTTGATATTACGGTACCAAGATGGGAAATTGTACCCCTCAAGGCAATGCTTGTCGAGTATCTTTGATAGCGTGCTTCCAACCATATCTAAATACATAACAAAATTAAATAAATTAGTTTTATTGTTGAATAAGCCAAACGATTTGGGTCTTTAAAACGAATGACTCAACCCACTATTTTGGCAAATCCCATATCCCTCAGAATGGAACTCGGGATATTTCAAATAAAGCTCCTAGTGAATTATGGGAGGCTCACTATTACCAAGCCCACCTCACAATGATATGATGTTGGCTAGCAAAAATAATAATGAGAGGGTACGGTTACCCATTCACAACAACCTCTTGTGATTACCCATCTTTGGCCTCTAGGGAACAATGCCTCACAATGATATGATGTTGGCACTATTACCCTTAGTTAAATTTTTACCCACCATGTCCGGTTCGGATAGGGGTCCAAGTATAACCTCACGATGATACGATGTTGGCCATACTCGTATCCTACCTTTACCACATCAAATGTTGAAATAGACCCCTCCTGAGTATAAGCACATACTTTGCACTCCCCCATAATAGGGTGAAGGCGGTGTATGAGTCATAAACGATTGGAGCCTACCATGGTGGAAGGCCACGAAGAAGTGTCAAAACACCTCCCCGCTTTCAACTTAATATTGGATATTGATTGAGGGATTTTAAGGTCTCATCTTTGAATTTATTTAATCATATTACAATAAATTGTGTCCTTTGCAAATACTAGTTATTTATAGGCACTTTGGAAGACTATGGACATTGTAGGTTGATTCAACAACGAGCCAACATTGTTGAATAAGATATAGGGAAGGTATCGCTTTAATTACGTGCTCTCAATCCAATTAAAACATTTTTAATTGAGCCATTAGAAACGAAAGACAATCATTCATTGCTAATTAGGGCGTTGGACCCAAATCTTTAATCTCATGAAAAATCCCTTTTAATATCTATCTTTACCAATAGTTAAAGAAACTCTAGTCTAGTACTAGAGGGAATCAACTAATGAGGTAAAGAAGTAATAAGAATTACAAACCGATTTGTACAAATTCCAACAAATTACATATACTAAGAGGGAGAGAAAGATTAACGTCTAACGTGTTGTGGTCCAATTGAAATAGCAATTAAAACACATTCCCAAGGTTCAAACAATTTGAATTTGTCGACCTTACTTGTAGCTCAATTATCGTTTAAGGCGTATGTCCATAGTCAACCATTATTCTAACTATTTAATCAAATTAAATAATTAATTGAAATGCAACAATTATCAATTAGATTTAGTACATATGGGCATAATTTTATGATGAGTTTAATCTACAAACAAAATTAAATATCAATATATTTTGTCCTCAAGAGAGGTGGGGCTAAATTGCAAATACTTAAAAGTTATGGGTCAAACCGCAAATACTTAAAAGTAAATATAACATATTTAAATTTGCAAAAGAGTCCTTAAGGGACCCATCATTGGATATGGCCGGTTATGGGATGGGGAGAGGAAAAAAAAAAATGTCAAACATTTTCAAGCAAGTAATGGCCCATGCTTTTCCTTGTCACCAATTGTCCTTGTTGACTTTAAGAGTATGGTTTGGGTATGGGTGAGGGATGGCTTCCTAGTCAAATCTAGGAAGGTTTAAATCTACAAACATTTTTGATAGATAAAAACATACCCAAAACAGAAATTAAAGTAAGAACAAAGACATGAACACCAAGAACAAAACCATGAAAACAATTTTCAAGATTTGCACTTTCTTGGTGGTTTTTCAAAACAAAAACAAAAGTGACAAGGGCTAGACTTTCTAGCATAAAAGTGTGTAAGTATATATCAAAATAAAACACAAACACATGCCAAAATACTCCCCCAAAACCGTGCCCTTCCCAAAGATCAAAAGCCCCAATTTTTTGTTCAAAAAACTCACTCTTCATTCATGCATCCAAAACACTTTTGTATGCATATCTTTTTCAACTCTTGAAACACATTTCTCAACAATTGAAAAACAAAAGATAAACTTATTTAGAATGAAGAAATATTATGTCAAACATAAAATTATAACCCATATATATAAAATCCAAAAGGACACAACAAATATAAACCTTTGGCTCTTGATACCACTTGAAGGGAAATTATGAGATTTTATGTGGGATTTCTAATGACTAGCATATGCAAAAGCAATTCAAAATTCATATGCATAAGCAACGGAAGCTAAATTATCAAAGCAATAGTCATGCAAATCCCCTTCAAGAAGCATAGGTTTGTATTTGATGCAGTATCTACTAAAATTGAAGAACAAAGGAGGTAGAAGTTTTATACCTCTTGGATCTAGCTTTGTGACCAAGGATGACCACCTCCAAGCTTTCTCTTCTTGGAACTCCTTGAGCCTAGCCTCTCCTGCTTGCTCCACCACCAAATAGAACCTCTTCTAGATTCTCCTAGTCCCCAAAGTTGAAGACTCTAAAGATCCACACCCACCAAGTGATGGAATGGATGATGGATCTCCAAAAGAAGAGAGAAGTGTAGCACTCTTTCTTTGGGTTTGGCCGGGCTGTGTATGTTGGAAGAAAGGGAGAGATTTCTATTTCTTTTTTGGTTGACTCACTCAATCACAAAGCCATACTAGTTATGGTGTGAGGTATGGTGATATAACTTGTGTAAGTTTCAATAAACTTTTACAAATATAAAGAAGTGAGTCAACAATTGACTCACTCTCTCTCTCACTCATGACCGGCCAAAGCAAAGGTGATTGGGCTTTTGGGCTTTGCCACTAAGTTATCTTATGCTGAATAAAAGGCCAAAGAGATTAGAAATACCCAATGGGCCCGGATTATCCCGAACTTATTTCATTAAGCCCAAAGCGATCTTTATCGCTTCTATGATTTCCTTAGACTTCTAATTAATCATAACACTCAATTAATCCAAAGGATTATTTCCATCATTCACGTGTTGATCCACCACTATAGTGTATTCGTACAATCGTTTAGGTTCTAATTAGCAAGGGGCGTTGAGGTGATTGGTATCAATCCAATTGATTAGTTCCAATCATCTAGTGAATTAAAACTTATTTAATTCTTTTTTATCTTCTTTGATGATTACTAATTAATCATCCACAAGATCCCACAAACCATGAGTGACACACTACACATATATCATGGCTACCCAAGCTAATGTAAGTTTGTTCGGAGAACCTATTCAATTGGAATTACAATGTAATTCCGATCCTTCTCTAACACACACTCTCAATCACATTACTAGGGCATGGATACTTAATGTCAAACCCTAATGTGATTATACCATATTATATGATTCAATCTGAGTCGTAAAGGAACACTTTCCATTACTACATTCACTACTTCTCGGCCGAAGATTCCGAATCATATCTTAGAGTATTCTTCCTCTCGTAACGAGGATTAGAGATCCCTTGTTGATCATTCACTTGCCTCCATGGCCAAGTAGCTTAACCCCAACTATGTCGTGGACACCCTCAAGATTGGGGTGACTTTGACATAGTCAAAGATCAAGGACCTAACCACAAGACAACTATGATGTCCTCGTGTCAAAGGATTACATATTTCCAATCAATGGAGTTACTTGCTTGACATGTGAGTAGACCTGTGCAAGTACTCCCTTCGATTGTAGCTCCAAGTGAACTCATTCCCTCAATGAGCACCTACATACTGGCCATAGTGTCACTACACGAATGGCCGAGACTTTCCATCCTTCCAATTGAAGTCGACATAGTACGTGCACTGTCTCCTCGGGATTGCCGCATCCCTTTCGGGCAATCCCATGACCAGAACAACATTTGAACATCATGGTTATGAGAAGTTAAGGTCTCAGTCTAACATCATTAGATTACTTCTTCCATCAATCCATTAACATGGATCTACCATTCTGGACATATATCAACTATTGAGATTGTCCTAATAAGTGACTTTGCCCTTTACCGTATTTAGGTTATCCATATTACAAAGAATGTCCCGAAGTTTCTTCCAAAGATTGACTTCAAAGGCATATTTCCAACAGTTTCATCATGCTAAACACGCGCATGGTCTCGACGAGATTAAGGGAGAATCAGCCACGCTAAGTTCAAGAAACTACCACCTCGACTTGACCAGTGTCTTCCTTGGGACACGTGATTTCCTGGGCAGATGGTGGCCTCTTGCCGATCCCTGCATGTAGCCGTGGTGGGAGAACTGGGGCAAACCTAAAATATTTCGAATAGATCCGAAGTTTTGACCTCGCCAAGCATTACCGACGTTCGTGAAGGACTTTTCTTCTCTAACTCTACGAAACTTACCAGAAAGATGTTAAATTTGTGTGGGACGACGACCGCGAGCAATGCTCTTGCAATGTATCAAGTATTGTCTTATTCCCGCTCCAATATTTGCACTTTCAACGACATGCACTAGGAGATCTACAAAGGATGCGTCACGAACTGTGTTGGATTGCGACTAATATAGCAGCATGGAAAGGCAATCACTTATGCCTCCTTCGTATAGCCGAAACCTCATGAGATGAATTAATCTTACCCATGATTTCGAGCTTGTAGCCATTATCTTTGCCCCCGATGATTCGGCGACACTATCCCTATCGGGAGACGTGCAAATTTTCACCGACTCACCAAAGTTTGAGGTATCTTTTCCGGGAGACCCCACACGGGCAAAGGAGATGCATGGAGTCGATGTAGTGACTACGGTTGCACTATCGATACCATCCCGATCGTGCAAACGTAGTAGCCGATAAATTCTCAACGAAGTCTTATCAAGACCGAATACTCTGGCACTGTCATATTCTTCTTTGACCGAATCTCAGGTACCGGTGTCAGCCAGTTGTGACGATGACGGAACTTTACTAGCCAACTTCCAAGTCGGCTATGCTCTTGGATCGTGTTCATATTGCCCAATGAAACGATGTAGAATGTTTAAGACTTATGTTGCAATCCTAAACGTTTAGCAGAGGAGATTTAAAAATCCGACCCTAACGGCTTACTTGTGCAAGGCTACCGATGTATGTGCCTAATAACGACGACTTGAAGAAGGGAGATCCTTGTTGAGGCACGCATTTTAGCTTATGCTATGCTTCCCGAGAGCACTAAAATGTGCCATACCATTTGGCAAATTCTACTACCGGGCCTAGGTAAATGATGTGAGTGATTGCAAAAGTATGTGTTAGCCGATGCCCGATTTGTCTATAGGTCATGGCCGAGAGGAAGAAACCTTTTGGATTACAGCCAGCCTACCCCTACTACCGAGTGGAAATGGGAAAACATCACCATGGATCTCGTACAAGTTACCTTGCACACATAGAGGCTACGACGCATGTTTGGGTGATCAAGCCGATCGACTCACCAAACTAGCACACTTCTTATGCTCGAAGAACTATTCTTTGATCGTCTAGCTCGACTCCATTATCATCGAGATTGTTAAACACCGTGGTATCCCGCCCAAGATTATCTCCCGATCGTGATCCCGCATTCACTTCCAAGTTTTGGAGAGCGCTGCACGCACCGGTCACAACTACTCTGGCCACGTCTATCACCCACGATCGACGTAATTAATCCAAAAGAACTTTTCAGACTTTCTGAGGAAATGTTGAGGTCCCCAACTCTTCGCTCAACACAAGCGGTGTGAACACTCACCCCCGATGGAGTTTGCTTATAACAACAACTATCACTTCAAATGTTGGCATGTCGCCATTCGAAGTAATGTGCTATTTGGGAAGCCGAGTCCCCGTCACATCTGGACTTTTATCGTATTATCAAGCGAGTAGGACAAATTGCCTATTGACTCGATCTACCATCCGAACTTTTGGGAGTTCTTAATGTCTTCCATGTGTCTTATACTACGTAGATACGTGTCCTATCCTTATCATGTCTTTCTGACACAACCTTTTAGAGGTTATTGACGCTTTGGACTTGTGACGAAAATCGGTAACGATTCTCGACTGGAAGGAGAAGGTTCCGGTGAACAAAAATCATCAATCTGTTAAGGTCCAGAAAGGAACCACTGGAGGAAGCTACTTGGGAGACGCTAAAATTTAAAATGCTTATTATTCTTATCTACCTTGTTGTACTTCTTATGGAAATTTCTTTGGGACTTAATTTTCAAGGTGGGGTTAGATTGTTACATCCTGCTCCTGAAAATATCATTATTTTATTCCCGAAAAGTGGGAAATGATGAAAATGCCCTTGGTTGGCCTTTTTGGTTGACTTTTGCGCGCACCTCGTACGACCTTCCCTTTGTAGCTTTCCCGCCGTACTCAATGCTACGAGCGTGTGGACGCAACGGGACATTATTCGTAGTTCGAATGGAAATTCTACGAGCATAATCCTTCAATGTTCCGTTAACCGGTTTTGACCTGTGTTGTAGGGGAATTGGTCCTTGGGCTCGCACTTCAAGGCCCAACCCATTTCCTTCCTTCCGTCTCTTTTCTCACTCACCCTCTCCGACACTCTCTCGTCTCTCAATCCCTCACTTCCCGCAAACGAACCTCTCTTCCTCACCGAGCCTCCCCCCAATTGAGTGACCGTAATCACTCCCAAACCAAACTTTCCTCAAAGGTGCCAAACCTGGGCCAAGCAAATCGACCCTGCAAACCTTATCTGGACCTGGCCTTCAAACCTCGGAACTAAGAATTTCCGTCAAGCTCGAAACCTCCCCGGCGTCGAGTTCGATGATCTAGGCCACACCCACTTTGAACTGTCACCAACCCTCTTCCTCGAGGTCCCGGAAGTTTATTCAGCCTTGCAATGGCTGTTTTCAACTAGGAATCGACGATCGGAAATCGGCCGGTTTTGGGGCCGTGGCCTCCTCCAAATTCCGGCCACCTCCTACTTCAATTTTGGACCTCCAACGGTGAAATCTCATTCCCCCTACCCCGCCTTCAATTTGACACTTGAATCGTGAAATGGTTGAGATTTGAAGGTTTTAGACAATTTGCGTGCTCTCGGCCAAAAACCCGTATTCCTAGCAGCTCCTACGGGCAGATGGCGGCGGCGACGCGGCGGCCGGAAAATGCGTGGTCACTCTGGCGAGCCGACGTCGCTGCCCGGCCCCGACGTTGCATCAACCCGGGCCCAAACCCCGTTGGACCGAATATTCCGTTGTATATTCCGTCCGTTAACTTTAAATCTGCTAATCTGAGCCATTCCAACGCGTTAGAATATTTCTTTGCTAATCCTAACTGCCACGTGACCGCCGCGTGTCACGGCGACCGTCCGGCGCGTGGTGGACTTCACCAAAGGCAGGCGCGGGCGGAGGCCGCGCGGGACCTCAGCCGCAGCGTGGTGGCGCCGAGTCCATTTGCGTCGCGTGCGCCGGGCGCGCGCGGTGGCCCACCGGCGGTGGCTCGGCTTTCTCGACCCCGTAACCTGTTTTCGGGTTTCGGGAACACCGTTTTTCTTTGTATTTTCGAATACTTTATTAATGGTGGGTATTCTAAAATAGGTTTGGCGACTCGTGGAGTACACGGCGCACTTTTGGACTACTCTGTGATCTCGTATATGTGAGTCGCCCCTTCCTTATTAAATTAAATATTTAATGTGTTTTGAAACTTGTTTTAGGCTATGCCCATGGTTTTAGGTGGTATTTATCTTACTATGTTAGTGAACTTAGTATTTTTATGCCTAAACTTTTAAATGTGATTTATACTTATACTAAAGTGAACTTGTTTTATATTTATACTCGGTGAACCTTGAGTTTTACATTTATATCATACTTGTCTTAGGTATATGACTCGGTTTAAGCATTTGAGTAACTTTGTATATTCTCCTTGGTATTCCGGATACGGCATCCGTGAATACCTAAGTAGAGCCAATTGAGGTTTATGTTAGAAAGGAAATTACCCCACCTTATTTTATTTAGGAAATATTCGTGGTATGTTTTATACACGCTAACTAAGAATGCTTACACGGTGCTCGGCAGGTACCGTCCGGCCGTGACCAAATTTCACGTGTATGTTCACACGCACCCCACACGCTCACTTTGGATCCATCGTAGGTGCCACCGTTCTAGGTCGCCTTGAAGGGAAATTAAGTAGAGATTTGCATGGGATTTCTGATGACTAGCATGCATATACACCACAATTTATATGCATAAGCAACGGAAGCAATTTATCAAAAGCAATTAGTCATGCAAATCCCCTTCAAGAAGCATAGGTTTCTATTTGATGCATCAAAACAAAATAAGAACAAAGTGGAGGTTAAGTTTCATTACCTCTTGATCTATTTCCTTAGACCAAGGATGGACCACCCTCCAAGCCTTTGTTCTTGGAACTCCTTGAGCCTAGCTTCCCTCCTTGATTCCTCCACCTTGATTGGATTGCCTTCAATAGGTTTCTCCTAGAGCCCCAAGGTAGAAGGCCTGCTCCTAAAGATCCACACCTACAATTAGTAAAGGGAATGGATGACGGATCATCAAAAAGAAAGGGAGATGAGTAGCTATCCCTTTTCTTTTTTTGGAAAAATGGCCTACTGCTTTGAGAGAAAAAAGGGGAGAGTTTTGTTTTCCTTTGGTTGACTAACTCACACAAAACCATAATGAAAAAGTTTCATTAAACTTTGCATATAAAAGGTGAGAGAAGTGAGTCAACTGACTCAACACTCACTCTCTTTCTTTCTCTCTTTTAGGCCGGCCTTAGAGTGTTATTTGGGCTTTGGGCTTTTAATATTTCAAGTCATCTTATGCTTGAATAAAAGCCCAATGGGTTTGGGCCCAATGGGTCCAATAACCAACATTTCGGTAAGCCCAAAAACTACCTCTTTCATCGCCTTATAGATTTCATTAGATTCTAATTAATCATAACACTTTAATTAATCCAATTAATTATTTCATCATTCATATGTTGTCTCCACCACAAGAGTGTATTCGTGTACAATCATTTTAGGTTCTAATTAGCAAGGCAAAGGAGGTGATTGGTATCAATCCAATTGATTAGTTTTTTGAATTCAATCATCTAGTGAATTAAAACTTACTTAATTCTCTTCTTCTTGATGAGACTACATATTTAATCATCTAGAAGAACCCACAAGCCATGAGTGACATCTAAACATATATCATGGCTATCCAAGCTATTACTGTAGAAGTTTGTTCGGAGAACCTATTCAATTGGAATTACAATGTAATTGATCCTTCAATACAATACTTTCAATCACATTATTAGGGTATGGATACATACTGTCAAACCCTAATGTGATTATACTATGTTATATGATTCAATTGAGTCGTAGCGAACACTTTCCATTACTAATTTTCACTACTTCGGCCGAAGATTCCTAATCATATCTTAGAGTATTCTTCCTCTCGTAACGAGGATTGTAGATCCCTCGTCGACCATTCACTTGCCTCCATGGCTAAGTAGTCTAACCCCAATTATGCCGCGGACACCCTCAAGATTGGGGTGACTGGACATAATCAAAGATCAAGGACCTAACCACAAGACAACTATGATGTCTCGTGTCAAAGGATTACTTACATATTCCAATCACCTGAGTTACTCGCTTGACATGTGAGTAGACCTCCATGCAAGTACTTCGATTGTAATCTAAGTGGAATCATTCCTTAATGAGCACCTACATACGTCATAGTGTCATTACACGAATGGCCGAGACTCTCCATCCTTCCAATTTGAAGCCGATTATAGGTACGTATCGGGGTCTATGGATTGCCGCATCCCTCCGACAATCCCATGACCAGAACATTTTGAACATCATGGTTATGTGGGAAGAAGGTCTCTCGGGCAAATAGTCTAACATCATTAGATTACTTCTTCCATCAATCCATTGTCCATGGATTCACTATTTGGACATATATCAACTATTGAGATTGTCCTAATAAGTGACTTTGCCCTTTTACCATATTTAGGGTTATCCATATATACAGTAAATGTCCTGAAAAGTTTCTTCTAAAGATTGACTTTCAGGGCATATTTCCAACAATCTCCCACTTGCACTAAAGTCAATCACTAGTGCATTTCATAGATGCTAGTAGAGTGAACTTGAGCACGTAATTTATCTAGGTTATGTATTCATCCTTTTATCTTAAAAGGGATATACTTATTAAATGTTTCCAAAACATTTAATGATGTCTCTTTCCTCTTGTGTTCAAATATTTGATGAGACCTTGAGTCCACGGCTTGAGCTATCGCCCCATTACGTCGTAGTACCTTACTAACGACCTTATGGTTAGGATTCAATCATTGGTTCCATGTGAACCCCGTCTATTCGAAACACCTTTTGAAGCAGTTTCCAAAACTTTAATATATATGTCTTTACAGATATCTCGTTTGCATACTATATGCAAACATTGCTCCAACCTTGAGACCATTGTAGTACCATACTAACAATGCATTCATATGATTAGTTCTTCATCCGACATGAAGATCCATTTGTTAAAATGGGTTATTTTCACTTTGGTTGATAACCTAAGTGAATGCACGCTTCTAGAGTCTCACTCTGATATTCCTTTCTCAAAGGTAATAATATACTCATTCAGTTGCCTTGGTTCTGATCCTGGGACATAACATTATCTCCAAGTGATAACGACGGTGGTTATCCACCTCTTGGATATAATCAAACAAGTCCATACTTGTGTCCCTTTTGTGATTTTAGCGACAAATTCTTTATAAGGGTCATGAAAGCAGTTTCTATATCATATGTAGAAATACTTTCTCAAATCTTCAACATTTGAGATTCATATACCCCATATAACATCATTTAGTCCATTTTAAGTCTATACTTTAAAATTGACCGTGTCACCATTTGTCATTCTGAGCAATATATGTATTCCTTTAAATCTATCGAATAGATTTCATTCATTACATGTTGCTCAAAAGAATGACATTACTCCCACTGTTTTATTGTAACTAAGCATTGATTCAAGACATTAAGAAAACATAACACTTATATATATTCTTGAATTGAATGCATATAGCTCCCACTAACTTGTGTTGGATCTATTGACAATCAATAAGATCCATTAGCTTATCGATGATGTCTCAACAGTTTTGAGATATTCAACAATTTAAGTTAATCACAAGTCATTTAAATGAACTTACACTAAAGAATTGCTTCTCAAGTAATTACACAATATTGGATTAAATCTAGATTTAGATCCAATACCAAATGTGTGACTTGTTTTGTCAAGTCCTTTCATTTAAAACATATGGTGTCAAACATCATATTTCAAGCTTTAGTCATACTAAGACTTTTAAAGTAGTCATATAAGAATTATCCAAATCATTAGTGGAAACATAGTCTCCTACTAAGGATACGGAAATTCAACCATACCTCCTAGGTGGTTGATATAATTCTTAGTCAAACACTACTTAGAGCATTATAGTTACAAGAGATGCCGAAATCGGATTGTCTTGTCGTTAAACTATATGTTGTGACTCATTTTGAAACTATTCCCTTTTGTTTCATCATCTTGTCCATTTGCTTTGTTTTCAGCTTGTTCTCATAAAAGAGAATGATGGACAGCTCCCAACATATAACCATTTTATGTTAGGTTGACGAAACCAACATTCATAGGTTATTCTAAGAATGCTTACACAACATAGAATTTTAACGATTCGTAGAGCTTGAGGCCTTTTAACAATTTAAAATAACAAGCTCATTAATAATAGTTATGTACTATTAATTTTGGACAATTATAAACCAATCACATTCAAGTTTATATCCTTTTCTCACCTCCCACTGTTTCTCATGACCTTAATGAGAAATCGTATTATACATTCAAAGTGTATAATCTAGAAATAAACGGGTAGAGGACATTGTGGAGTAGCTTAATACTTTTAAGCTTATTGCTCCAACTTCATTAAGTTAATGTCTTGTTATTAAGTGACTAAGGTCTTTAAACCTTTTATAGATTTAGACACTTCTTCCTTGGTTCGATCACTAACACATTTGACATTTCTTAAAACAATTTATGAATGTCCAATTAGTTGTTCAAAACTACTAGTTGAACCAAGAGTGAACTTGGTTTGTGTATAAGTGATAACCGAATATAAGAAACGTTTTTCTTATGTATTTCATTTAGAATACAACAAGACAATGTTCAATTCATAACACTACTTAGTGATTAAATATAGAAGGCATTCATCATATTACATTGATATGATAATTTAAACATTCATAATGTTTTAATACAAAAGAATTAGCTCCTACATTAGAGACTAATTATATACCTTCATATAGGCACCAAAAGTGGGTCTTACATCATATGAAGCCACATAATAAGTTCTTATCAAAATAAGAAAGTTTAAAGACTATCTTTAAAAGGCCTAACAAACTTTCTAAGTAGATAGCAAAAAATAAGGGCTGAACTCTTCACTCCATATTTGCTTTGCTTGTCCATCTTCTACTTGCTTCCTTCACCTACATACAATTGCATAGGTGATTAGCATTTTATATCAAATATAATAATTAGAAGATCTAACATTTAGAATTGAAGATAAGAACAATAACCATACCTTGTGGTTTGTCCTTCATAGATGCAAGGTATGACCTGCAATTCCTCTTCCAATGCCCGTCCTTTCCACAGTAGTGGCAAATCCCTTTGGGTTCTTTTGCCTTTTTCTTCACTCCTCCTTGGGCCTTAGGAGTGGGTGACTTCAATCCCTTTCCTTTACCTTTGCCTTTCGGCTTAGGTTTAGAAGAGGAAGGCTTGTTGTGGGCTACTGCTAGAGTCCCCACAACGTTCTTTTTCTTCATAGTCTTCTCAGCGGTTACTAACATGTTTAGTAACTCAGAGAGAGTGCTATCCATCTTATTCATATTGTAGTTCATGACAAACTGCGAAAATGAATCAGAAAGAGAAGCCAAGATGAAGTCCTGGGCCAATTCCCCGTCAAGTGGAGTGCCTAGGCTCTCCAATTGTTCAATGAGTCCAATCATCTTCAGTACATGTTGATGCACTGGAGCTCCCTTGACCATTTTGGTCTTCACAAGTTCACAGACAGTGCTGAAGCGACGGTTGCGCGTCCCTTCACCATATAACTCCCTAAGATGGAGTATGATGGAGAATGCACTGTCCATGCCCTCGTGCTGTCTCTGCAGCTCCTCATTCATGGAAGCCAACAGATAGCACTTGGCTTGTGTATCATCCTCAACGTGCTTGTCATACTTAGCACGTTCATCCTCAGTTGCCTCGGGGCTAAGAGGTATGTGAGAGGGAGCCTTGTCTAGTACGTAAACAATCTTCTCCAACGTTAGGAGAATCTTGATATTACGGTACCAAGATGGGAAATTGTACCCCTCAAGGCAATGCTTGTCGAGTATCTTTGATAGCGTGCTTCCAACCATATCTAAATACATAACAAAATTAAATAAATTAGTTTTATTGTTGAATAAGCCAAACGATTTGGGTCTTTAAAACGAATGACTCAACCCACTATTTTGGCAAATCCCATATCCCTCAGAATGGAACTCGGGATATTTCAAATAAAGCTCCTAGTGAATTATGGGAGGCTCACTATTACCAAGCCCACCTCACAATGATATGATGTTGGCTAGCAAAAATAATAATGAGAGGGTACGGTTACCCATTCACAACAACCTCTTGTGATTACCCATCTTTGGCCTCTAGGGAACAATGCCTCACAATGATATGATGTTGGCACTATTACCCTTAGTTAAATTTTTACCCACCATGTCCGGTTCGGATAGGGGTCCAAGTATAACCTCACGATGATACGATGTTGGCCATACTCGTATCCTACCTTTACCACATCAAATGTTGAAATAGACCCCTCCTGAGTATAAGCACATACTTTGCACTCCCCCATAATAGGGTGAAGGCGGTGTATGAGTCATAAACGATTGGAGCCTACCATGGTGGAAGGCCACGAAGAAGTGTCAAAACACCTCCCCGCTTTCAACTTAATATTGGATATTGATTGAGGGATTTTAAGGTCTCATCTTTGAATTTATTTAATCATATTACAATAAATTGTGTCCTTTGCAAATACTAGTTATTTATAGGCACTTTGGAAGACTATGGACATTGTAGGTTGATTCAACAACGAGCCAACATTGTTGAATAAGATATAGGGAAGGTATCGCTTTAATTACGTGCTCTCAATCCAATTAAAACATTTTTAATTGAGCCATTAGAAACGAAAGACAATCATTCATTGCTAATTAGGGCGTTGGACCCAAATCTTTAATCTCATGAAAAATCCCTTTTAATATCTATCTTTACCAATAGTTAAAGAAACTCTAGTCTAGTACTAGAGGGAATCAACTAATGAGGTAAAGAAGTAATAAGAATTACAAACCGATTTGTACAAATTCCAACAAATTACATATACTAAGAGGGAGAGAAAGATTAACGTCTAACGTGTTGTGGTCCAATTGAAATAGCAATTAAAACACATTCCCAAGGTTCAAACAATTTGAATTTGTCGGCCTTACTTGTAGCTCAATTATCGTTTAAGGCGTATGTCCATAGTCAACCATTATTCTAACTATTTAATCAAATTAAATAATTAATTGAAATGCAACAATTATCAATTAGATTTAGTACATATGGGCATAATTTTATGATGAGTTTAATCTACAAACAAAATTAAATATCAATATATTTTGTCCTCAAGAGAGGTGGGGCTAAATTGCAAATACTTAAAAGTTATGGGTCAAACCGCAAATACTTAAAAGTAAATATAACATATTTAAATTTGCAAAAGAGTCCTTAAGGGACCCATCATTGGATATGGCCGGTTATGGGATGGGGAGAGGAAAAAAAAAATGTCAAACATTTTCAAGCAAGTAATGGCCCATGCTTTTCCTTGTCACCAATTGTCCTTGTTGACTTTAAGAGTATGGTTTGGGTATGGGTGAGGGATGGCTTCCTAGTCAAATCTAGGAAGGTTTAAATCTACAAACATTTTTGATAGATAAAAACATACCCAAAACAGAAATTAAAGTAAGAACAAAGACATGAACACCAAGAACAAAACCATGAAAACAATTTTCAAGATTTGCACTTTCTTGGTGGTTTTTCAAAACAAAAACAAAAGTGACAAGGGCTAGACTTTCTAGCATAAAAGTGTGTAAGTATATATCAAAATAAAACACAAACACATGCCAAAATACTCCCCCAAAACCGTGCCCTTCCCAAAGATCAAAAGCCCCAATTTTTTGTTCAAAAAACTCACTCTTCATTCATGCATCCAAAACACTTTTGTATGCATATCTTTTTCAACTCTTGAAACACATTTCTCAACAATTGAAAAACAAAAGATAAACTTATTTAGAATGAAGAAATATTATGTCAAACATAAAATTATAACCCATATATATAAAATCCAAAAGGACACAACAAATATAAACCTTTGGCTCTTGATACCACTTGAAGGGAAATTATGAGATTTTATGTGGGATTTCTAATGACTAGCAT